>CM075866.1:12596885-13046885 GCA_038021265.1 Cyprinella venusta | reverse complement strand
ATAATTTGATGTTGTGTTTTACTCCTCCAGATTGGCTGTGGGAGATCCATCAGCGTGTCTTCCTATTGTGAGCTTTACCTTCACGTCCTTCTCCCCATCGATCGCAGAGCACCTGGTCGATTATGGTGTGGAATTAACCGGAATGAATGATTTACGATTTATTGAGAATGTTTACAAGGTGAATTGCATGAATGTAGCTTATTAAATATTATTTTAGCTTGTCATTGAATTTGAAGAATAGCCTATATTTTAAAGGGATAGTTCATCAAATAAAATTCTGTAATTGCTAACTCATTATTTCTTTTTCTGTGGAACATAAAAAGATATTTTGAGAGATTTTATTTCTTTTTGTCATTTCTATGAAAATCAGTGGTCACCAAAACTGGCTACCAACAGTCTTCAAAATATCTTATTTTGCATAAACAGAAAACGTATAGGTTTGACACAACATGAGGGTCGGTAAATAATTGTAAGTTTTGGGTGAATTATCCCTTTAAACTCTTATGTTTAACAAATTAAGTCACAGTTCAGTTAAAATGCGATTTAATACAGCTATTGGATAATTTTCATTTGAAATCAACAACAGATCTTCATTATCATGCATGTTTGTGATATTGCAGCCCCTTTTAATTTTACTTTTATAAACTGTTTGCCATTTCATTCAAGAGCTAGTGGTTTTGAGGAGGTGGTTGTTTAATTCGATCCAAGTGGTCGGAGTTGCTTTGTATCAGTTGTGAGGACAGAAAATTCATTTTTGAGGTAAAAAAAAAAAAAAAAGAGAGAGTTTAGAGCTATGTCCGAACCGAGTCAATGATAATGTTTTTCACGTCACCTGGGGGTGGATTGAGGTGGTGAGGTGGATTTTTTTTATGAAAAGCAATTTCACAATTTAACTAAACTTACAAAGCCATGCTTTATGTTGCCTAATAGCCATATTTACTGGCACTGTCCCTGATCTCAGAGGGTTTTAACCCCCAAATCATAAACGCAGGTCTCTTCCAGAGCTTTGTGATTCAGAGCATCTGTAACCCCATTCTCCTGCATTCAGATGTTCTGGCATCTCTTCTCCACCAAGTCTTGAGTAATTAAATTTCTCTGCTCACGTCTCTCTCCTGCTGTGAGAGAACAAAAAAGTAAGCTTGCCTTCATGTTGGTCCAAGTCATCTGATCTCAGATTAACTTAAAGAGATAATCCACTTTTTTTTGGAAATAGGCTCGTTTTACAACTCCCTCAGAGTTAAACTCTTGGGTTTTACCGTATATTTAGAAGAATATCTGTAACCAGACAGTTTTTGGTCTCATTGACTACCATAGTACAGTCATATAATACCATATATATTTTTTCCTACTATGGAAGTCAATGAAACCAGAAACGGTCTGGTTACTGATATTCTTCTGAATATCAGAAAATCGGCTGAATAGGCTTTATGTCGAGCGTCACGTGACCAAACCGGAAAACGGGTCTCATCGCATCCGCTTGTCAGAGAAAGTGTTAACGGCTGTAAGAACTGACTACGATATCTATGGATTTGTAAGGTAATCAGCTAACCTACCTATTTCACTTTGTTATTGGCGTTTTATTCCATTTAAATATCTAAACGTTACTGTGAAGGATAAAAAATATAAAACGTTTAAATATCAATCTGCACATGTGAGGGATATTTGGTTATGCTAATCTGTGATCGCTCCTTTTAAGTTATCTTGATTAAAACCGCAAAAAATTTCATGGAGCACATACAAAAGATCTGGACCGGAAGCGATGAGACCCGTTTTACAGAGAATGCGGAAGTAAGTTGTGCATAAAGCCTATTGATTCAAAAATGGTAAAACTTAACTGTTAAACTCTGAAGAAGTTGTAAAATGAGCTTATTTCCATAAAAGTGGAGTATCCCTTTAAAGCTGATTCTGTACGTTCAACCGTTGGACTGAAGAGCTGCTCTGTCTTTTGACACTTCCTAGTCTTCATTGACCTTTTGTGCAGTTTGAAAAGTTCTGGCCTTCATCCCAGGATCATCTGCAGCTCACATGAAATATTCTGGGGGAATTAGTGGTCCCAGTATATTACCTTGAGGACCTCGATGGCATTTGCTAAAAAAATAGAGTTGTTGTAACAGGAAAGTATGTTAAGCAGTTCTATCATATTTTTTTTCCAGTCATAATTTTTCCCTTTGCGCTACAGCTCATTGTTTACATCTGGCTTAGTCCTCCTGTGATTAGTCTTGGTGGCTCCTCTGGAGTTCCTCCTGTACCAGAAATTCTACAAATCATGTTTTTTGTTTATGATTTTAATCCACCGAGGGGATGATTACCTTCCATGTCTTTTAATATGTTAAACCCCTGAAGTTGTAATATTTATTTTAGCACTCTTTTTGTTGGATCTGCATTTTCATGGGAAAATCTCTTAAAATGTAGGTCTTGAGGGATGTTTTCAGCTATAAGCCGTTGTTGACCAAACAGCAGTTTCTTCAGTTTGGCTTTGCTGAGAGGAAAGTCACCATTCTCTGTGATGTCATTGGCCTTATTCTCAACAAGCACAAAGAACTGACAAAAGAAAGCAAGGTATCTAAAATATTTTTTTTTTCCTAACATAGTGATAAGCGAAATAGGTACCTAAATATTACATTGTCATTATTTACTCTTCCTTTTGTCTTTCTAAACCGTAAGACTTTTGTTCATCTTCAGAACACAAATGAGAGATTTTGAATAAAATGAATATAGAAAGATTGACAGTCTACGCAACTACCCCTTTGACGCTTCAAAAGTTAAAAACTAATTCATATGAATTGAGTGTTTTAGTCAAAATTTTCTGAAAAGACTCGATCGTTGTATGAACAGATTGAATTTATGCTTTTATTTACTTTTAAACATTGTTGAGTGATCAAACAGAAGCTCAACCATTACTGATTAAAACAGTAACCTCATTGGTTCTTGCTGAAGCTCAAATGTGCTTCATAACACACCAGAATGAACCTCATTGCTTCTTGCACGTCAAGCAAGCATGTTAGAGCTTCCGTTTACCACAACTGATGTGTGAGTTGATGAATGTTTATATGTGAATTAAAGCCTAAAATCATTTAAAGTGATTATGTCTCTTCAGAAAATTTGGACTAAACCGGATTTCATAAAAAAAAAATGTTTTAATTTGTGTTCTGAACATGAACAAAAGTCTTACAGTTTTGGAACAACTTGAGGGTGAGTACATGATGAGTAAATGATTTGGGTGAACTAACACTTTAAATTTGATAATTCATTTTGCATTCTCATTTCCCCTATTCTTACATTTACGTTTTTACATTTGCTGTCATCTGTCACTTAAAGTTAATCTTTAAAAACACTTATATTAAATAACATTTTTAATATATTAAATAGCACTGTTAAATTTAATATTTAGCAAATCACTAAATCACTTGTAGCATTTAAAGTGATTTTAGTTTAAATCTATTTCAAGAAAATATGATATAATTTTCATATCAGACTTGGTTATTGGCCATATTGTATTTATTTATGTTTATTATGTATATTTTTAGATTTTAATTGAATAAACTGCAAATTGTCTTACAGCATGTCAGTAAGCCAAAGAGAAGGCCTCAGTTGAAGAGTTGCATTAAAAATGAGATGCCTTCTCCTGAGAGTAACTCACTGGTGTTAACAGCCCTGACAGTAAGTGTAAACATAATTGACAGTAAAACAAACTATTATTTAAATACAGTAACTAATTATTATTGTTATATTATATCTGCTTCTTTCCCTCTTAGTTACCTCAGAAGCAACCACTGGTAGTAAGGCATCTTGGCAGCAGCTCAGCACCAGCTCAGATCAGACGCTGCTCAGATGAAGAGGAAACGGAAAAGACGGAGTTAGACAGTGAGGATCTTGAGGATTCAACTCAACCTAAAGATTCCACTGTGAGTGCGCATCCTGCAACACATGTACACACATGAGTAATCATCTCAATCATGAGAGCACATAATGCACCAACTAGTCAGTTTTCAGTGTCACATGATCCTTCAAAATCATTCTAATATTCTGACGTGGTGCTCAAGAACATTTCTTATTATCAATGTTGAAAACAGTTGCTGTTTAAAGCAACACAAAGTAACTTTTCCTCTGCGGTTGCCCTACAGGTTGGAAGCGGAATTGTCCATTACCGCTGTCATAAAAAATGTAGCCTACCGCAGCCTAGTGTCGCACGCACACGCTCGCTGTTTATGGAAGTGGTGGTTGAAATGATGTATGGCGTAAAGCAGTTGAATTTTGTGGTTCTTTTTGTGCTCCAGTTACTACCCGAAACCCGAAGTTACATAATGCAAGTAAAAGCGATACAGACCATGTCAGACTATGGCAGACGTGTCATTTAACCTATTGTAACTCGATGTACCATCACAAGGGTCTTGGAAATATATCATGAAGGTTGAAAGTGTTACTTTAATGTTTTTGTTGAAACCTTTATACATTTTTTTCAGGAATTTTTGATCATTTTTTTTATCATTTTAAATGTCTTTACTGCCACTTTTGATCAATTTAATGCATCCTTGCTGAATAAAATCTGAATAAAATAGTATTATATATTATTATTTTTAAAATCTTACCGACCCCAAACTAGAGCCCGACCGATAAAGGATTTTGAAGGCCGATACCGATACAAATATTTTTGGGTTTTAAAATCCGATTTTCCGATATATCGGCTGATATATATATATATATATATATTATTATTTTTTTTTTTTTCAGAAACGCCAACAAAACATTAACAGATTTCCACATAGGTATTTGTAGTTATTTATGAGTTTTAACTAAAGTAATATGATAAAGCATTTTAAAAAGAAACTTGTTGTTTCTTTTATTGTCACAACAGAACAGAGGAACATCAAAATATATTAAAGTTCTGATAAATAAAATAATAATTAATCCCTACATTTCCTTATAAGCTACCTTATAAATACAATGTCAGCTTGCTTATCCCTTTACCTGCACTTTTTAAATTCTTTCCATCAAGCTACATCAGACCATTTTCAATCATCAGTTGCTGCTTGCCTTCTAAAACCTACTATAATAGCGATTCTAAATCCATTACAGAATGACAGTCTGCAACGCACACTTGGCGTCGTTGGATTTCACAAACGTGTTAAAGAAAAGCTAACTTTTATGCACAAGATACGTTTGATACTTTTTCTCTATGTCTAAATGTTCACTCCTCGCAAGTCTAACTTACATTTTACAATGCAGGGACGGTAACTAGAGATATGCTAGTTATAAATATAGTAATCATTACTTTATTTAGGCAGAAAAAGTTCATTGTGGTTTCCAAGCTCATTAATGTTAATGTTAGCAGTCTTCGACTGATGATAGTGGTATTAGCTAGCTTTGTGGTTAGCTAGTCTATGATGAACCATAATTTAGCAATTGATACCGTCATACTCCAAATTGTAAAACATACATTTTCAATATAACAGGCCAAGGAGAGATGATTGAAGCGTGTTTCATCCGTTTTTTATTTTATTTTTGAAATATTCATTTATTGGCCATTATAACTGCTGAGACCAATATTTTGGAAAATGCCTAATATCGGCCGATAATATCGGCCGGCCGATATATCGGTCTGGCTCTACTCCAAACTTTTCAATTAACTTTAAAGCTGCAGTCCGCAGTTTTCCTCTTTGTCGCCATCTCTGTTTGAAATCTGCAATTGCAGTCATTCACGAAATTATCAACTTTACGTGAGTTGTACTTCAACATCCTCGAAACGGCACAGCGAGGATGAACACAATGTTTGAGGAGAGTGTGCTGTGAGGCTGTCAGTCACCGCGTCAATGTTGGTACTGGCATTCAGAATCCCAGATTATTCTTTTTGGAAGTATGACCAACATAAGAATTTTCACCAGAAAATGTCATATGAACTAATATGAAACATTCACTTTTGTTCTGGTTCTGACATAGCAGTAAATCGCGCTGATTAAATCTAAAAATCACTTATCTTATCCCGTAAATCCGAGTAAATTATACTTATTCTCAAATTGTGAATGTTAACAACGTAAGCAAGCAATGCGTGAGTGACTACATGTAATGTCCTTTCGATATTATCCTTGTTTTCACATGGGCTGGTTGCAATCTCTTTTTTTCTGTAGACACTTCGAAGTCCAAACTAAGTCATTTGCATTTTACAGTGGGTGAATCTGTTGTCACTGGCTTTTAAGATTGGGGAAATCGAAAACGACCACAGATGGAGACACGGGATGCAATTCGCTCTGTTTTGGAGGATATTCCCGGCATTTGCAAACTGAAGCCCGACCAAGAGTGTATGTTAAACATTTTGAATGGAGGTGATGTTGTAGCCGTACTCCTGACAGAGGGAGTATCTCGGCTTCTTTTATCTGTCAAGCTCGAACTAGCACCATTTTGACCAGTTCTTAAATATTGCCTTGTCATACTGTAATCTTGCAATTAAGTTGCAGCATTTCCGACAGACTCGAAATGAACAAAGAGCTGTGTTTAACAGAACTAATCCTAACTTTGACAGTTGGCTGCAAATATTTCCCTGTTTCTCTCTACTGTCAAATTTTAGTTTAGAGGCCCTGATTGTGCTTTGGATGCGTAGATTTACTTCTCATAATCAACAAGTCGTTCACAGACGTGCACTCCGGTATTTCGCTCGATGGTTTCGTTTTTGCATCATATAACTTACTCATATAACTTTCATATAACTTTACAGGTTTAGATTGATATGGCTGAGCTTGCGCATAACCAAACGTTATGTGATTGGTTTATGGGTAACCAATGATTTTATACAAGCGCCCCCTCACGATAAAGAAAACACTTTTCAATGATGCCACTCTAGACTCTGTCTATATGAAGCAAAGCGAAGTAGCAGAGTTTGGTATTACTAGGCTAAAACTAAACTACACAATTACTCAAATTGACAATTCCTAGTACATACAAGCATCTGCAAATTTTTTTTGTTCAATCCACTCTAATGCACATGGGGTCTCTTTAGGATTGTGTGTTAGAGAGCCGGCTGAGGGGTGTGGAGTTAAGTCTTCTGGAGAGTGTTGGCAGACTAGAGCAGCGATTGGCCCTCATGGAACACAGGATACATGCTCTGGAGAAAAGCTTGGGTGGCAAGATTATCATCGAAAGCAACCAGTGGGAGAACTTGGAGAGTCGCGTGCTGCTGCTGGAGACCAGACTGGCACTGACCTCAGCGCAGGTAGGACAGTTTAGTATCCTTTGGAAGTTAAAGGGGGGGTTGATTCCGGTTTCACTTTTTTGATTTTAAATAGTGTGTAATGTTGCTGATGGTGCATTAACAGTATCTGCAAAGTTGCAGCGCTGAAAGTTCAATGTAAGCAGAGATATCGTCTTTTAAAAACCAGGAAGTGTAAACGCCTACAAAAACGACTCGATTGGGACTACAACGGGTTATGGTACGTCACTAACCCGCACATTTGCATCAACCACTCCCTTCGGAATATGCAGGAAATGGCATGTGCATATTTCTGCAGCACGTCGAGTGAGTTGTGTTCATGCAGCTGTCAGGTCTTCTGTGTTTCAAGCTTCCCACGGATGCTATACTTCATCAACAATGGATACAATTTATGTTTGATTATATTCCTGAAAGTGACGATCGTAATTTAGCTCTCTGTGCCGTGCATTTTACGGAAGACAGCTTCCAGAATCTCCACGAGTTCAATGCAGCAAGAAACTGTTAATAAACAATGAAGCAGATCCAACTTTAAAACCAGAGGCAGCAGTTGTTGGACCACAACCTGAAGTAGGCTAAGACTTAATCGTTTTAAATGTACTTGCATGTATAATTCCAGACGTAACGTTAGCCTGTGTTTTATTTATGTTTTATTTTTTCAAAATGCCAGCGCTGGCTTTATAGCCACTAGGCTACTAAAATGCTAGTATTTTGTGTCTACGACAAACGCGTACAAACATTATGGACCTGAATTTTGTATAAGTACTAATGTTTTTAACGTATTTTTCATGTGTATATGCTTTATGACGTTATTTTCGATTTGATCAAGAACGTAAACTTGCCACCGCTGTTTGAGTAGGCTATAACATTAGTAGCCAGTCAGTTGCTATCGTTGCCAGTCAGATGCTATTGTGTAAAACAAACGTGTATATGGTTAAAAAATATGTCAAATTATCGTTCAGAAACGTTTAGTAAGAGCCGTGTGTGGTGTGGTTCTGTTTGACTCGCTTCATCGCGGCTTTCTCGGTCTGATTCTGCCTCATACTGATATTGCAGTTCGACACCATTATTTACATCTGGACCGGAGCTGGCGTTTCCCTGTAAGGTAATGGGCGTTAACCTTCCGGACAACGTGAGCGACAGTTTAGCCAATCACAACACACCCGCCCAAACTAACCAATCTGAGCCCACGACGTGTTTCTGAGGGAGTGTTTTCATAGAATCAGGGAGTAAACCGCTCGTTCAGGGGACAGAGGAGAGCGCGGCTGACAATAAAGGTGAAGTTTATGAAAAATAAGACTTTTAAAAAAAAGAAAAAACACGAATACATGTTGTATTGCACCCCATAAACACAATTATGCAAAGAAAAAGAGGAGTAAACCCCCCCTTTAAATTTCATTTTATTTTGCAATTGTGGCATAATGCTGTTTTCTCCCAACTCACTTTGATGATCAAGCTTGCGTTACGGGATGAAAAGCAGTGACAGTCAGCACATATACACACACTATAGCAAAGCTCTCATGTTTCAGTTTCTAAGTCGGAAAAATTTATATGGAAAATAGACTGTTTTATGAAGACTGCAAACCACTTTAGAGGTCAGATTCCAGTCTACAGGAACTGATTTGTTCAGAAAAACAGAATTTTGTTGCAATTTAATATCCTAATATAACTGTTCATGGGTGTGTTATTTTGTTTTGTGATTTGTTTTAAAATGACAAGTTGACATTGCATCTCTTGAGAAGTGAATGAATATAAATATATGTGTTATGTGCTCACAAATGTTTTCTCTAATACTAAAGGGTTTAACTTCACAAGATGGGGTCTTCAACTCAGGCAAGGTTGAATTTAAAGAGAATACAGGTACTTTGCAATGTTTTAGCTTTTTTTAATTTGAATAATTTAAATAAATAAAATATTCATAAAATCTCAAATATATATATATATATATATATATATATATTTTTCTATTTGTATCGGGTTAAAGTATCTGCAAGTGGCTTTTCTACTGTAATTCAACCACCATCTGACCTCAGTGATAATGGGCATCTTCTAGCCAGCACTCCTCCAACAGCTACCCAGGTGACCATCCATCCATCCATCCATCCATCCATCCATCCATCCATCCATCCATCCATCCATCCATCCATCCATCCATCCATCCATCCATCCATCCATCCACCCACCTATCCATCCATCCATCCATTCATCCACCCACCTATCCATTCATTTACTCACCCACCCATCCATTTACTCACCCACCCATCCATCCATCCATCCATCCATCCATCCATCCATCCATCCATCCATCCATCCATCCATCCATCCATCCATCCATCCATCCATCCATCCATCCATCCATCCATCCATCCATCCATCCATCCAATAACTATTGTATATTTTTCTTCCAATTTCTTAGAATTTTAAAGAAAGGCTGGACAGAATAGTTTATATGTAAGTCTTGTTATTTTTTATAAAACGTAATAAAAAGTGTAATATTTCGCTTGAAAAATTGTCACTTAGACAAAGAATGCACATCAATACATTGTTTGTTCTTTTCCCATTTCAGGATGAAGGATACAGCTAACATTCTGCAAAATATAGAGCCGGCAATGTGAATTTGATCTCAGTTCAAGTTTTTTTTAAAAAATGTGTCATTATTTACTACCCTCACATTGTTCCAAACCTGTGTGTTGTTTTTCAGTTTTCTGAGAAATAAGTAAATAAAATTAAGTTTATAAAAATTATGTTTTTTTTGCTCTTACTATACAGTAAACCCACATAGTGATCAGAAGTGGTCGAACTCCCAAAAGGGGGCATTAAGTATCATAGTAACAGACCATGTGACTTGCGTGCTTTATTTTTTTCCTGACTTTCTGTCAGACTTTGTGACCAACAGAACAAAATTGTAATTCATCGGAAACCTTGCCCAACACTGTGGCTTTCAAATCACATATGGCGCCTTCGCTTCACATCTGTCAATGACTTCAGTTGTCATTGATTCATGTGTCTCTTGATCAAATGTTGTGAGTCTCACATGTGGCACCATATTGTTTTTTTTTAAAAAAATCGTTTTTGTCCATTTTGGAGCTTTAAAACGAGCTGTGTGTAGTGTTACACTGAAAAAACAACAACATACTAGACTGGAATAAGTAAAGCGTGAGGAAAATATTTGTATTATTATGTGTTGGTTGAACAATATTTCACCTTATGCCAATAGAGTGTTTTTTTTTTTTTTTACCTTGTGCCTTCCAATTGATTCTACAGATGCATTGACATGCAAAGTGAGTGTCTTGTCCTCTAGATGGCACTGCTACCCAAGTAAAACATAATGGTGAATTAGTTGTATGGCGCCCTCTGTGGTCAGTGTTTTGTATTGCACTCTGTGAAAGCAACATCAGCCCATTACCACACAACAGCTGTGCATTTACTTGAATATCGGGTAAATTAAAGGTGTAAAATGACTGGGTGATATCTCTGTGCACTATTATTAATGTCATGTATTTGTTATTGGATGATCCTGTATGTTATTGATATTGTATGTTATGAGTTTGGGATTTGACACTCTTGTGTGTGTTGGACCAATGACAGATGAGGTAGTGTTTGTAGAACTTATTGAATGATTAATTTATACCTGAGAGTCCATCTCTTGTACTGATCCAGGCAGAGGGCCATCTCAACATCACCTATTGAAATTTTATTAACTGTTTCAGTATTAATGTTTGTTAGTAATTTGAGCATGTTTCTGAGTTCAGTTGAACTTTGGATGGTCCTTTGGTGTTGGGTGTCATTGCACAACTTAAAAAAACAACATGAAAAATCTGACTTTGACCTAGCGATGTCTCACAAAAATACATCAGAGGTCTGACTTGTTGGTCTCACAGGACGGCTTTACCCTTCTCATATTTCTGTACAAGGCAATGATGTAAAACTGTTTTTCATCAGTGGATTTTCTCTCTGACAACATATAGACAACACTGACCTCTGGTCGTTCTTCCAGACTTTCCTTTCGGTGCCCTATATATATATACTGTGCAGACAGGATGGGAATTGCTCTGTTGAGATCGGTCGGACACAAAGCAGTCATGGAGAGGAAAAGAAAGGTCAGATGACCGCTGTAATTATGTTGAAGGTGTGTGTGTGCTTGTGTTTGTGTGGTTAGTCAGCATGCCTGTGTGTGTTGTGTATTAAATAGCAGTGAGAGTTGGAAGAGATGCTCAGACAGATTCTTTGGGAACTGATGTGTGTCCAATGGACAGTTTTACCTCACTAAACTGAAGGGAATGCACAATGTCTCCACTAGCCAATGCAGAGTTTTGCTGCTGTCTGCATTTCAACAAAACTGCTTTAATTTGTATTAATATTTGAATAACTTTTGATTTTTTTTTTCAAAACCAAACATTTCTAAGAACTTGGTTGACAGGAAGATTTTTTTAAGTTTTCTTTTCATTAGTGTGAACAAACTTCACAAAAAAACAAGCTATGTCATTGACCCATATACCAAGTCTGCTGTATAACATCATTACCTGGGCCCCAGAAACCCCCTGTGGAATCAACAGGCCTCTGGCTGGGGCCAGATGTGAATGGGAAATACTTTTTTTTTAACCTTTGCTCTGCTATCTCCTTGAGACTGCATGTGAGTTTATATGCGAGTAGATATTTTATTTTTTGTTTTATTTTTTTATAAATCAGTCTAACTAGAACTGGATTTAAAGAGTGAGAACTTAGGGAATAGCCTTTTCGGGGTAGGCCTACTTAAAAGTGGATTCTTTGAGGCACTTAAGCCTCGTTCAGACTGGCTGCTGAAATCCGATTTTTGTGCATCTGATTGGAATTTGATTATATTTAGCAAGTGTGAATGGCAAAAAAAAATCTGTTTTGAGCTACAGTCATATGTGGTTTGAAAACCTTTTCAAATCGCATTTCTGGAAATCCGTTTCAGCCTGATTTTGCATGGTTTGTCACTTTCTTACGCTACGTCAGATGTTAGGTAACGTAACATCCAGTAAAACAAAGGTTGTGTTGTTGAAAGGTTCCGATCAAGCAGAAAAGTGTAATATAATATAATGGAGACATGTTGAATTTTAAGACTGGCGGTAAGGATGACAACTGCTGCTGACGGAGTAATCATCGTAACAATCATGCAATCATGCCTAACACAACTTTATTGCCATAAAACCCACACACGACATCTGGATAGTAGGCAGCTAGTGTGGAAAGTCAATAATTTAGTTCCGATTACAATCAGATACAGAAATAATCGGAATTGGACTGACAATGTGAACATAGACTTATTAGTAAGTTAACCTTTGAGATATTTGGAATTTTCTTCTAAAATGATAATTTTTATCAAGCTTGTATATTTAAGTTCAGTAATTTCACTTAAATGGCAATGAAGATTACCTATTAATTGTCATTTAAGTGAAATTACTGAACTTAAATATACAAGCTTGATAAAAATGGTCATTTTAGAAGAAAATTTCAAATGGCATTTAGAGACTTTTGCATCTGAACTCTTCATATATATATATATATATATATATATATATATATATTTGCTTTAAACTGGCATTGGGGTGGCAGTGGTTCAGTGGATCATGTAGGCTGTCTACAAACCGTAAGGTTGGTCGTTCAATCCCCGGTTCCACCTGACCAAGTGTCGAGGTGTCCATGAGCAAGACACCTAACCCCAGTTGTTCCCGACAAGCTGGTTGGCGCCTTGCATGGCTGACAGACACCAATGTCAGTGTATGAATGGGTGAATGTGAGGCAATATGTAAAGCACTTTGGTGGCCATGGGTCTGTTGAAAGCGCTATATAGCCTATGCCTTAATGGTCCAATTTCAACTGGCATTTTACACCACCACTTTAAGAAATCAATAGCCTTCTTTTATTCAAAGAATGTCATTAAATTGATCAGAAGTGACAGTAAATGCATGTGTTACAAAATATTTATATAAAAAATAATTGCTATTCTTTTGAAATTTCTATTTATCAAAGAATCCTGAAAATAAGTATCACAGTTTCCACAAAAATATTAAGGAACACAACTGTTTTTAATAATAAGAAATGTTTATAATAAGAAGAAATGTTCCCAATCACCAAATCAGAATTAGAATGATTTCTGAAGGATCATTTGACTCTAAAGACTTTAAGGATTAATTGCTGCTGGAAATTCAGCTTTGCCATCACAGGAATAAATTAAAATTTTATACAATAAAATGGAAAATAATTATTTTAAATTGTACTACTAATACTAATAATTCACAATAGTACTTTTCACAGTATTTTACATCAATAAATGGAGCTTTGAGGAGCACAAGAGCATTCAAAACCACTTTCGTCTGTTAGGTGGTCTCATCCTGTATGAGAAGATGGTTCTTGCAAAAAAAACATCCAATACAAACCAGAACTTTTTCTTAATTTAGTCAATGGCCTTGCTATGGAACTAAAAATAAATGGATCTTTTCTTATTTTATTAGGCTCACAAAATGTTCATTGAGGCTTCATTCAGCAGTCGTTTTGTTTGGTCTCAGCTTTAAAGCAAACAATGATATTGGCATCAAATCAACCTCAAAACTCTCCAGTATAAAGACATAGCAATTAATCAAGCTAAATAAAATAAAAACTTTTTTTTACTTTTTTTTTTTTTACTGTAACTTGAGAGTTTTTAGCTGGACCTTGATGTACTGTGTTGCAATGATATGAATAAGAAGCAGACTAGACCAGGTCTGATGACTGCAATAATAATCCTGCTCGGCTCTTTATTTTTTAAAAAAGGAATGAAAGATGAGAACAGGGATCCATTCATAATGAATGTGCCATTAGGTTCTGCTGATTGGCCACTGGGAGCACGGCTCTGTTGCTCTCCAGTGCTGTTGTAATTCCCCTGCTCTCATTAATCATTGTCTTGAAAGAGGGGTGGGGGAGATGAGAGAAACTACTTGGTGAAGTGGGTGAGAGGGAACACTTTTTACATTCCTCCTCTTTCTTAAAGCATGTATGTTTATGCAAGCTCCCCTCATTCCATTCCACCAGCCTCACCATTCCATATCCCTAAACATTAGGTTCATTTTCACTCCTAATTAGCAGGACCTCATGCATGTCTATGAACTCTTTACCTTCCTGATTGGTTTGTCGCGGACATGCCGGCATCTGCACCTCTTGTGGAGCACAAGGCTAATTGAGCTAATCACTCAAGTTAATGAGAGCATTTTTAAAGGTTGGAGGGCATAAGTAAATGAGATGAAGAAAGTGAAATGAGAAAGAGATATAATTAGAATCACAGATGAGTTTATTTGACTTTCAGCCATATGAAGCTGAAATTAGTTTTTAATACATTAAAAAGCTACGCAGTTTACAAGGAACTTTCTCAGAAACTTAGCTAACATCCTGGCAAGATTCTCTCAATGTTATGAACAAAACATTATTTCTGTAATGTTTAGAACATTTGTTCAAAGTTGTCTGGGCTTTAATAACATTCTCAAAACTAGCGCAAAAAAGTTTTTTTTTTTTTTTTTAAAAAATTATTATTTAAATGACTACTTCTTGTTTCAGAATGTTTAGAGGAAATGCAAAAAAATTGCATTTGCAAAATTAAATAATGGAACATTTTCTTAATGTTTTCTATAGCATTCGCATAACCCAAAAAAAATATTTTGAAAAATGGATGTTTTAAATGTTCAGAGAGCAGTCAGAAATAACATTTTCAAAACTTCACGCAAGCAAAAAAACATGATATATTTTGTTTGCTGAGTATTTAGTGAGACATTAAAGTACAAATTATACAGATATAAAACTGTAAATATATATATATATATATATATATATATATATATATATATATGATCAATAAGTGTAGACATGTTTTCACATTGCTTTAACATTGCTAAAACCATGTTTAACTTCAACATTTTTAAAGTCAGTTTTATTTAAGTTAAGTTGAAATGACAAACATCCAAGTTGATTGTACTTAAAAATGTAAGGCAGCAGCTTATATTTTTTGGGGTAACATTTAAAAATATTAATATAAAGCTAACTTCATTACATGTTTATATTGCCTCATGGGCTAAATATTTTTTTCTTCTCTGCTAACCTCTTAAATTAGCGTTCATTTTATTTCATTGTTTTGTTCCGAAAAGAATTTCCTCAGTCTCTTGATTACAAATTTACACCACTCTCAATCCTTATTTTCTTTGCCAATATGGAGCCGAGTTATTATCCTTGGTCAGCCGCCAAGACCTCATTGCCTGCCAGTCAAAACAGTTTTCACATGCTCATGGGAAGCCCTACAATAACATCTTATCATTAGAAACGAGCACATAGGCAAGTATTTAGGCCACTTGGCTCGCCGATGTAAAATAAACATAGGGGCGTCTCTGTAAACCTACGAGCTGATTGAGTCTCAAGTCCTTAGCAACACCAGTGGGAATGTACACAGTGATACTATCCACAAGATGCTCTCTATGCTCTGTATATCTTATTCTGGATCTGTGCTAAACCTCTTTTAGAAGTTAGTCACCTGAGGATACAGTTCTCAGCTCTGTTCAAATATCAGGCTGGTCTTGTGTTTGGCAATGAGTGCAAAAGCAGCAGAGTTTACAATGCCTATACAGACACAGTCCCAAGAGACTGTCCCTGTTGTGTTTACATTGAAGATATCTCCTGGAACTGGCAGCAAATAGAATATTGTGTTCGATTTTTCCCACCATAGTCTGTAAAGAATATATGAACTAAACACCTCTTCCTTATCTCAGATTTGTCTGCCTGTGCCAACAATAATGGCATGTTTGCACATTTCCTCTTCCTTGTGACAAGAGGACACATTTAGGTCATTTTTACTTCTTAGAAATATTTTTTTTTTTTTTTCAGCTATTTTGTGTCTTTTCACTTAAAACCTCTTTGTGTGTGTGTGTGTGTGTGGGTGGGTGTCTGGTTGGGGCATTATTTAACTTTTTTTTTTTTTTCATGGTACTAATGGTCTATTTACTATATGTATGTATTAAAATGGAACACTTCATCGAGCAAATCTGTGAGGCCAAACCTTTTCCCAGTAAGAAATTTGAAAACAGTTTTTTTACCTAGTATAGGAGCACCATAAAACACTATTAAATGATTCAAAACCAGCAGTTAATTGGTTGTGTTTTTAAACTTTTCCTTTCTCTGTCCTTTCCTGTCCTGTGCTGATGCAGGCTTTGCCCCCAGCGAGAATCAAGCTAGAAACCTCAATTCGGTGGACGGGTGACAAGGGTGTGAGGCATCCTAGAGAATATGCAGGCCGGCCTGACGTCTTGTATCCCATTTAATCTGAGGTGAAGGGGGGTGTCTTATCACAGCTTTTAGCTTGCTTTGTTGCAAATACTCTAGTCTATTTTTGTTTTACCTCAGACCAAGGTGAATGTGACCCAAAAACTTGATCCAAAAAAAAAAAAAAAAAAAACAGCATAGTTGACTCGTAGTGATTAAGTTAGTGTTTTTAATCTGTCACTTTGAAGAAATTCGAAATTCTGTGAGCAGTTTATATGTATACCGTAGTAAGGAGGTCACTGCAATTTCAAAATTTGGTCTAAATGACAGAAAATAACATTGCATTTATGGGAAGTAGCAATGAGAACTGCTTGCTGCAATAAAATATTCAGAAGGTACCTTTAGTGCTGGCACAGATTTAAGTGCTGTTCACTGGTCTATTTCCATTTTCACATCCAACTTTTTAAATGGCTTATTTCTTGCTGTCAGATCACCGTGGGTCCCTTAGGTTATAGTCAGAGGCATCAGGGTACTATAGCCCCCTCGGCCCACTCTGTAATTTGTCCTGTGTGACAGTTGCTTGTAAACAATGTTAAAGGGATACTTCACCCAAAAATGAAAATTCTGTCATCATTTACTCACCCTCACGCTATTGCGAACCTGAAACTCATGAGTTTCTTTCTTCTGTTGAACACAAAGGAAGATATTTTGAAGAAGGATTGGAACCAAACAGTTGTTTAGCACCATTGACTTCCATAGTAGAAAAAAAAATACTATGTAAGTCAATGGTGCCAAAGTTCCAATCATTCTTTAAAATATCTTCCTTAGATAAAATATCGCACAGGTTTGCAACAACTTGAGGGTGGGCAAATGATGACAGAATTTTCATTTTTGGGTGGAGTAGCCTATCCCTTTAAGCCCCACCAAGGGCCTGTACCATGATGGTAGTTGAACAAACTCAGGGTTGCAGGATTGGTTTCGAGTTGACAAAACCAAACCAATCCAACCAGGCTTTGTTGGTACCATGATGCTGATCATCAACTCTCTCTGTCAACTCAGGCTTTAATCCTGAGTTTAGGTGTGATATCAGTAGCAAACAGCCAATCACATGTTGAGAAAGAGTGAAACTAATTCAAAACTCATTGAAATTGATTTTCGTTGAGAGATGTAGCACAATTCACTTATTAAATAAAATATTAAGAATTTAAACAAATTTATACAGCAAGAAGAAAATAGTTGTCTATATGAAAGGACAATAAAAGAAAAAAAAGTATTGTTACTATATATCAGTGCAAGTAAGTTGTGAAGTTAGTTTATTGATAAAGGAGAGAGAATTGAACATTTAAGCTCGCATGTAGCTTCATTTATTGATTCTAAAGCATATTATCCTTCCTTTGTATTCATTTAAAATCTGTGTCATAATAATTGATGAGCTGAAATTGTACATGTGAGATCTTTAAGGGTATAATAATTACAGAAATCTTTGAATCTTTTAAAATCATTTGCTATCTACTGAGTTACCTTTAATTTGGAGTAGAAACAGGTGGAGTGACTTTATCACGTCATACATGTGTCACTTTGCTCACAGCTGATTGGTCCAGTTTTGGTTTGCAACCTCTTACCTGGAACATAACCTGCCCAACACCAGGGGCCTGTACCATGATAGTAGTTGAACAAACTCAGGGTTGCAGGATTAGTTTTGAGTTGACAAAACCAAACCAATCCAACCAGGCTTTGTTGGTACCATGATGCTGATCATCAACTTTCTCTGTCAACTCAGGCTTTAATCCTGAGATTAGGAGTTTAGGTGTGACATCAGCAGCGAACAGCCAATCACATGCTGAGAAACAGTGAAACTCATTCAAAACTCATTGAAATGAATTTCTCGCGAGAGCTACTTCTCGCAATTCACTTATTAAATAAAAGTATGCAAATAATACAAATTTAAACATTTACACAGCAAGAAAAAAATAGCTGTCTATGAAAGAGGACAACTAAAAGAAAGTCTCGTTACTGTATATCAGTGCTAAAGTTGTGAAGTTAGTTTATACAGTTGATAAAGGTATATTAGAGAAATGAACATTTAAGCTCATATGTCATTTTATAGCTTTATTTATAGATTCTAAAGCATAATTATATTACCTTTATATATGTATTCATTTAAAATCTGCGTATAATAAGAATGGAAGAACTGAAATTACATGTGAGATCGTTTAAAGGTATAATAATTACATAAATAATTTCTAAATCATACAAATTTATTATTCTAAATAAGCATTACTAAAAGCCAGATGATTTTGTCTTTAAAATAATTTGCTATGTAGTGACCTTTAATTTGGAGTAGAAAAGGTGGAGTGACTTTATCGCATCAGACATGTGTGACTTTGCTCACAGCTGATTGGTCCAAGTTCGGTTTGCAACCTCTTACCTGGAACATAACCTGCCCCGGACCAGGTTAGCCGTGGAGCGTAAGTTACTATGGCGATGAACACTGCTAAAAGCCAAACCACCTTCATGGTGCCTAAAACCCAGGGTAAGCGCAAACTAAACTGAAACATAGCTGGCTAGGCACCTAAACCGGCTTCATGGTACAGGCCCCAGGTTAGCTGTGGAGTGTAAGTTACTAGCCAAACCACTTTCATGGTGCCTAAAACCCAAGGTTGGCGCAAACTAAACTGAAACATAGCTGGCTAGCCACCTAAACCGGCTTCATGGTACAGGCCCCAGATTGCTGAAGAATTACATACAAAGCATAGGCAAATACACAGCGAAGTAATGGGTCTAGACATTTGCACAATATGAAACTCCCAAAGAGATGCATGAAATACATTAATCTCTAACAAAATGATAATCTACAGTACAATTTGTATCTTTAACTTCCACAATAACATTTTTGCTTCAGTGCTAGTCTTTAATTCCACAAACAGAAGTCTAAAAAAGCAGAATTTAACAATAATTCTATACAAACACTGAAGTTTGAATCCTTAGTTGGATCTAATACCCAAGAATATACTTTTACAATATGTAATAGTGAAGTGCTCACAAATGTTCACAGATGTTGTCAGAATGTGGTACTGTCCAGATGTGGGACTCAGTATGACACAACGGCAGCCTCACAAAGTATTTCAAGTTGACACAGTTTTAACTATTTGATTTAAACTCTTTTATTTTTCAACAGAACATTTGTTTTGGACTTGCCCAGCAATTTCTGTCTAACATGGGTTTTCTCTCTTTTTTTTTTTTACATGGTTTCTCAGTAGTGGTTCTTTATGTTTTGATAGAGAAATGCATGAACTTCTTCAAACTTGCATACATACATGTGTGTGTGTGTGTGTGTGTGTGTGTTATAAGTATATTTTTATGGATTTTGGATTTTGTCCTGAGGGGGGCGCCAATAAACTAAGTCATCTTCATATGTATATATAGTGCTTTTAACAATGTAGGTTGTTCCAAAGAGGCTTTACAATGATAATAGGTAATTATCACATGCATAACTCTAAATGCATGTGTTAAAATTTCTGGTTTGCTTGGGAGACCAAAAGCTAAACTTGTGCAGAGATCAGACACACTTTTGAAGACACAAGGAAGCACTCAGCCTCATTTCCCTTTCTCAGAACTATTACCCAGCATGGAGGAGTTCCAAAACACAACGAAACTTTCAGTGGATGAACATTTCTGCTGCTTTGTAATGAATCCCTTTGCACATTGATTGCCAAAGTGAACATGAGTTGCACGCACCAGAGTCAGGAAATGATCTAGGCCACTGGAAGTTCAGTACTTGCCTCTGTGACCCAGAGCTCTCAGGTATTCACTCAGTGTGCATGCTAAGTGATCTTTCATGGGGGAGAAAGTCTGAATGTAATCAGAGCATTTATTGTTTGCACATTGTGTTTTTTTCTCTATGTTTAGAATACATACTGCTAATTATAAATAGAAAATCTGCTTCTGAAAATCAATCCATAGGATCATATTCCTTCTTCATGAAAGATTTGTGACACACAGTAAGGGAAGTCATTCAACACACTGTTTATCTCATGTCACAACTTCATGCTTACAATGAGCTAACCGAGCTGCATATCTTTCAGCAGAGGTAGCCTAGTGATTAACTAAGATTTCTCATCTGTTTAACCTGTGGTCACACCCCACCCCTCAGGGCCTTACCTGCGATCTCAGTTGTCTGGTTCATCTGGTCTCCTCTCACTCAAATGATTGATAAAAGTTCAATGACCTATGAGTTCAAGTGCCCTATACAAAATGTGTATGTTAGCAGTTCGTACCCTTGGAATTATAAGGTTATCTCTGACATTTTTGTCAAAATTGAGTTATTCACATATTCTTATTCTGTGACAACTTATTTACGTTATGTGATTTTTTTTTTTTTATTTTTTTTTTTGTGTGTTCATTGTGGGACTTTTTGTTGGAAAAAAAAAGGTTCTTTCTACAAAGTTGAACTCTAACTTGGCTCCATAAGGTTCTGCATGAGCTAATCACCACTTCGAATGCACAGAAGAGGACCAATCAGAATCAACTTTATATGTCGGGACCCAGGTGAAAAAATAAGTACACTAAAATACATTTTATTTAAGTGCACTTAGTACACTTCCATTAAAGTGCTCTATTTTCCCACACTTATTTTGTACTTAATATACTAAAAGATAAAGTTTAGTATTTCTTAAGATAACCTTAAGATCAACTAAGTGTACTCAACTGTGCTATTTTGACACACACTGAAGATGAACTTAAATATATTTTAATATACTATTTCAACCTTTAAAAAAGTATCTTGTTACCACTTTTAGTATATATAAAACCCATTTTAAATGCATTTTAATTATACTACTAAAATATTTAAAATATAATAAAAATAATATATTCTAAATATATTTATATTATACTTAAGGTGTATTCCTTTGTCAAAAAAGTACACTAAAAACATTTTATTAAAGTGCACTTAGTACACTTCCACAATGTACTTAAAGTGCTCTATTTTCATGCACTTATTTTGTACTTAATATACTAAAAGCTAAACTTTAGTACTTCTTAAGATAACCTTAAGATCAACTAAGTGTACTCAACTGTGCTATTTTGACACGCACTGAAGATGAACTTAAATATTTTTAATATACTATTTCAACCTTTAAATTTTTTTTTTATCTTTTTACCACTTTTAGTATATCTAAAACTCATTTTAAATGCATTTTAATTATACTACTAAAATATTTAAAATATAATAAAAATAATATATTCTAAATATGTTTATATTATACTTAAGGTGTATTCCTTTGTCAAAAAAGTACACTAAAACATTTTATTAAAGTGCACTTAGTACACTTCCATAATGTACTTAAAGTGCTCTATTTTCATGCACTTATTTTGTACTTAATATACTAAAAGCTAAACTTTAGTATTTCTTAAGATAAACTTAAGATCAACTAAGTGTACTCAACTGTGCTATTTTGACACAAACTGAAGATCAACTTAAATATATTTTAATATACTATTTCAACCTTTAAAAACATGTATTTTGTTACCACTTTTAGTATATCTAAAACCCATTTTAAATGCATTTTAATTTATACTACTAAATTATTTAAAATATAATAATAATATATTCTAAATATATTTATATTATACTTAAGGTGTATTCCTTTGTCAAAAAAGTACACTAAAAACATTTTATTAAAGTGTGCTTAGTACACATCCATAATGTACTCAAAGTGCTCTATTTTCACGCACTTATTTTGTACTTAATATACTAAAAGCTAAATGTTAGTACTTTCTGTTTCTTTAAGTTTCTGAAAAATATAAAAGTACATTTTCCGAGCTCATGAGGTTTCTATAAGTGAAAACAAATGAAATATATATATATATATATATATATATATGAAGAGTTCAGATGCAAAAGCCTTTAAGTGCCATTTGAAATTTTCTTCTAGAATGATCATTTTTATCAAGCTTGTATATTTAAATTCAGTAATTTCACTTAAATTGCAATGAAGATTACCTATTAATTGTCATTCAAGTGAAATTACTGAACTTGAATATATAAGCTTGATAAAAATGATAATATTAGAAGAAAATTTCAAATGGCACTTAGAGGCTTTTGCATCTGAACTCTTCATATATATATATATATATATATATATTTCATTTGTTTTCACTTATAGAAACCTCATGAGCTCGGAAAATTTACTTTTATATTTTTCAGAAACTTAAAGAAACAAAGTACTAACGTTTAGCTTCACTCAAAAAAAAGGAAATTAGCTGGTCATTATATTTAAAAAAGCATAATGTGTAATTTTAACTAAATAATTTCATGTTTTAAAGGTGAACGTGATAAATTCATGTAGGTTAAGCATGAAATGCAACAAATTAACATTTGTTAAATTCAGTCATGTTGAGATAACTTGATTCAAGGTCACGTGAGATGACAAACCGCATGCCCGGGAAAATAACGAGACTATCACGTGAAGAACTTTTCTGGCGTTCATTTGGAAAAGGTAAGATAAAATCTGTTTTCATCAATCTAAATGCAAACAAAACAATGTATATAAAGCCATTAACAGACTGTCCATCATTTTCAGCAATATTTGGTCATGATTGTGGGTTATTTTTGTAGTCTACTCAGGCCGTTAATGTCATGCTGGCATATTCATGTTAGCCTACCCAGCAAACATGCCAGTGCGGGCCCACTGTGGGTAAGTGTGGGTTTTCTGTGGGACAGTGTGGGCAAGGGCAAACCCTTTGGGGCCCCCTGTGGGCTTGCTGAGGGCAAGCCCACAGTGGGCTTTCCCACAGAAACCCCTCAAGGGCCCCTAGTGGGTTAGCCCATGTGGGGCCCATAGCAGTTTTGCCCATTTGGGCCCCCATGAGGGTTTACTGTGGGCAACCCACTGTGGGTTTGCCCACAGAAAACACGGGCCCCCAGTGGGTTAGCCCATGCAGGGCCCATAGCAGTTTTGCCCATTTGTCACCCATGATGGTTTACTTTGGGCAACCCACTGTGGGTTTGCCCACAGAAAACCCACACGGGCCCCCGGTGGGTTAGCCCATGCGGGGCCCATAGCAGTTTTGCACATTTGGGCCCCCATGAGGGTTTACTGTGGGCAATCCACTGTGGGTTTGCCCACAGAAAACCCACACGGGCCCCCAGTGGGTTATCCCATGCGGGCCCTATAGCAGTTTCGCCCATTTGGGCCCCCATGATGCTTTACTGTGGGCAATCCACTGTGGGTTTGCCCACAGAGAACCCACACGGGCCCCCCGTGGGTTAGCCCATGTGGGGCCCATAGCTGTTTTTCACTATGGGGCCCCCATGAGGGTTTACTGTTGGCAATCCACTGTGGGTTTGCCCACAGAAAACCCACACGGGGCCCCAGGCAGTTAATTAGCCAATGCAAAGTTAAGTTGTTTAACAGTCAAATGTTTTAAGATTATAAGCATAGCTGTCAACCCTCCCGTTTTTTCCGGGTTTCTCACGTATTTTATCTCTGTTCCCGCTGTCTTCCCGTTTTAGTATTTTCCCGTAAAATATCCCGTATTTTTACGCTCTGATTGTGTGAGACGTACAAGTTCGGACCTATTTGGCTTGAAGTCGTTCATACTCGGATGTAGCGCCGCGCGCGCTGGCCGGAGACACTGGCTGCATGCGTCTCAGCTGCGTGGTGTGATTGTTTTTATTTTACTGTCTATGGTTTTTATTTTGGCTCCCATGTTAACAGATTAGAGCTTGCACACTGTCTGCGTGACACGCGCAAACGCGTGCATGCTAGAAATAGAACATGCCTTTTTCACGTGACACGCAAGCGTGTTGGAAGCGTTTCCAGGCAAAAAAACAAACAAACAAAAAAAAAACGATGTTTATATATCAAAAATTTCCATTATTTTTGCCTATATATATTTTCATATCATTTTTTTAAACAATCGAGTCCTGGTGTCCACTACAGAGGTCATAGCATAACAAAGGAATAAAATATCTTTTTTTTTTCATTTGTTTCTTATGCTCTTAATAATGTAAAAAAAAAATCCCTTATTTTGGCGATGGATTCCGGGAAATCTCCCTTATTTTAATGTTCAATGTTGACAGCTATGATTATAAGGTTTAAGATTAGAAGCTTAATCAAACTATTTAATTATCCTGTGAAATGTCAGTCCATAATTAACTAAAACTGCATATAATGGATTATGAGTATGTGCATTTAAAAACAAATTTTTGACTTATAAGGAAAAAAGTAATATAGATGTAACTATATATTGTAATGCATAGATGTAACTATTGTAATGCAGTAGGTCTTAATGAGTCTTTATAAATATATTTATAAAATAGTAATATTGCTCATAAATAAGTATAAATGGTGCTATAATTCATTATAAGCATGGACTGCACAGAAAGTGTTACTGTAGGCCTATTTATTAAATAAAATTAACTTATTTGTCACAATAAAAACAATGCAATGGTTTACTGATTTGTTTTGGTATTCATCAGTGATGTATATTTATCATAATAAAATATTATTGATACTAATAAATACATCACTGATGTATCGACTGAGACCAGACACAAACGAAAATGCGACGTCACTGGGTGTAATTTCATTACCAACTTTCATTTATATAAAGCATTTTAGTGCTTTCATACTCTCTTTTAATGAAAATAATAATAATAATACGGTCATAGAACTACACAATGATTTTTAAATTCATTATATAAAATGAATGATATTTTAAATTGTTACATGTTTAATGCGCGTGTTATGGTTTCAACGCGTGTGCGCGTAAACATTGAGTCGCATTCAAAAGCTGTCCGATTCTATGGAAAGCCAAATGGGTCAAATTTCGCCACTATCCAAACGCGTTTCATATTCTACGCGCGTGACGTGCGCTTTGAGGGGCACCGAAAACGCACGCTTTTGACGCGCGTTTATCGTAACAAAAATGGGCGTCGAAAACGTGTGTTTCGAGTAGGACGTTATGAACGTGTAAACAGGTAAACCACACAGGCAGTGCCAGCGTGTGTGAAGTGTTCATGCAGGTGAAAAGAGCGTGCTCCCCGTGGCTCAGTGGTCTGGGTGTTGTGATTCCATGTGGGAAACCCGGGTTCCAGCCTCACTCTTATCATGCTTTAGTTTCACTGGCTTTGTCCAAGAAAGACATGTTCCCGAAAAAGGAAGTGTGAGCGTGTATGGTCCAGTGGCTCAGTGGTCTGAGTGTTGTGATTCCATGTGGGAAACCCGGGTTCGAATCACACTTTTGTGATGCTTTAGTTTCACTGGATTGTCGAAGTAGGACATGCTCCCAAAAAAAGAAGAGTGAGTGTGCAAGCCCCAGTGGCTCAGTGGTCTGAGTGTTATGGCTCCATGCGGGAAACCAGGGTTCGAGACTCACTCTTATGATGCTTTAGTTTCAACGGGTTTGTCCAAGAGAGAAAAAGACATGCTCCCAAAAAATTAAGCATGAGTGTGGACGGTCCAGTGGCTCAGTGGTGTGAGCGTTGCACTCTCATGTGGAGAATCCTGATTCGAGTCTCTTGTTGGTAAAACTCTTCTTTCACCGGTTTGGTCCAAATAAAGAAGACATGCTCCCAAAAAAAGTAGCATAAGTGTGCAAGCTCCAGTGGCTCAGTGGTCCGAGTGTTATGGCTCCATGCAGGAAACCAGGGTTCGAGCCTCACTCTTATGATGCTTTAGTTTCAACGGGTTTGTCCAAGAGAGAAAAAGACATGCTCCCAAAAAATTAAGCATGAGTGTGGACGGTCCAGTGGCTCAGTGGTGTGAGCGTTGCACTCTCATGTGGAGAATCCTGGTTCGAGTCTCTTGTTGGTAAAACTCTTCTTTCACCGGTTTGGTCCAAATAAAGAAGACATGCTCCCAAAAAAAGAAGTTTGAGTGTGGATGGTCCAGTGGCTCAGTGGGTGAGCTCACACTCCCCAGTCGGGAGGTTCCTGGTTCAAGACCGGGCTGGACACTGAAGCATGATTGCGTTGACGAACATCCTCCAGATCTGCAGCTGGGGGACGAGAGACGGTCAGGACACGAAGGGGGGAGGAAATAACCTAACTCCTCCCCCTGGGGATTTCTGGGACGATATCCAGCAGCGGTGTTGCTGCAGAGAGTGGCGTACCAAAATCCCATTTTGGAAAACATAAAATGTACACTGCAGTGCAAAAAAAATATACATATTTTACCTCATGCATACTATTATATTCAGTTCTCATTCTAGATACTCCTCCACACTCTTCAGTCAACCTCCTCCATCCTCCTCCAGCTGGCCCCTCCAGATCCTGCAACTGCAACCGCCACTTGCTTCAGTGCCCAGCCCAGGATTCGAATCCAGGTCCTCCACACCAGAAGGATGTGCTCATTACCACTGAGCCACTGGTACTTTCACACTCTCCATGCTTTTTTTGGGGGGCATATCTTTTTTTGGGTTTTAAACAAGAGCAAAGCATCGCAAGAGTGAGGCTCGAACCCATGTTTCCCACATGGAACCACAACACTCACACCACTGACCCACAGGACCAGCTACACTCACACATCTCTTTTATTGCATGTCTTCTTTTCTCTCGGACAAACCCAACAAAACTAAAGAAGCATAAGAGCAAGGCTTGAACCTGGGATTCCAACATGAAATCACAACACTCAGTCCACTGAGCCACTGGACCATCCACACTCACACAACTTCTTTCTAGGGTTTCTGAAAAACCCAATGAGTTCAGACAGGTGATTAATACTGCGTTACTATCCCTTACAGATTTGTTTCAGATTTACAATTACTGAGGACTTAATACAATTTTTTTTTTCTTCAATGAGTGGATTCAAAACTTGTGTATCTCCCGTTCACTCTCTCACAATAACATCTCAATGTTTGATCTGAGGAAATTGACATTCCCACATGCTCATCATTATAATAAATAATAACAATGCTCTAAATAAAATCTGACAATTTATTGAGGAGTCAGCAAACCCATTTGACTGAGAACATGAGAAAACTAGACTCTAGATGAAACTCTAGATGAAACATTCAAATGAAGAAGTTCATCTTTTATTCAAAAGTCTAAATGACAAATTAGGATTTACAGTTATTATACAAAACAGTTATAGTTTTGTCAAAAATAAAAAGACATGACCCCAAAATAACGAGCAAGAGTGGAAGCTCCAGTGGCTCTGTGTTGCTCCAGCATGTGGAGTATTTGGGTTCAAATCCTGCTTTTGCAGTAAAATGCTTTATTTTCACTGGTTTTGTCCAAATAAAAAAAGACATGCCCCCAAAATAAAAAGCAAGAATGGAAGCTCCAATGGCTTAGTGGTTTGAGTGTTGCCAGCATGTGGCAGTTTAAAGGCAGTTTTCACTCTCAGATCCCAATCATAACAGGAAGTAGACTAAAAGCAGGAAGCAACAGGAGAACATCAGAGGAGTGGATGCGGAGGTGGGTTTTTCAGAGGTTTTTGGTTGGACGGAAGGGCTCGACGGTCGCTGGTTAGCAGTAGCAGGTTGGATATCCGAACTAGCCTCCAAGTACGGACGGAGTTGGAAGTGAAGCTACACTGGAACTTAGCGAGATCGGGCGAATGGTCCAAACGTCTAAACAAAAACTTACGGATGACCCTGGGAGGAAGGAGTGTCTGGAAGCGGGACTCTGAAAAAAGATCAACTTAAAATGAAGAAGATGAAGAAGGCAGCGGGTAGGCACAACTGTGTTGAGAATGGGTCAGAGTCTGAGGGGAGGGACACTGATAAGGGTGATGGTGAGGAAGGTATGGATGTATGGCAGGAAGGTGGGAAAAAAAGGGACAAAAGAGGAAATACCTTTGATGGGAGCAGTACAAAGAGGGTGAGGGGTAATGAGGATTATGGGAAAGTAAGAAATGAGAAAGGAACGGAAGGTCTAGAGTTTAAAATCATATTGAGATTTGGTGAGGAGAGGGGAGTTTCGTCAATAAGTCCAGTGAAATTAACAACAGTATTGAAAAACCAGATTGGGAGAGATGGTAATCTAATGATCGGATGTAAAAATGAAGAACAAAGAGAGAGGGCTGGAAGAATTAAAGAGATTGGAAAGTGTAAAGTAATAAGTACTAGCCTAATTGGAAAAGGAAACAATTGGAGTAAGGGAGTGATATGGGGGGTGCCAGTCGGGGTTTCTATAGAGGAAATTAAAGCAAATCTTAGAGGAGGACATCTAAAAGGTGCTCGTAGGATGCAGATAACTCGGGAGGGAATGAGGAAGGACAGTGAGCTTGTGATTCTGGAGTTTGAGGAGGAAGCACTCCCAAAGAATGTAACACTAGGTTTTATGAGCTATAGTGTAAGAGAGTATGTTCCAAAGCCTATGCGGTGTTATAACTGTCAAAGGTTTGGACATACAGCAATGACATGTAAAGGCAGGAGAAGGTGTGCAAGATGTGGTGAAGATCATGAGTATGGTCATTGTAATCAGGAACAACCGAAGTGTTGTAACTGTGGGGGAAGTCATAGTGTGGCTTACGGTGGTTGTGAGGTGATGAGAAGAGAAATAGAAGTGCAACGAACTAAAATTCAAAATAAGATCTCATATGCAGAAGCGGTGAAAATGGTGAGTAAGAGTGACGAAAGAAATAGAGATGAAATACAAAACACAAAAGTACTGGGTCAAACAAAGGAGGGAATAGGAACAGTTGATCTAAAGAAGTTATTCACTTTCATAGCAGGAGTGATTAATGCAACTATGGAAGTCAAGTCAAAGACAGAGAGAATACAAATAATTGTTAAAGCTGCAGTTCATCACCTAGATATCAGGGAGCTGACTTGGGAGGAGGTGAGGAATGAGCTAAGCAATCAAGCAAGCCAGGAGCAAGTAGGGACTGGATAGTATAAATAATGGTCCTCTTGCTACAATGGAATGCAAGGAGCTTGATGGCCAATGGACAGGAGTTTAAAAAGTATATTGATGATCTTTCTAATAAGCCAGATATAATTTGTGTCCAAGAAACTTGGTTGAGACCAAATTTAGAATTTAGGTTAGATGGATATACTTCAGTAAGATGTGATAGGGAAGGTGGAGCAGGGGGAGGATGTGCTACATTTATTGGAAATGATATTTCATTCAGAGAAGTGAGTGTGGGGGGGGGGGAGAGAACAAGAATATGTTAGTGTAGCGATATGGACAAATGGGGGCGAGTGTGTTATTATAAATTATTATAATCCTTGTAGAAAATTGGAGTTGGGACAGATAATACAAATAGAAGGATTGGGTAGTAATAAGGTGGTAGTTTGTGGTGACTTTAATGCACATAGCACTTTATGGGGAGGAATAAGAACAGATGCAAATGGTGAGGTTATAGAAGAACTCTTAGAAGAGAGAAACATGCTGTGTTTAAATGATGGGAGAGGGACTAGAATAGATGTACATACAGGGAACATATCAGCATTAGATTTAACTTTAGTTTCTAGGAATTTAGCAGGAATATGTGAGTGGGATCTATCTGAAGAATCATCGGTAGGAAGTGATCATTTTCCAGTATGGTGTAGTGTTCTATTGGAAACGAATAAGAACCAAAGGGAATTAATGGGGAAGTGGATATTTAGTAGTGCAAAATGGGAAAGATTTGAATATTTGTGTGAGATAGAAATGGACAAAATAGATCTAAATGAGGAAATAGAAGAGATTGATAAAAGCATCACAACAATAATATTACAAGTTGTCAAGGAATCGATTCCTAAAAGCAAAGGGAAAATGAAAAGAAAGGCAGTTCCTTGGTGGACAGAAGAATGTGGGAAAATAGTGAAAGAACGGAATAAAGCTCTTAGAGTATTAAGAAGAACCCATAATTTTCAGAATCTGATTAAATATAAAGAGACACAAGCAAAGGCTAGGAAAACTATAAGAAAAGCAAAAAAGCAAAGCTGGCAGACTTTCTGTAGTAAAATTGGAAGAACAACACCTGTTGGAGATGTTTGGAGCATGGTTAAGAGTATGCGGGGAATTAGAAGGGAATGGAGGTATCCAATATTGAAGATGGGGGAGGAAGCAGCAGTGTCTGATCAGGAGAAAGCAGAGATGATAGCGAAGGCATTTTCTCGTATTCATAGTTCTGATAACTTAACAGAGGAGGGTAAGAGAGGAAGGACAAGGTTGACTCTCTGACTCTCACATCCATCCAGAAAACACTGCATTATCCACTTAGTCCTTCTTATTACACTTTACAGTGTGAATATCAGAGGGCGATTCATTTGGAGATTAAAAAGGTAACGCTACAATAGCGACTGATAAGAGACCTTGACTTCATGCTAAAGGAAAAGTTACTTACAGGTGAGTCTTGTGCCGTACTCGGTTCCCTCATTTATGTGTCGTTTGATTGCGTCTGTGTGTCGGTTTTATTTGAGGTTGAGCTGTAATAGGTGCTGTTAAAGTGACATTAAGAGCTGTCATCTTGTCATCTGCAGGATCTGCATGTGTTGTCGTGATTGTCACCAAGCGTCATGTTGTCAAGCAGCAGAAGCATGAGACTGAAGAGCGGAGGAAAACTGCACTTTACTCTCGTCGGGTTATAGTGGCGAGATCACATCTGAGACTTTGGATTAAAGTTCCTGTAAAATTGAAGCAGCAACATGTTTGACAAGCTCTGTGGTGCAGAAAATAATGATTTGCCTTTGAATGAGAAAGTCTAGTTTTTTGTATTTATGTGTGTGTGTGTGTGTGACGGAACAGAAGGACAGAACAGAGAGGACAGAAGAAATTTGCAGCGGTGTAATTCACACAAATCACCACAGGAGGGCGAAACACTTATGTTTATTAGACTCGATCGGACTCAGTTTGTAACGGTGTGATTCACACGAATCATCACTTTTCTTTTGCTCTCTATATGTAATTCACACAAATCACCACAGGAGGGCGCACCACTTGTTTTTTTTAGACTCGCTTTGCAATGGTGTAATTCACACAAATCACCACAGGAGGGCGAAACTATTTTATGTTTATTAGACTTGATTTGCAATGGTGTAATTCACACAAATCACCACAGGAGGGCGACAATAATTTTAGATCTGACTTTTTTTGCATATACGTTTATATAGACAGACGATAGGACACAACACACACACACTGACACAGTTGATACAAAGAATAACTTAAATGATAATACGTTTATTTTAAAGTTTGTTTAGAGAATGTCAAATAGAATTTTGCACATGACTCTTATAGAAATAAAAACATTTTTTTATAAGAATAGATCTGAGGAGTCAATGAATTATTAGTCAATGATGATAATCTTTCATCTAGTCTAAACACAAGAAGAAGGTGGAATAGAACCCACAACCACTCGCTACAGATCCAGCATTGCTACCACTGAGCCACTGAAGACGACACAGTTCTGTTGGTTCTCTTTGTAGATTTATCTTTCGTCTAATGACGGGGGCGCCAAATCCGGAGAATTCGGGAAAATTGGGGGGAGTTTTCGGGGATTGGCACACAGCTTCCAGGAACCTGGGGGCCGCCAAGTCCCTGAATTCTCCGCAAATTCTCCCCGAAATCCCTGAATTCTGCAGGATTTCTCCTGACTTGGCGCCCCCCTCAGGAGTGAATTGATATATGCAGCATAGACGTATACACAGCTACATCTATGCTGCATATATCTATGCAGCCGAAAGCTTCGAGAGGCTCAAACCCCTGAGCCACTTGGAGCTGAAAGCTCCAAAGCTGAAAGCTGAAAGCTCCAAGTGGCTCAGGGGTTTGAGCTTTGCTTCATCGTGTGGAGGATTTAGGTTCAAGCCCCACTCTTTGCATTAAAATGCTTTTTTTATGGTTTTGTCCAAATAAAAAAAAGACATGCCTCCAAAATAAATTGAAAGAGTGGAAGCTCGAATGTCTCAGTGGTTTGAGTGTTACCATATCACGTGGAAGATTTATGTTCAAATCCCATTCTTTGCATTAAAATGCATTATTTTCACTTTTTTTTTTCCCAAATAAAAAGACATGCCCCCAAAGTAAACAGTAAGAGCGGTAGCTCCAGTGGCACAGTGGTCCGAGTGTTGTGATTACATGAGGGAATCCCAGGTTCGAGCCTTGCTCTTATGCTTCTTTAGTTTTGTTGAGTTTGTCCGAAAGAAGACACGCGCACAATAAAAGAAGCGCATGAGTGAGTATGGTCATGTGGCTTAGTGGTGTGAGCTTTGCGGTTCCATGTGGGAAGCGTGGGTTCAAGCCTCACTCTTATGATGCTTTGCTTTAGTTTCCTCGGGTTTGTTGAAAAGAAAAAAAAGACATGCCTCAAAAAAAGAAGAGTGAGTGTGCAAGCTCCAGTGGCTCAGTGGTCTGAGTGTTATGGCTCCATGCGGGAAACCAGGGTTCGAGACTCACTCTTATGAAGCTTTAGTTTCAACGGGTTTGTCCAAGAGAGAAAAAGACATGCTCCAAAAAAATTAAGCGTGAGTGTGGACGGTAACAGTGGCTCAGTGGTGTGAGCGTTGCACTCTCATAAGGGGTGTTACCCCTTATGTTTTTTTTTTTCAGGTCCAAATTTTGACCTTCGATATCTCGGCTCTGGAAGGGTCTAGAGCCTCAATTTTTGCGCGTTGGTCGAAGTCTCGTGGCCCTCTGTCAGAGTCCAGAGTTTCAAGAAGATCGGAGGGGGTCAAAATTTCGGCCAAAAAAAAATGACAGTGTTACCCCTTATGTTTTTTTTTCAGGTCCAAATTTTGACCTTCAATATCTCGGCTCTGGAAGGGTCTAGAGCCTCCATTTTTGCGCGCTGGTCGAAGTCTCGTGGCCCTCTGTCAGAGTCCAGAGTTTCAAGAAGATCGGAGGGGGTCAAAATTTCAGCCAAAAAAAAAAATGACAGTGTTACCCCTTATGTTTTTTTTTTCAGGTCCAAATTTTGACCTTCGATATCTCGGCTCTGGAAGGGTCTAGAGCCTCAATTTTTGCGCGCTGGTCGAAGTCTTGTGGCCCTCTGTCAGAGTCCAGAGTTTCAAGAAGATCGGAGGGGGTCAAAATTTCGGCCAAAAAAAAAACAATGACAGTGTTACCCCTTATGTTTTTTTTTCAGGTCCAAATTTTGACCTTCGATATCTCGGCTCTGGAAGGGTCTAGAGCCTCCATTTTTGCGCGTTGGTCGAAGTCTCGTGGCCCTCTGTCAGAATCCAGAGTTTCAAGAAGATCGGAGGGAGTCAAAATTTCGGCCAAAAAAAAAAAATGACTGTGTTACCCCTTATGGTTTTTTTTTCAGGTCCAAATTTTGACCTTCGATATCTCGGCTCTGGAAGGGTCTAGAGTCTCCATTTTTGCGCGTTTGTCGAAGTCTCGTGGCCCTCTGTCAGAGTCCAGAGTTTCAAGAAGATCGGAGGGGGTCAAAATTTCAGCCAAAAAAAAAATGACAGTGTTACCCCTTATGTTTTTTTCAGGTCCAAATTTTGACCTTCGATATCTCGGCTCTGGAAGGTTCTAGAGCCTCAATTTTTGCGCGTTGGTCGAAGTCTCGTGGCCCTCTGTCAGAATCCAGAGTTTCAAGAAGATCGGAGGGGGTCAAAATTTCGGCCAAAAAAAAAAATGACAGTGTTACCCCTTATGTTTTTTTTTTCAGGTCCAAATTTTGACCTTCGATATCTCGGCTCTGGAAGGGTCTAGAGCCTCAATTTTTGCGCGTTGGTCGAAGTCTCGTGGCCCTCTGTCAGAATCCAGAGTTTCAAGAAGATCGGAGGGGGTCAAAATTTCGGCCAAAAAAAAAAGACAGTGTTACCCCTTATGTTTTTTTTTCAGGTCCAAATTTTGACCTTCGATATCTCGGCTCTGGAAGGGTCTAGAGCCTCCATTTTTGCGCGCTGGTCGAAGTCTTGTGGCCCTCTGTCAGAGTCCAGAGTTTCAAGAAGATCGGAGGGGGTGAAAATTTCGGCCAAAAAAAAAATGACAGTGTTACCCCTTATGTTTTTTTTTAAGGTCCAAATTTTGACCTTCGATATCTCGGCTCTGGAAGGGTCTAGAGCCTCCATTTTTGCGCGTTGGTCGAAGTCTCGTGGCCCTCTGTCAGAATCCAGAGTTTCAAGAAGATCGGAGGGGGTCAAAATTTCGGCCAAAAAAAAAATGACAGTGTTACCCCTTATGTTTTTTTTTTCAGGTCCAAATTTTGACCTTCGATATCTCGGCTCTGGAAGGGTCTAGAGCCTCCATTTTTGCGCGCTGGTCGAAGTCTCGTTGCCCTCTGTCAGAATCCAGAGTTTCAAGAAGATCGGAGGGGGTCAAAATTTCGGCCAAGAAAAAAAAAATGACAGTGTTACCCCTTATGTTTTTTTTTCAGGTCCAATTTTTGACCTTCGACATCTCGGCTCTGGAAGGGTCTAGAGCCTCAATTTTTGCGCGTTGGTCGAAGTCTCGTGGCCCTCTGTCAGAATCCAGAGTTTCAAGAGAATCGGAGGGGGTCAAAATTTCGGCCAAAAAAAAAAATGACAGTGTTACCACTTATGTTTTTTTTTTTTTCAGGTCCAAATTTTGACCTTAGATATCTCGGCTCTGGAAGGGTCTAGAGCCTCAATTTTTGTCCGTTGGTCGAAGTCTCGTGGCCCTCTGTCAGAGTCCAGAGTTTCAAGAAGATCGGAGGGGGTCAAAATTTTGGCCAAAAAAAAAAAAAATAACAGTGTTACCCCTTATGTTTTTTTTTTTCAGGTCCAATTTTTGACCTTCGATATCTCGGCTCTTGAAGGGTCTAGAGCCTCAATTTTTGCGCGTTGGTCGAAGTCTCGTGGCCCTCTGTCAGAATCCAGAGTTTCAAGAAGATCGGAGGGGGTCAAAATTTCGGCCAAAAAAAAAATGACAGTGTTACCCCTTATGTTTTTTTTTTCAGGTCCAAATTTTGACCTTCGATATCTCGGCTCTGGAAGGGTCTAGAGCCTCCATTTTTGCGCGTTGGTCGAAGTCTCGTGGCCCTCTGTCAGAATCCAGAGTTTCAAGAAGATCGGAGGGAGTCAAAATTTCGGCCAAAAAAAAAATGACTGTGTTACCCCTTATGGTTTTTTTTTCAGGTCCAAATTTTGACCTTCGATATCTCAGCTCTGGAAGGGTCTAGAGTCTCCATTTTTGCGCGCTGGTCGAAGTCTCGTGGCCCTCTGTCAGAGTCCAGAGTTTCAAGAAGATCGGAGGGGGTCAAAATTTCGGCCAAGAAAAAAAAAATGACAGTGTTACCCCTTATGTTTTTTTTTTCAGGTCCAATTTTTGACCTTCGACATCTCGGCTCTGGAAGGGTCTAGAGCCTCAATTTTTGCGCGTTGGTCGAAGTCTCGTGGCCCTCTGTCAGAATCCAGAGTTTCAAGAAAATCGGAGGGGGTCAAAATTTCGGCCAAAAAAAAAATGACAGTGTTACCACTTATGTTTTTTTTTTCAGGTCCAAATTTTGACCTTAGATATCTCGGCTCTGGAAGGGTCTAGAGCCTCAATTTTTGTCCGTTGGTCGAAGTCTCGTGGCCCTCTGTCAGAGTCCAGAGTTTCAAGAAGATCGGAGGGGGTCAAAATTTCGGCCAAAAAAAAAAAAATAACAGTGTTACCCCTTATGTTTTTTTTTTTCAGGTCCAAATTTTGACCTTCGATATCTTGGCTCTGGAAGGGTCTAGAGCCTCCATTTTTGCGCGTTGGTCGAAGTCTCGTGGCCCTCTGTCAGAATCCAGAGTTTCAAGAAGATCGGAGGGGGTAAAAAATTTCGGCCAAAAAAAAAAATGACAGTGTTACCCCTTATGTTTTTTTTTTTTCAGGTCCAAATTTTGACCTTCGATATCTCGGCTCTGGAAGGGTCTAGAGCCTCCATTTTTGCGCGCTGGTCGAAGTCTCGTGGCCCTCTGTCAGAGTCCAGAGTTTCAAGAAGATCGGAGGGGGTCAAAATTTCGGCCAAAAAAAAATGACAGTGTTACCCCTTATGTTTTTTTTTCAGGTCCAAATTTTGACCTTCGATATCTCGGCTCTGGAAGGGTCTAGAGCCTCCATTTTTGCGCGTTGGTCGAAGTCTCGTGGCCCTCTGTCAGAATCCAGAGTTTCAAGAAGATCGGAGGGGGTCAAAATTTCGGCCAAAAAAAAAAATGACAGTGTTACCCCTTATGTTTTTTTTTTTCAGGTCCAAATTTTGACCTTCGATATCTCGGCTCTGGAAGGGTCTAGAGCCTCCATTTTTGCGCGTTGGTCGAAGTCTCGTGGCCCTCTGTCAGAGTCCAGAGTTTCAAGAAGATCGGAGGGGGTCAAAATTTCGGCCAAAAAAAAAATGACAGTGTTACCCCTTATGTTTTTTTTTCAGGTCCAAATTTTGACCTTCGATATCTCGGCTCTGGAAGGTTCTAGAGCCTCAATTTTTGCGCGTTGGTCGAAGTCTCGTGGCCCTCTGTCAGAATCCAGAGTTTCAAGAAGATCGGAGGGGGTCAAAATTTCGGCCAAAAAAAAAAAAATGACAGTGTTACCCCTTATGTTTTTTTTTTCAGGTCCAAATTTTGACCTTCGATATCTCGGCTCTGGAAGGGTCTAGAGCCTCAATTTTTGCGCGTTGGTCGAAGTCTCGTGGCCCTCTGTCAGAGTCCAGAGTTTCAAGAAGATCGGAGGGGGTCAAAATTTCGGCCAAAAAAAAAATGACAGTGTTACCCCTTATGTTTGTTTTTCAGGTCCAAATTTTGACCTTCGATATCTCGGCTCTGGAAGGGTCTAGAGCCTCCATTTTTGCGCGCTGGTCGAAGTCGTGTGGCCCTCTGTCAGAATCCAGAGTTTCAAGAAGATCGGAGGGGGTCAAAATTTCGGCCAAAAAAAAAAAAATGACAGTGTTACCCCTTATGTTTTTTTTTTTCAGGTCCAATTTTTGACCTTCGATATCTCGGCTCTGGAAGGGTCTAGAGCCTCAATTTTTGCGCGTTGGTCGAAGTCTCGTGGCCCTCTGTCAGAATCCAGAGTTTCAAGAAAATCGGAGGGGGTCAAAATTTCGGCCAAAAAAAAAAATGACAGTGTTACCCCTTATGTTTTTTTTTTTCAGGTCCAAATTTTGACCTTCGATATCTTGGCTCTGGAAGGGTCTACAGCCTCCATTTTTGCGCGTTGGTCGAAGTCTCGTGGCCCTCTGTCAGAATCCAGAGTTTCAAGAAGATCGGAGGGGGTCAAAATTTCGGCCAAAAAAAAAATGACAGTGTTACCCCTTATGTTTTTTTTTCAGGTCCAAATTTTGACCTTCGATATCTCGGCTCTGGAAGGGTCTAGAGCCTCCATTTTTGCGCGTTGGTCGAAGTCTAGTGGCCCTCTGTCAGAGTCCAGAGTTTCAAGAAGATCGGAGGGGGTGAAAATTTCGGCCAAAAAAAAAAAATGACAGTGTTACCCCTTAAGTTTTTTTTTCAGGTCCAAATTTTGACCTTCGATATCTCGGCTCTGGAAGGGTCTAGAGCCTCCATTTTTGCGCGCTGGTCGAAGTCTCGTTGCCCTCTGTCAGAGTCCAGAGTTTCAAGAAGATCGGAGGGGGTCAAAATTTCGGCCAAAAAAAAAAAAAATGACAGTGTTACCCCTTATGTTATTTTTTCAGGTCCAAATTTTGACCTTCGATTTCTCGGCTCTGGAAGGGTCTAGAGCCTCCATTTTTGCGCGCTGGTCGAAGTCTCGTTGCCCTCTGTCAGAGTCCAGAGTTTCAAGAAGATCGGAGGGGGTCAAAATTTCGGCCAAAAAAAAAATGACAGTGTTACCCCTTATGTTTTTTTTTCAGGTCCAAATTTTGACCTTCTATATCTCGGCTCTGGAAGGGTCTAGAGCCTCCATTTTTGCGCGTTGGTCGAAGTCTCGTGGCCCTCTGTCAGAATCCAGAGTTTCAAGAAGATCGGAGGGGGTCAAAATTTCGGCCAAAAAAAAAATGACAGTGTTACCCCTTATGTTTTTTTTTTCAGGTCCAAATTTTGACCTTCGATATCTCGGCTCTGGAAGGGTCTAGAGCCTCCATTTTTGCGCGTTGGTCGAAGTCTCGTGGCCCTCTGTCAGAGTCCATAGTTTCAAGAAGATCGGAGGGGGTCAAAATTTCGGCCAAAAAAAAAAAAACACTGTTACCCCTTATGTTTTCTTTTTCAGGTCCAAATTTTGACCTTCGATATCTCGGCTCTGGAAGGGTCTAGAGCCTCAATTTTTTGCACGTTGGTCGAAGTCTCGTGGCCCTCTGTCAGAATCCAGAGTTTCAAGAAGATCAGAGGGGGTCAAAATTTCGGCCAAAAAAAAAAATGACAGTGTTACCCCTTATGTTTTTTTTTTCAGGTCCAAATTTTGACCTTCGATATCTCGGCTCTGGAAGGGTCTAGAGCCTCAATTTTTGCGCGTTGGTCGAAGTCTCGTGGCCCTCTGTCAGAATCCAGAGTTTCAAGAAGATCGGAGGGGGTCAAAATTTCGGCCAAAAAAAAAATGACAGTGTTACCCCTTATGTTTTTTTTTCAGGTCCAAATTTTGACCTTCGATATCTCGGCTCTGGAAGGGTCTAGAGCCTCCGTTTTTGCGCGCTGGTCGAAGTCTTGTGGCCCTCTGTCAGAATCCAGAGTTTCAAGAAGATCAGAGGGGGTCAAAATTTCGGCCAAAAAAAAAATGACAGTGTTACCCCTTATGTTTTTTTTTTCAGGTCCAATTTTTGACCTTCGATATCTCGGCTCTGGAAGGGTCGAGAGCCTCAATTTTTGCGCGTTGGTCGAAGTCTCGTGGCCCTCTGTCAGAATCCAGAGTTTCAAGAAAATCGGAGGGGGTCAAAATTTCGGCCAAAAAAAAAAAATGACAGTGTTGCCCCTTATGTTTTTTTTTCAGGTCCAAATTTTGACCTTCGATATCTCGGCTCTGGAAGGGTCTAGAGCCTCAATTTTTGCGCGCTGGTCGAAGTCTTGTGGCCCTCTGTCAGAGTCCAGAGTTTCAAGAAGATCGGAGGGGGTCAAAATTTCGGCCAAAAAAAAAAATGACAGTGTTACCCCTTATGTTTTTTTTTCAGGTCCAAATTTTGACCTTCGATATCTTGGCTCTGGAAGGGTCTAGAGCCTCCATTTTTGCGCGTTGGTCGAAGTCTCGTGGCCCTCTGTCAGAATCCAGAGTTTCAAGAAGATCGGAGGGGGTCAAAATTTCGGCCAAAAAAAAAATGACAGTGTTGCCCCTTATGTTTTTTTTTTCAGGTCCAAATTTTGACCTTCGATATCTCGGCTCTGGAAGGGTCTAGAGCCTCCATTTTTGCGCGCTGGTCGAAGTCTTGTGGCCCTCTGTCAGAGTCCAGAGTTTCAAGAAGATCGGAGGGGGTCAAAATTTCGGCAAAAAAAAAAATGACAGTGTTACCCCTTATGTTTTTTTTTTCAGGTCCAAATTTTGACCTTCGATATCTCGGCTCTGGAAGGGTCTAGAGCCTCCATTTTTGTGCGCTGGTCGAAGTCTCGTGGCCCTCTGTCAGAGTCCAGAGTTTCAAGAAGATCGGAGGGGGTGAAAATTTCGGCCAAAAAAAAAAAATGACAGTGTTACCCCTTAAGTTTTTTTTTCAGGTCCAAATTTTGACCTTCGATATCTCGGCTCTGGAAGGGTCTAGAGCCTCCATTTTTGCGCGCTGGTCGAAGTCTCGTTGCCCTCTGTCAGAGTCCAGAGTTTCAAGAAGATCGGAGGGGGTCAAAATTTCGGCCAAAAAAAAAAAAATGACAGTGTTACCCCTTATGTTATTTTTTCAGGTCCAAATTTTGACCTTCGATTTCTCGGCTCTGGAAGGGTCTAGAGCCTCCATTTTTGCGCGCTGGTCGAAGTCTCGTTGCCCTCTGTCAGAGTCCAGAGTTTCAAGAAGATCGGAGGGGGTCAAAATTTCGGCCAAAAAAAAAATGACAGTGTTACCCCTTATGTTTTTTTTTCAGGTCCAAATTTTGACCTTCTATATCTCGGCTCTGGAAGGGTCTAGAGCCTCCATTTTTGCGCGTTGGTCGAAGTCTCGTGGCCCTCTGTCAGAATCCAGAGTTTCAAGAAGATCGGAGGGGGTCAAAATTTCGGCCAAAAAAAAAATGACAGTGTTACCCCTTATGTTTTTTTTTTTCAGGTCCAAATTTTGACCTTCGATATCTCGGCTCTGGAAGGGTCTAGAGCCTCCATTTTTGCGCGTTGGTCGAAGTCTCGTGGCCCTCTGTCAGAGTCCATAGTTTCAAGAAGATCGGAGGGGGTCAAAATTTCGGCCAAAAAAAAAAAAACACTGTTACCCCTTATGTTTTTTTTTTCAGGTCCAAATTTTGACCTTCGATATCTCGGCTCTGGAAGGGTCTAGAGCCTCAATTTTTTGCACGTTGGTCGAAGTCTCGTGGCCCTCTGTCAGAATCCAGAGTTTCAAGAAGATCAGAGGGGGTCAAAATTTCGGCCAAAAAAAAAAAATGACAGTGTTACCCCTTATGTTTTTTTTTTCAGGTCCAAATTTTGAGCTTCGATATCTCGGCTCTGGAAGGGTCTAGAGCCTCAATTTTTGCGCGTTGGTCGAAGTCTCGTGGCCCTCTGTCAGAATCCAGAGTTTCAAGAAGATCGGAGGGGGTCAAAATTTCGGCCAAAAAAAAAATGACAGTGTTACCCCTTATGTTTTTTTTTCAGGTCCAAATTTTGACCTTCGATATCTCGGCTCTGGAAGGGTCTAGAGCCTCCGTTTTTGCGCGCTGGTCGAAGTCTTGTGGCCCTCTGTCAGAATCCAGAGTTTCAAGAAGATCAGAGGGGGTCAAAATTTCGGCCAAAAAAAAAATGACAGTGTTACCCCTTATGTTTTTTTTTTCAGGTCCAATTTTTGACCTTCGATATCTCGGCTCTGGAAGGGTCGAGAGCCTCAATTTTTGCGCGTTGGTCGAAGTCTCGTGGCCCTCTGTCAGAATCCAGAGTTTCAAGAAAATCGGAGGGGGTCAAAATTTCGGCCAAAAAAAAAAAATGACAGTGTTGCCCCTTATGTTTTTTTTTCAGGTCCAAATTTTGACCTTCGATATCTCGGCTCTGGAAGGGTCTAGAGCCTCAATTTTTACGCGCTGGTCGAAGTCTTGTGGCCCTCTGTCAGAGTCCAGAGTTTCAAGAAGATCGGAGGGGGTCAAAATTTCGGCCAAAAAAAAAAATGACAGTGTTACCCCTTATGTTTTTTTTTCAGGTCCAAATTTTGACCTTCGATATCTTGGCTCTGGAAGGGTCTAGAGCCTCCATTTTTGCGCGTTGGTCGAAGTCTCGTGGCCCTCTGTCAGAATCCAGAGTTTCAAGAAGATCGGAGGGGGTCAAAATTTCGGCCAAAAAAAAAATGACAGTGTTGCCCCTTATGTTTTTTTTTTCAGGTCCAAATTTTGACCTTCGATATCTCGGCTCTGGAAGGGTCTAGAGCCTCCATTTTTGCGCGCTGGTCGAAGTCTTGTGGCCCTCTGTCAGAGTCCAGAGTTTCAAGAAGATCGGAGGGGGTCAAAATTTCGGCAAAAAAAAAAATGACAGTGTTACCCCTTATGTTTTTTTTTTCAGGTCCAAATTTTGACCTTCGATATCTCGGCTCTGGAAGGGTCTAGAGCCTCCATTTTTGTGCGCTGGTCGAAGTCTCGTGGCCCTCTGTCAGAGTCCAGAGTTTCAAGAAGATCGGAGGGGGTCAAAATTTCGGCCAAAAAAAAAAATGACAGTGTTACCCCTTATGTTTTTTTTCAGGTCCAAATTTTGACCTTCGATATCTCGGCTCTGGAAGGGTCTAGAGCCTCCATTTTTTCGCGCTGGTCGAAGTCTTGTGGCCCTCTGTCAGAATCCAGAGTTTCAAGAAGATCAGAGGGGGTCAAAATTTCGGCCAAAAAAAAAAAATGACAGTGTTACCCCTTATGTTTTTTTTTTTTCAGGTCCAATTATTGACCTTCGATATCTCGGCTCTGGAAGGGTCTAGAGCCTCAATTTTTGCGCGTTGGTCGAAGTCTCGTGGCCCTCTGTCAGAATCCAGAGTTTCAAGAAAATCGGAGGGGGTCAAAATTTCGGGCAAAAAAAAAAAATGACAGTGTTACCCCTTATGTTTTTTTTTTCAGGTCCAAATTTTGACCTTCGATATCTTGGCTCTGGAAGGGTCTAGAGCCTCCATTTTTGCGCGTTGGTCGAAGTCTCGTGGCCCTCTGTCAGAATCCAGAGTTTCAAGAAGATCGGAGGGGGTAAAAAATTTCGGCCAAAAAAAAAATGACAGTGTTACCCCTTATGTTTTTTTTTTTCAGGTCCAAATTTTGACCTTCGATATCTCGGCTCTGGAAGGGTCTAGAGCCTCCATTTTTGCGCGCTGGTCGAAGTATCGTGGCCCTCTGTCAGAGTCCAGAGTTTCAAGAAGATCGGAGGGGGTCAAAATTTCGGCCAAAAAAAATGACAGTGTTACCCCTTATGTTTTTTTTTCAGGTCCAAATTTTGACCTTCGATATCTCGGCTCTGGAAGGGTCTAGAGCCTCCATTTTTGCGCGTTGGTCGAAGTCTCGTGGCCCTCTGTCAGAATCCAGAGTTTCAAGAAGATCGGAGGGGGTCAAAATTTCGGCCAAAAAAAAAATGACAGTGTTACCCCTTATGTTTTTTTTTTTCAGGTCCAAATTTTGACCTTCGATATCTCGGCTCTGGAAGGGTCTAGAGCCTCCATTTTTGCGCGTTGGTCGAAGTCTCGTGGCCCTCTGTCAGAGTCCAGAGTTTCAAGAAGATCGGAGGGGGTCAAAATTTCGGCCAAAAAAAAAAATGACAGTGTTACCCCTTATGTTTTTTTTTCAGGTCCAAATTTTGACCTTCGATATCTCGGCTCTGGAAGGTTCTAGAGCCTCAATTTTTGCGCGTTGGTCGAAGTCTCGTGGCCCTCTGTCAGAATCCAGAGTTTCAAGAAGATCGGAGGGGGTCAAAATTTCGGCTAAAAAAAAAAAAAATGACAGTGTTACCCCTTATGTTTTTTTTTCAGGTCCAAATTTTGACCTTCGATATCTCGGCTCTGGAAGGGTCTAGAGCCTCAATTTTTGCGCGTTGGTCGAAGTCTCGTGGCCCTCTGTCAGAGTCCAGAGTTTCAAGAAGAACGGAGGGGGTCAAAATTTCGGCCAAAAAAAAAAATGACAGTGTTACCCCTTATGTTTTTTTTTCAGGTCCAAATTTTGACCTTCGATATCTCGGCTCTGGAAGGGTCTAGAGCCTCCATTTTTGCGCGCTGGTCGAAGTCTTGTGGCCCTCTGTCAGAATCCAGAGTTTCAAGAAGATCGGAGGGGGTCAAAATTTCGGCCAAAAAAAAAAAATGACAGTGTTACCCCTTATGTTTTTTTTTCAGGTCCAATTTTTGACCTTCGATATCTCGGCTCTGGAAGGGTCTAGAGCCTCAATTTTTGCGCGTTGGTCGAAGTCTCGTGGCACTCTGTCAGAATCCAGAGTTTCAAGAAAATCGGAGGGGGTCAAAATTTCGGCCAAAAAAAAAAATGACAGTGTTACCCCTTATGTTTTTTTTTTTCAGGTCCAAATTTTGACCTTCGATATCTTGGCTCTGGAAGGGTCTACAGCCTCCATTTTTGCGCGTTGGTCGAAGTCTCGTGGCCCTCTGTCAGAATCCAGAGTTTCAAGAAGATCGGAGGGGGTCAAAATTTCGGCCAAAAAAAAATGACAGTGTTACCCCTTATGTTTTTTTTTCAGGTCCAAATTTTGACCTTCGATATCTCGGCTCTGGAAGGGTCTAGAGCCTCCATTTTTGCGCGCTGGTCGAAGTCTAGTGGCCCTCTGTCAGAGTCCAGAGTTTCAAGAAGATCGGAGGGGGTGAAAATTTCGGCCAAAAAAAAAAAATGACAGTGTTACCCCTTAAGTTTTTTTTTCAGGTCCAAATTTTGACCTTCGATATCTCGGCTCTGGAAGGGTCTAGAGCCTCCATTTTTGCGCGCTGGTCGAAGTCTCGTTGCCCTCTGTCAGAGTCCAGAGTTTCAAGAAGATCGGAGGGGGTCAAAATTTCGGCCAAAAAAAAAAAAATGACAGTGTTACCCCTTATGTTTTTTTTTTCAGGTCCAAATTTTGACCTTCGATTTCTCGGCTCTGAAAGGGTCTAGAGCCTCCATTTTTGCGCGCTGGTCGAAGTCTCGTTGCCCTCTGTCAGAGTCCAGAGTTTCAAGAAGATCGGAGGGGGTCAAAATTTCGGCCAAAAAAAAAATGACAGTGTTACCCCTTATGTTTTTTTTTCAGGTCCAATTTTTGACCTTCTATATCTCGGCTCTGGAAGGGTCTAGAGCCTCCATTTTTGCGCGTTGGTCGAAGTCTCGTGGCCCTCTGTCAGAATCCAGAGTTTCAAGAAGATCGGAGGGGGTCAAAATTTCGGCAAAAAAAAAAAATGACAGTGTTACCCCTTATGTTTTTTTTTTCAGGTCCAAATTTTGACCTTCGATATCTCGGCTCTGGAAGGGTCTAGAGCCTCCATTTTTGTGCGCTGGTCGAAGTCTCGTGGCCCTCTGTCAGAGTACAGAGTTTCAAGAAGATCGGAGGGGGTCAAAATTTCGGCCAAAAAAAAAAATGACAGTGTTACCCCTTATGTTTTTTTTCAGGTCCAAATTTTGACCTTCGATATCTCGGCTCTGGAAGGGTCTAGAGCCTCCATTTTTGCGCGCTGGTCGAAGTCTTGTGGCCCTCTGTCAGAATCCAGAGTTTCAAGAAGATCAGAGGGGGTCAAAATTTCGGCCAAAAAAAAAAAATGACAGTGTTACCCCTTATGTTTTTTTTTTCAGGTCCAATTATTGACCTTCGATATCTCGGCTCTGGAAGGGTCTAGAGCCTCAATTTTTGCGCGTTGGTCGAAGTCTCGTGGCCCTCTGTCAGAATCCAGAGTTTCAAGAAAATCGGAGGGGGTCAAAATTTCGGCCAAAAAAAAAAAAAAATCAGTGTTACCCCTTATGTTTTTTTTTTTCAGGTCCAAATTTTGACCTTCGATATCTTGGCTCTGGAAGGGTCTAGAGCCTCCATTTTTGCGCGTTGGTCGAAGTCTCGTGGCCCTCTGTCAGAATCCAGAGTTTCAAGAAGATCGGAGGGGGTAAAAAATTTCGGCCAAAAAAAAATGACAGTGTTACCCCTTATGTTTTTTTTTTCAGGTCCAAATTTTGACCTTCGATATCTCGGCTCTGGAAGGGTCTAGAGCCTCCATTTTTGCGCGCTGGTCGAAGTCTCGTGGCCCTCTGTCAGAGTCCAGAGTTTCAAGAAGATCGGAGGGGGTAAAAATTTCGGCCAAAAAAAAATGACAGTGTTACCCCTTATGTTTTTTTTTCAGGTCCAAATTTTGACCTTCGATATCTCGGCTCTGGAAGGGTCTAGAGCCTCCATTTTTGCGCGTTGGTCGAAGTCTCGTGGCCCTCTGTCAGAATCCAGAGTTTCAAGAAGATCGGAGGGGGTCAAAATTTCGGCCAAAAAAAAAATGACAGTGTTACCCCTTATGTTTTTTTTTTTCAGGTCCAAATTTTGACCTTCGATATCTCGGCTCTGGAAGGGTCTAGAGCCTCCATTTTTGCGCGTTGGTCGAAGTCTCGTGGCCCTCTGTCAGAGTCCAGAGTTTCAAGAAGATCGGAGGGGGTCAAAATTTCGGCCAAAAAAAAAATGACATTGTTACCCCTTATGTTTTTTTTTCAGGTCCAAATTTTGACCTTCGATATCTCGGCTCTGGAAGGTTCTAGAGCCTCAATTTTTGCACGTTGGTCGAAGTCTCGTGGCCCTCTGTCAGAATCCAGAGTTTCAAGAAGATCGGAGGGGGTCAAAATTTCGGCCAAAAAAAAAAAATGACAGTGTTACCCCTTATGTTTTTTTTTCAGGTCCAAATTTTGACCTTCGATATCTCGGCTCTGGAAGGGTCTAGAGCCTCAATTTTTGCCTGTGGTCGAAGTCTCGTGGCCCTCTGTCAGAGTCCAGAGTTTCAAGAAGATCGGAGGGGGTCAAAATTTCGGCCAAAAAAAAAATGACAGTGTTACCCCTTATGTTTTTTTTTTCAGGTCCAAATTTTGACCTTCGATATCTCGGCTCTGGAAGGGTCTAGAGCCTCCATTTTTGCGCGCTGGCCGAAGTCTTGTGGCCCTCTGTCAGAATCCAGAGTTTCAAGAAGATCGGAGGGGGTCAAAATTTCGGCCAAAAAAAAAATGACAGTGTTACCCCTTATGTTTTTTTTTTTCAGGTCCAATTTTTGACCTTCGATATCTCGGCTCTGGAAGGGTCTAGAGCCTCAATTTTTGCGCGTTGGTCGAAGTCTCGTGGCCCTCTGTCAGAATCCAGAGTTTCAAGAAAATCGGAGGGGGTCAAAATTTCGGCCAAAAAAAAAATGACAGTGTTACCCCTTATGTTTTTTTTTTCAGGTCCAAATTTTGACCTTCGATATCTTGGCTCTGGAAGGGTCTACAGCCTCCATTTTTGCGCGTTGGTCGAAGTCTCGTGGCCCTCTGTCAGAATCCAGAGTTTCAAGAAGATTGGAGGGGGTCAAAATTTCGGCCAAAAAAAAATGACAGTGTTACCCCTTATGTTTTTTTTTTTCAGGTCCAAATTTTGACCTTCGATATCTCGGCTCTGGAAGGGTCTAGAGCCTCCATTTTTGCGCGCTGGTCGAAGTCTAGTGGCCCTCTGTCAGAGTCCAGAGTTTCAAGAAGATCGGAGGGGGTGAAAATTTCGGCCAAAAAAAAAAAATGACAGTGTTACCCCTTAAGTTTTTTTTTCAGGTCCAAATTTTGACCTTCGATATCTCGGCTCTGGAAGGGTCTAGAGCCTCCATTTTTGCGCGCTGGTCGAAGTCTCGTTGCCCTCTGTCAGAGTCCAGAGTTTCAAGAAGATCGGAGGGGGTCAAAATTTCGGCCAAAAAAAAAAATGACAGTGTTACCCCTTATGTTTTTTTTTTTTCAGGTCCAAATTTTGACCTTCGATTTCTCGGCTCTGGAAGGGTCTAGAGCCTCCATTTTTGCGCGCTGGTCGAAGTCTCGTTGCCCTCTGTCAGAGTCCAGAGTTTCAAGAAGATCGGAGGGGGTCAAAATTTCGGCCAAAAAAAAAATGACATTGTTACCCCTTATGTTTTTTTTTCAGGTCCAAATTTTGACCTTCGATATCTCGGCTCTGGAAGGTTCTAGAGCCTCAATTTTTGCACGTTGGTCGAAGTCTCGTGGCCCTCTGTCAGAATCCAGAGTTTCAAGAAGATCGGAGGGGGTCAAAATTTCGGCCAAAAAAAAAAATGACAGTGTTACCCCTTATGTTTTTTTTTTCAGGTCCAAATTTTGACCTTCGATATCTCGGCTCTGGAAGGGTCTAGAGCCTCAATTTTTGCACGTTGGTCGAAGTCTCGTGGCCCTCTGTCAGAGTCCAGAGTTTCAAGAAGATCGGAGGGGGTCAAAATTTCGGCCAAAAAAAAAATGACAGTGTTACCCCTTATGTTTTTTTTTCAGGTCCAAATTTTGACCTTCGATATCTCGGCTCTGGAAGGGTCTAGAGCCTCCATTTTTGCGCGCTGGCCGAAGTCTTGTGGCCCTCTGTCAGAATCCAGAGTTTCAAGAAGATCGGAGGGGGTCAAAATTTCGGCCAAAAAAAAAATGACAGTGTTACCCCTTATGTTTTTTTTTTTCAGGTCCAATTTTTGACCTTCGATATCTCGGCTCTGGAAGGGTCTAGAGCCTCAATTTTTGCGCGTTGGTCGAAGTCTCGTGGCCCTCTGTCAGAATCCAGAGTTTCAAGAAAATCGGAGGGGGTCAAAATTTCGGCCAAAAAAAAATGACAGTGTTACCCCTTATGTTTTTTTTTCAGGTCCAAATTTTGACCTTCGATATCTCGGCTCTGGAAGGGTCTAGAGCCTCCATTTTTGCGCGCTGGTCGAAGTCTAGTGGCCCTCTGTCAGAGTCCAGAGTTTCAAGAAGATCGGAGGGGGTGAAAATTTCGGCCAAAAAAAAAAAAAATGACAGTGTTACCCCTTAAGTTTTTTTTTCAGGTCCAAATTTTGACCTTCGATATCTCGGCTCTGGAAGGGTCTAGAGCCTCCATTTTTGCGCGCTGGTCGAAGTCTCGTTGCCCTCTGTCAGAGTCCAGAGTTTCAAGAAGATCGGAGGGGGTCAAAATTTCGGCCAAAAAAAAAAAATGACAGTGTTACCCCTTATGTTTTTTTTTTCAGGTCCAAATTTTGACCTTCGATTTCTCGGCTCTGGAAGGGTCTAGAGCCTCCATTTTTGCGCGCTGGTCGAAGTCTCGTTGCCCTCTGTCAGAGTCCAGAGTTTCAAGAAGATCGGAGGGGGTCAAAATTTCGGCCAAAAAAAAATGACAGTGTTACCCCTTATGTTTTTTTTTCAGGTCCAAATTTTGACCTTCTATATCTCGGCTCTGGAAGGGTCTAGAGCCTCCATTTTTGCGCGTTGGTCGAAGTCTCGTGGCCCTCTGTCAGAATCCAGAGTTTCAAGAAGATCGGAGGGGGTCAAAATTTCGGCCAAAAAAAAAAATGACAGTGTTACCCCTTATGTTTTTTTTTTCAGGTCCAAATTTTGACCTTCGATATCTCGGCTCTGGAAGGGTCTAGAGCCTCCATTTTTGCGCGTTGGTCGAAGTCTCGTGGCCCTCTGTCAGAGTCCATAGTTTCAAGAAGATCGGAGGGGGTCAAAATTTCGGCCAAAAAAAAAAAAAAAAACACTGTTACCCCTTATGTTTTTTTTTCAGGTCCAAATTTTGACCTTCGATATCTCGGCTCTGGAAGGGTCTAGAGCCTCAATTTTTTGCACGTTGGTCGAAGTCTCGTGGCCCTCTGTCAGAATCCAGAGTTTCAAGAAGATCAGAGGGGGTCAAAATTTCGGCCAAAAAAAAAAAAATGATAGTGTTACCCCTTATGTTTTTTTTTTTCAGGTCCAAATTTTGACCTTCGATATCTCGGCTCTGGAAGGGTCTAGAGCCTCAATTTTTGCGCGTTGGTCGAAGTCTCGTGGCCCTCTGTCAGAATCCAGAGTTTCAAGAAGATCGGAGGGGGTCAAAATTTCGGCCAAAAAAAAAAATGACAGTGTTACCCCTTATGTTTTTTTTTTCAGGTCCAATTTTTGACCTTCGATATCTCGGCTCTGGAAGGGTCTAGAGCCTCAATTTTTGCGCGTTGGTCGAAGTCTCGTGGCCCTCTGTCAGAATCCAGAGTTTCAAGAAAATCGGAGGGGGTCAAAATTTCGGCCAAAAAAAAAAAAAATGACAGTGTTACCCCTTATGTTTTTTTTTCAGGTCCAAATTTTGACCTTCGATATCTTGGCTCTGGAAGGGTCTAGAGCCTCCATTTTTGCGCGTTGGTCGAAGTCTAGTGGCCCTCTGTCAGAATCCAGAGTTTCAAGAAGATCGGAGGGGGTCAAAATTTCTGCCAAAAAAAAAATTACAGTGTTGCCCCTTATGTTTTTTTTTCAGGTCCAAATTTTGACCTTCGATATCTCGGCTCTGGAAGGGTCTAGAGCCTCAATTTTTGCGCGCTGGTCGAAGTCTTGTGGCCCTCTGTCAGAGTCCAGAGTTTCAAGAAGATCGGAGGGGGTCAAAATTTCGGCCAAAAAAAAAATGACAGTGTTACCCCTTATGTTTTTTTTTTCAGGTCCAAATTTTGACCTTCGATATCTTGGCTCTGGAAGGGTCTGGAGCCTCCATTTTTGCGCGTTGGTCGAAGTCTCGTGGCCCTCTGTCAGAATCCAGAGTTTCAAGAAGATCGGAGGGGGTCAAAATTTCGGCCAAAAAAAAAAATGACAGTGTTGCCCCTTATGTTTTTTTTTCAGGTCCAAATTTTGACCTTCGATATCTCGGCTCTGGAAGGGTCTAGAGCCTCCATTTTTGCGCGCTGGTCGAAGTCTTGTGGCCCTCTGTCAGAGTCCAGAGTTTCAAGAAGATCGGAGGGGGTCAAAATTTCGGCAAAAAAAAAAATGACAGTGTTACCCCTTATGTTTTTTTTTTCAGGTCCAAATTTTGACCTTCGATATCTCGGCTCTGGATGGGTCTAGAGCCTCCATTTTTGAGCGTTGGTCGAAGTCTCGTGGCCCTCTGTCAGAATCCAGAGTTTCAAGAAGATCGGAGGGGGTCAAAATTTCGGCCAAAAAAAAAATGACAGTGTTACCCCTTATGTTTTTTTTTTCAGGTCCAAATTTTGACCTTCGATATCTCGGCTCTGGAAGGGTCTAGAGCCTCAATTTTTGCGCGTTGGTCGAAGTCTCGTGGCCCTCTGTCAGAATCCAGAGTTTCAAGAAGATCGGAGGGGGTCAAAATTTCGGCCAAAAAAAAATGACAGTGTTACCCCTTATGTTTTTTTTTTTCAGGTCCAAATTTTGACCTTCAATATCTCGGCTCTGGAAGGGTCTAGAGCCTCCATTTTTGCGCGCTGGTCGAAGTCTCGTGGCCCTCTGTCAGAGTCCAGAGTTTCAAGAAGATCGGAGGGGGTCAAAATTTCGGCCAAAAAAAAAAAAATGACAGTGTTACCCCTTATGTTTTTTTTTTCAGGTCCAAATTTTGACCTTCGATATCTCGGCTCTGGAAGGGTCTAGAGCCTCCATTTTTGCGCGTTGGTCGAAGTCTCGTGGCCCTCTGTCAGAATCCAGAGTTTCAAGAAAATCGGAGGGGGTCAAAATTTCGGCCAAAAAAAAAAATGACAGTGTTACCCCTTATGTTTTTTTTCAGGTCCAAATTTTGACCTTCGATATCTCGGCTCTGGAAGGGTCTAGAGCCTCCATTTTTGCGAGTTGGTCGAAGTCTCGTGGCCCTCTGTCAGAATCCAGAGTTTCAAGAAAATCGGAGGGGGTCAAAATTTCGGCCAAAAAAAAAAATGACAGTGTTACCCCTTATGTTTTTTTTTTTCAGGTCCAAATTTTGACCTTCGATATCTCGGCTCTGGAAGGGTCTAGAGCCTCAATTTTTGCGCGTTGGTCGAAGTCTCGGGCCCTCTGTCAGAATCCAGAGTTTCAAGAAGATCGGAGGGGGTCAAAATTTCGGCCAAAAAAAAAAAAATGACAGTGTTACCCCTTATGTTTTTTTTTTCAGGTCCAAATTTTGACCTTCGATATCTCGGCTCTGGAAGGGTCTAGAGCCTCCATTTTTGCGCGCTGGTCGAAGTCTTGTGGCCCTCTGTCAGAATCCAGAGTTTCAAGAAGATCGGAGGGGGTCAAAATTTCGGCCAAAAAAAAAAAATGACAGTGTTACCCCTTATGTTTTTTTTTCAGGTCCAATTTTTGACCTTCGATATCTCGGCTCTGGAAGGGTCTAGAGCCTCAATTTTTGCGCGTTGGTCGAAGTCTCGTGGCCCTCTGTCAGAATCCAGAGTTTCAAGAAAATTGGAGGGGGTCAAAATTTCGGCCAAAAAAAAAAAAATGACAGTGTTACCCCTTATGTTTTTTTTTTCAGGTCCAAATTTTGACCTTCGATATCTCGGCTCTGGAAGGGTCTAGAGCCTCAATTTTTGCGCGTTGGTCGAAGTCTCGTGGCCCTCTGTCAGAATCCAGAGTTTCAAGAAGATCGGAGGGGGTCAAAATTTCGGCCAAAAAAAAAAAATGACAGTGTTACCCCTTATGTTTTTTTTTTCAGGTCCAAATTTTGACCTTCGATATCTCGGCTCTGGAAGGGTCTAGAGCCTCAATTTTTGCGCGCTGGTCGAAGTCTTGTGGCCCTCTGTCAGAATCCAGAGTTTCAAGAAGATCGGAGGGGGTCAAAATTTCGGCCAAAAAAAAAAAAAATGACAGTGTTACCCCTTATGTTTTTTTTCAGGTCCAATTTTTGACCCTTGATATCTCGGCTCTGGAAGGGTCTAGAGCCTCAATTTTTGCGCGTTGGTCGAAGTCTCGTGGCCCTCTGTCAGAATCCAGAGTTTCAAGAAAATTGGAGGGGGTCAAAATTTCGGCCAAAAAAAAAAAATGACAGTGTTACCCCTTATGTTTTTTTTTTCAGTTCCAAATTTTGACCTTCGATATCTCGGCTCTGGAAGGGTCTAGAGCCTCAATTTTTGCGCGTTGGTCGAAGTCTCGTGGCCCTCTGTCAGAATCCAGAGTTTCAAGAAGATCGGAGGGGGTCAAAATTTCGGCCAAAAAAAAAAAAAAATGACAGTGTTACCCCTTATGTTTTTTTTTTCAGGTCCAAATTTTGACCTTCGATATCTCGGCTCTGGAAGGGTCTAGAGCCTCAATTTTTGCGCGTTGGTCGAAGTCTCGTGGCCCTCTGTCAGAATCCAGAGTTTCAAGAAGATCGGAGGGGGTCAAAATTTCGGCCAAAAAAAAAATGACAGTGTTACCCCTTATGTTTTTTTTTTCAGGTCCAAATTTTGACCTTCGATATCTCGGCTCTGGAAGGGTCTAGAGCCTCCATTTTTGCGCGTTGGTCGAAGTCTCGTGGCCCTCTGTCAGAATCCAGAGTTTCAAGAAAATCGGAGGGGGTCAAAATTTCGGCCAAAAAAAAAAAAATGACAGTGTTACCCCTTATGTTTTTTTTCAGGTCCAAATTTTGACCTTCGATATCTCGGCTCTGGAAGGGTCTAGAGCCTCCATTTTTGCGCGTTGGTCGAAGTCTCGTGGCCCTCTGTCAGAATCCAGAGTTTCAAGAAAATCGGAGGGGGTCAAAATTTCGGCCAAAAGAAAATGACAGTGTTACCCCTTATGTTTTTTTTTCAGGTCCAAATTTTGACCTTCGATATCTCGGCTCTGGAAGGGTCTAGAGCCTCCATTTTTCCGCGCTGGTCGAAGTCTTGTGGCCCTCTGTCAGAATCCAGAGTTTCAAGAAGATCGGAGGGGGTCAAAATTTCGGCCAAAAAAAAAAATGACAGTGTTACCCCTTATGTTTTTTTTTCAGGTCCAATTTTTGACCTTCGATATCTCGGCTCTGGAAGGGTCTAGAGCCTCAATTTTTGCGCGTTGGTCGAAGTCTCGTGGCCCTCTGTCAGAATCCAGAGTTTCAAGAAAATTGGAGGGGGTCAAAATTTCGGCCAAAAAAAAAAATGACAGTGTTACCCCTTATGTTTTTTTTTTCAGGTCCAAATTTTGACCTTCGATATCTCGGCTCTGGAAGGGTCTAGAGCCTCAATTTTTGCGCGTTGGTCGAAGTCTCGTGGCCCTCTGTCAGAATCCAGAGTTTCAAGAAGATCGGAGGGGGTCAAAATTTCGGCCAAAAAAAAAAAATGACAGTGTTACCCCTTATGTTTTTTTTTCAGGTCCAAATTTTGACCTTCGATATCTCGGCTCTGGAAGGGTCTAGAGCCTCCATTTTTGCGCGCTGGTCGAAGTCTTGTGGCCCTCTGTCAGAATCCAGAGTTTCAAGAAGATCGGAGGGGGTCAAAATTTCGGCCAAAAAAAAAAAAATGACAGTGTTACCCCTTATGTTTTTTTTTCAGGTCCAATTTTTGACCTTCGATATCTCGGCTCAGGAAGGGTCTAGAGCCTCAATTTTTGCGCGTTGGTCGAAGTCTCGTGGCCCTCTGTCAGAATCCAGAGTTTCAAGAAAATTGGAGGGGGTCAAAATTTCGGCCAAAAAAAAAAAAAAAATGACAGTGTTACCCCTTATGTTTTTTTTTCAGGTCCAAATTTTGACCTTCGATATCTCGGCTCTGGAAGGGTCTAGAGCCTCAATTTTTGCGCGTTGGTCGAAGTCTCGTGGCCCTCTGTCAGAATCCAGAGTTTCAAGAAGATCAGAGGGGGTCAAAATTTCGGCCAAAAAAAAAAAAAAATGACAGTGTTACCCCTTATGTTTTTTTTTTCAGGTCCAAATTTTGACCTTCGATATCTCGGCTCTGGAAGGGTCTAGAGCCTCAATTTTTGCGCGTTGGTCGAAGTCTCGTGGCCCTCTGTCAGAATCCAGAGTTTCAAGAAGATCGGAGGGGGTCAAAATTTCGGCCAAAAAAAAATGACAGTGTTACCCCTTATGTTTTTTTTTCAGGTCCAAATTTTAACCTTCGATATCTCGGCTCTGGAAGGGTCTAGAGCCTCCATTTTTGCGCGTTGGTCGAAGTCTCGTGGCCCTCTGTCAGAATCCAGAGTTTCAAGAAAATCGGAGGGGGTCAAAATTTCGGCCAAACAAAAAATGACAGTGTTACCCCTTATGTTTTTTTTTCAGGTCCAAATTTTGACCTTCGATATCTCGGCTCTGGAAGGGTCTAGAGCCTCCATTTTTGCGCGCTGGTCGAAGTCTTGTGGCCCTCTGTCAGAATCCAGAGTTTCAAGAAGATCGGAGGGGGTCAAAATTTCGGCCAAAAAAAAAAAATGACAGTGTTACCCCTTATGTTTTTTTTTCAGGTCCAATTTTTGACCTTCGATATCTCGGCTCTGGAAGGGTCTAGAGCCTCAATTTTTGCGCGCTGGTCGAAGTCTTGTGGCCCTCTGTCAGAATCCAGAGTTTCAAGAAGATCGGAGGGGGTCAAAATTTCGGCCAAAAAAAAAAATGACAGTGTTACCCCTTATGTTTTTTTTTCAGGTCCAATTTTTGACCTTCGATATCTCGGCTCTGGAAGGGTCTAGAGCCTCAATTTTTGCGCGTTGGTCGAAGTCTCGTGGCCCTCTGTCAGAATCCAGAGTTTCAAGAAAATTGGAGGGGGTCAAAATTTCGGCCAAAAAAAAAAATGACAGTGTTACCCCTTATGTTTTTTTTTTCAGGTCCAAATTTTGACCTTCGATATCTCGGCTCTGGAAGGGTCTAGAGCCTCAATTTTTGCGCGTTGGTCGAAGTCTCGTGGCCCTCTGTCAGAATCCAGAGTTTCAAGAAGATCGGAGGGGGTCAAAATTTCGGCCAAAAAAAAAATGACAGTGTTACCCCTTATGTTTTTTTTTCAGGTCCAAATTTTGACCTTCGATATCTCGGCTCTGGAAGGGTCTAGAGCCTCCATTTTTGCGCGCTGGTCGAAGTCTTGTGGCCCTCTGTCAGAATCCAGAGTTTCAAGAAGATCGGAGGGGGTCAAAATTTCGGCCAAAAAAAAAGATGACAGTGTTACCCCTTATGTTTTTTTTTTTCAGGTCCAATTTTTGACCTTCGATATCTCGGCTCTGGAAGGGTCTAGAGCCTCAATTTTTGCGCGTTGGTCGAAGTCTCGTGGCCCTCTGTCAGAATCCAGAGTTTCAAGAAAATTGGAGGGGGTCAAAATTTAGGCCAAAAAAAAAAAATGACAGTGTTACCCCTTATGTTTTTTTTTTCAGGTCCAAATTTTGACCTTCGATATCTCGGCTCTGGAAGGGTCTAGAGCCTCAATTTTTGCGAGTTGGTCGAAGTCTCGTGGCCCTCTGTCAGAATCCAGAGTTTCAAGAAGATCGGAGGGGGTCAAAATTTCGGCCAAAAAAAAAAAAATGACAGTGTTACCCCTTATGTTTTTTTTTTCAGGTCCAAATTTTGACCTTCGATATCTCGGCTCTGGAAGGGTCTAGAGCCTCAATTTTTGCGCGTTGGTCGAAGTCTCGTGGCCCTCTGTCAGAATCCAGAGTTTCAAGAAGATCGGAGGGGGTCAAAATTTCGGCCAAAAAAAAATGACAGTGTTACCCCTTATGTTTTTTTTTTCAGGTCCAAATTTTGACCTTCGATATCTCGGCTCTGGAAGAGTCTAGAGCCTCCATTTTTGCGCGTTGGTCGAAGTCTCGTGGCCCTCTGTCAGAATCCAGAGTTTCAAGAAAATCGGAGGGGGTCAAAATTTCGGCCAAAAAAAAATGACAGTGTTACCCCTTATGTTTTTTTTTCAGGTCCAAATTTTGACCTTCGATATCTCGGCTCTGGAAGGGTCTAGAGCCTCCATTTTTGCGCGCTGGTCGAAGTCTTGTGGCCCTCTGTCAGAATCCAGAGTTTCAAGAAGATCGGAGGGGGTCAAAATTTCGGCCAAAAAAAAAATGACAGTGTTACCCCTTATGTTTTTTTTTTTCAGGTCCAATTTTTGACCTTCGATATCTCGGCTCTGGAAGGGTCTAGAGCCTCCATTTTTGCGCGCTGGTCGAAGTCTTGTGGCCCTCTGTCAGAATCCAGAGTTTCAAGAAGATCGGAGGGGGTCAAAATTTCGGCCAAAAAAAAAAAATGACAGTGTTACCCCTTATGTTTTTTTTTCAGGTCCAATTTTTGACCTTCGATATCTCGGCTCTGGAAGGGTCTAGAGCCTCAATTTTTGCGCGTTGGTCGAAGTCTCGTGGCCCTCTGTCAGAATCCAGAGTTTCAAGAAAATTGGAGGGGGTCAAAATTTCGGCCAAAAAAAAAAAAAAAATGACAGTGTTACCCCTTATGTTTTTTTTTTCAGGTCCAAATTTTGACCTTCGATATCTCGGCTCTGGAAGGGTCTAGAGCCTCAATTTTTGCGCGTTGGTCGAAGTCTCGTGGCCCTCTGTCAGAATCCAGAGTTTCAAGAAGATCGGAGGGGGTCAAAATTTCGGCCAAAAAAAAAAAAATGACAGTGTTACCCCTTATGTTTTTTTTTCAGGTCCAAATTTTGACCTTCGATATCTCGGCTCTGGAAGGGTCTAGAGCCTCCATTTTTGCGCGCTGGTCGAAGTCTTGTGGCCCTCTGTCAGAATCCAGAGTTTCAAGAAGATCGGAGGGGGTCAAAATTTCGGCCAAAAAAAAAAATGACAGTGTTACCCCTTATGTTTTTTTTTCAGGTCCAATTTTTGACCTTCGATATCTCGGCTCAGGAAGGGTCTAGAGCCTCAATTTTTGCGCGTTGGTCGAAGTCTCGTGGCCCTCTGTCAGAATCCAGAGTTTCAAGAAAATTGGAGGGGGTCAAAATTTCGGCCAAAAAAAAAAAAAAATGACAGTGTTACCCCTTATGTTTTTTTTTCAGGTCCAAATTTTGACCTTCGATATCTCGGCTCTGGAAGGGTCTAGAGCCTCAATTTTTGCGCGTTGGTCGAAGTCTCGTGGCCCTCTGTCAGAATCCAGAGTTTCAAGAAGATCGGAGGGGGTCAAAATTTCGGCCAAAAAAAAAAAAATGACAGTGTTACCCCTTATGTTTTTTTTTTTCAGGTCCAAATTTTGACCTTCGATATCTCGGCTCTGGAAGGGTCTAGAGCCTCAATTTTTGCGCGTTGGTCGAAGTCTCGTGGCCCTCTGTCAGAATCCAGAGTTTCAAGAAAATCGGAGGGGGTCAAAATTTCGGCCAAAAAAAAAATGACAGTGTTACCCCTTATGTTTTTTTTTCAGGTCCAAATTTTGACCTTCGATATCTCGGCTCTGGAAGGGTCTAGAGCCTCCATTTTTGCGCGCTGGTCGAAGTCTTGTGGCCCTCTGTCAGAATCCAGAGTTTCAAGAAGATCGGAGGGGGTCAAAATTTCGGCCAAAAAAAAAAATGACAGTGTTACCCCTTATGTTTTTTTTTCAGGTCCAATTTTTGACCTTCGATATCTCGGCTCTGGAAGGGTCTAGAGCCTCAATTTTTGCGCGTTGGTCGAAGTCTCGTGGCCCTCTGTCAGAATCCAGAGTTTCAAGAAAATTGGAGGGGGTCAAAATTTCGGCCAAAAAAAAAAAATGACAGTGTTACCTCTTATGTTTTTTTTTTCAGGTCCAAATTTTGACCTTCGATATCTCGGCTCTGGAAGGGTCTAGAGCCTCAATTTTTGCGCGTTGGTCGAAGTCTCGTGGCCCTCTGTCAGAATCCAGAGTTTCAAGAAGATCGGAGGGGGTCAAAATTTCGGCCAAAAAAAAAAATGACAGTGTTACCCCTTATGTTTTTTTTTCAGGTCCAAATTTTGACCTTCGATATCTCGGCTCTGGAAGGGTCTAGAGCCTCCATTTTTGCGCGCTGGTCGAAGTCTTGTGGCCCTCTGTCAGAATCCAGAGTTTCAAGAAGATCGGAGGGGGTCAAAATTTCGGCCAAAAAAAAAGATGACAGTGTTACCCCTTATGTTTTTTTTTTTCAGGTCCAATTTTTGACCTTCGATATCTCGGCTCTGGAAGGGTCTAGAGCCTCAATTTTTGCGCGTTGGTCGAAGTCTCGTGGCCCTCTGTCAGAATCCAGAGTTTCAAGAAAATTGGAGGGGGTCAAAATTTCGGCCAAAAAAAAAAAATGACAGTGTTACCCCTTATGTTTTTTTTTTCAGGTCCAATTTTTGACCTTCGATATCTCGGCTCTGGAAGGGTCTAGAGCCTCAATTTTTGCGCGTTGGTCGAAGTCTCGTGGCCCTCTGTCAGAATCCAGAGTTTCAAGAAAATTGGAGGGGGTCAAAATTTCGGCCAAAAAAAAAAAAATGACAGTGTTACCCCTTATGTTTTTTTTTTTCAGGTCCAAATTTTGACCTTCGATATCTCGGCTCTGGAAGGGTCTAGAGCCTCAATTTTTGTGCGTTGGTCGAAGTCTCGTGGCCCTCTGTCAGAATCCAGAGTTTCAAGAAGATCGGAGGGGGTCAAAATTTCGGCCAAAAAAAAAAAATGACAGTGTTACCCCTTATGTTTTTTTTTCAGGTCCAAATTTTGACCTTCGATATCTCGGCTCTGGAAGGGTCTAGAGCCTCCATTTTTGCGCGCTGGTCGAAGTCTTGTGGCCCTCTGTCAGAATCCAGAGTTTCAAGAAGATCGGAGGGGGTCAAAATTTCGGCCAAAAAAAAAAAAATGACAGTGTTACCCCTTATGTTTTTTTTTCAGGTCCAATTTTTGACCTTCGATATCTCGGCTCAGGAAGGGTCTAGAGCCTCAATTTTTGCGCGTTGGTCGAAGTCTCGTGGCCCTCTGTCAGAATCCAGAGTTTCAAGAAAATTGGAGGGGGTCAAAATTTCGGCCAAAAAAAAAAAAAATGACAGTGTTACCCCTTATGTTTTTTTTTCAGGTCCAAATTTTGACCTTCGATATCTCGGCTCTGGAAGGGTCTAGAGCCTCAATTTTTGCGCGTTGGTCGAAGTCTCGTGGCCCTCTGTCAGAATCCAGAGTTTCAAGAAGATCGGAGGGGGTCAAAATTTCGGCCAAAAAAAAAAAAATGACAGTGTTACCCCTTATGTTTTTTTTTTCAGGTCCAAATTTTGACCTTCGATATCTCGGCTCTGGAAGGGTCTAGAGCCTCAATTTTTGCGCGTTGGTCGAAGTCTCGTGGCCCTCTGTCAGAATCCAGAGTTTCAAGAAAATCGGAGGGGGTCAAAATTTCGGCCAAAAAAAAATGACAGTGTTACCCCTTATGTTTTTTTTTCAGGTCCAAATTTTGACCTTCGATATCTCGGCTCTGGAAGGGTCTAGAGCCTCCATTTTTGCGCGCTGGTCGAAGTCTTGTGGCCCTCTGTCAGAATCCAGAGTTTCAAGAAGATCGGAGGGGGTCAAAATTTCGGCCAAAAAAAAAAAATGACAGTGTTACCCCTTATGTTTTTTTTTCAGGTCCAATTTTTGACCTTCGATATCTCGGCTCTGGAAGGGTCTAGAGCCTCAATTTTTGCGCGTTGGTCGAAGTCTCGTGGCCCTCTGTCAGAATCCAGAGTTTCAAGAAAATTGGAGGGGGTCAAAATTTCGGCCAAAAAAAAAAAATGACAGTGTTACCCCTTATGTTTTTTTTTTCAGGTCCAAATTTTGACCTTCGATATCTCGGCTCTGGAAGGGTCTAGAGCCTCAATTTTTGCGCGTTGGTCGAAGTCTCGTGGCCCTCTGTCAGAATCCAGAGTTTCAAGAAGATCGGAGGGGGTCAAAATTTCGGCCAAAAAAAAAATGACAGTGTTACCCCTTATGTTTTTTTTTCAGGTCCAAATTTTGACCTTCGATATCTCGGCTCTGGAAGGGTCTAGAGCCTCCATTTTTGCGCGCTGGTCGAAGTCTTGTGGCCCTCTGTCAGAATCCAGAGTTTCAAGAAGATCGGAGGGGGTCAAAATTTCGGCCAAAAAAAAAGATGACAGTGTTACCCCTTATGTTTTTTTTTTTCAGGTCCAATTTTTGACCTTCGATATCTCGGCTCTGGAAGGGTCTAGAGCCTCAATTTTTGCGCGTTGGTCGAAGTCTCGTGGCCCTCTGTCAGAATCCAGAGTTTCAAGAAAATTGGAGGGGGTCAAAATTTCGGCCAAAAAAAAAAAATGACAGTGTTACCCCTTATGTTTTTTTTTTCAGGTCCAAATTTTGACCTTCGATATCTCGGCTCTGGAAGGGTCTAGAGCCTCAATTTTTGCGCGTTGGTCGAAGTCTCGTGGCCCTCTGTCAGAATCCAGAGTTTCAAGAAGATCGGAGGGGGTCAAAATTTCGGCCAAAAAAAAAAAATGACAGTGTTACCCCTTATGTTTTTTTTTTCAGGTCCAAATTTTGACCTTCGATATCTCGGCTCTGGAAGGGTCTAGAGCCTCAATTTTTGCGCGTTGGTCGAAGTCTCGTGGCCCTCTGTCAGAATCCAGAGTTTCAAGAAGATCGGAGGGGGTCAAAATTTCGGCCAAAAAAAAATGACAGTGTTACCCCTTATGTTTTTTTTTCAGGTCCAAATTTTGACCTTCGATATCTCGGCTCTGGAAGGGTCTAGAGCCTCCATTTTTGCGCGTTGGTCGAAGTCTCGTGGCCCTCTGTCAGAATCCAGAGTTTCAAGAAAATCGGAGGGGGTCAAAATTTCGGCCAAAAAAAAATGACAGTGTTACCCCTTATGTTTTTTTTTCAGGTCCAAATTTTGACCTTCGATATCTCGGCTCTGGAAGGGTCTAGAGCCTCCATTTTTGCGCGCTGGTCGAAGTCTTGTGGCCCTCTGTCAGAATCCAGAGTTTCAAGAAGATCGGAGGGGGTCAAAATTTCGGCCAAAAAAAAAAATGACAGTGTTACCCCTTATGTTTTTTTTTCAGGTCCAATTTTTGACCTTCGATATCTCGGCTCTGGAAGGGTCTAGAGCCTCCATTTTTGCGCGCTGGTCGAAGTCTTGTGGCCCTCTGTCAGAATCCAGAGTTTCAAGAAGATCGGAGGGGGTCAAAATTTCGGCCAAAAAAAAAAAATGACAGTGTTACCCCTTATGTTTTTTTTTTCAGGTCCAATTTTTGACCTTCGATATCTCGGCTCTGGAAGGGTCTAGAGCCTCAATTTTTGCGCGTTGGTCGAAGTCTCGTGGCCCTCTGTCAGAATCCAGAGTTTCAAGAAAATTGGAGGGGGTCAAAATTTCGGCCAAAAAAAAAATGACAGTGTTACCCCTTATGTTTTTTTTTTCAGGTCCAAATTTTGACCTTCGATATCTCGGCTCTGGAAGGGTCTAGAGCCTCAATTTTTGCGCGTTGGTCGAAGTCTCGTGGCCCTCTGTCAGAATCCAGAGTTTCAAGAAGATCGGAGGGGGTCAAAATTTCGGCCAAAAAAAAAAATGACAGTGTTACCCCTTATGTTTTTTTTTTCAGGTCCAAATTTTGACCTTCGATATCTCGGCTCTGGAAGGGTCTAGAGCCTCCATTTTTGCGCGCTGGTCGAAGTCTTGTGGCCCTCTGTCAGAATCCAGAGTTTCAAGAAGATCGGAGGGGGTCAAAATTTCGGCCAAAAAAAAAAAATGACAGTGTTACCCCTTATGTTTTTTTTTCAGGTCCAATTTTTGACCTTCGATATCTCGGCTCTGGAAGGGTCTAGAGCCTCAATTTTTGCGCGTTGGTCGAAGTCTTGTGGCCCTCTGTCAGAATCCAGAGTTTCAAGAAGATCGGAGGGGGTCAAAATTTCGGTCAAAAAAAAAAAAAATGACAGTGTTACCCCTTATGTTTTTTTTTTTCAGGTCCAAATTTTGACCTTCGATATCTCTAAAACAGTCTCATCCCAATTCGTCATATAACTGACGTTTTGGGACGTCTTTTGACCATTCGTCAATATACGACTTTTTAGGGCCCCCTTAAACGTCGGTAGATGACGATCCCGGGTCGTCATACAACTGACGCTTTACCTTTAACGTCAGTTAGGTGACGAGTTGGGTTTAGGGTTAGGTTTAGGTAAGGGTTAGAGTTAGGATCCCATAACGTCATCTACCGACGTTTAAGGGGGCCCTAAAAAGTCGTATATTGACGAATGGTCAAAAGACGTCCCAAAACGTCAGTTATATGACGAATTGGGATGAGACTGGGTTGATATCTCGGCTCTGGAAGGGTCTAGAGCCTCAATTTTTGCGCGTTGGTCGAAGTCTCGTGGCCCTCTGTCAGAATCCAGAGTTTCAAGAAGATCGGAGGGGGTCAAAATTTCGGCCAAAAAAAAAATGACAGTGTTACCCCTTATGTTTTTTTTTCAGGTCCAAATTTTGACCTTCGATATCTCTAAAACAGTCTCATCCCAATTCGTCATATAACTGACGTTTTGGGACGTCTTTTGACCATTCGTCAATATACGACTTTTTAGGGCCCCCTTAAACGTCGGTAGATGACGATCCCGGGTCGTCATACAACTGACGCTTTACCTTTAACGTCAGTTAGGTGACGAGTTGGGTTTAGGGTTAGGTTTAGGTAAGGGTTAGAGTTAGGATCCCATAACGTCATCTACCGACGTTTAAGGGGGCCCTAAAAAGTCGTATATTGACGAATGGTCAAAAGACGTCCCAAAACGTCAGTTATATGACGAATTGGGATGAGACTGGGTTGATATCTCGGCTCTGGAAGGGTCTAGAGCCTCAATTTTTGCGCGTTGGTCGAAGTCTCGTGGCCCTCTGTCAGAATCCAGAGTTTCAAGAAGATCGGAGGGGGTCAAAATTTCGGCCAAAAAAAAAATGACAGTGTTACCCCTTATGTTTTTTTTTCAGGTCCAAATTTTGACCTTCGATATCTCGGCTCTGGAAGGGTCTAGAGCCTCAATTTTTGCGCGTTGGTCGAAGTCTCGTGGCCCTCTGTCAGAATCCAGAGTTTCAAGAAGATCGGAGGGGGTCAAAATTTCGGCCAAAAAAAAAAAAAATACAGTGTTACCCCTTATGTTTTTTTTTCAGGTCCAAATTTTGACCTTCGATATCTCGGCTCTGGAAGGGTCTAGAGCCTCCATTTTTGCGCGCTGGTCGAAGTCTTGTGGCCCTCTGTCAGAATCCAGAGTTTCAAGAAGATCGGAGGGGGTCAAAATTTCGGCCAAAAAAAAAAAATGACAGTGTTACCCCTTATGTTTTTTTTTCAGGTCCAATTTTTGACCTTCGATATCTCGGCTCTGGAAGGGTCTAGAGCCTCAATTTTTGCGCGTTGTTCGAAGTCTCGTGGCCCTCTGTCAGAATCCAGAGTTTCAAGAAAATTGGAGGGGGTCAAAATTTCGGCCAAAAAAAAAAAAATGACAGTGTTACCCCTTATGTTTTTTTTTCAGGTCCAAATTTTGACCTTCGATATCTCGGCTCTGGAAGGGTCTAGAGCCTCAATTTTTGCGCGTTGGTCGAAGTCTCGTGGCCCTCTGTCAGAATCCAGAGTTTCAAGAAGATCGGAGGGGGTCAAAATTTCGGCCAAAAAAAAATGACAGTGTTACCCCTTATGTTTTTTTTTCAGGTCCAAATTTTGACCTTCGATATCTCGGCTCTGGAAGGGTCTAGAGCCTCAATTTTTGCGCGTTGGTCGAAGTCTCGTGGCCCTCTGTCAGAATCCAGAGTTTCAAGAAGATCGGAGGGGGTCAAAATTTCGGCCAAAAAAAAAAAAAATACAGTGTTACCCCTTATGTTTTTTTTTTCAGGTCCAAATTTTGACCTTCGATATCTCGGCTCTGGAAGGGTCTAGAGCCTCCATTTTTGCGCGCTGGTCGAAGTCTTGTGGCCCTCTGTCAGAATCCAGAGTTTCAAGAAGATCGGAGGGGGTCAAAATTTCGGCCAAAAAAAAAAATGACAGTGTTACCCCTTATGTTTTTTTTTCAGGTCCAATTTTTGACCTTCGATATCTCGGCTCTGGAAGGGTCTAGAGCCTCAATTTTTGCGCGTTGTTCGAAGTCTCGTGGCCCTCTGTCAGAATCCAGAGTTTCAAGAAAATTGGAGGGGGTCAAAATTTCGGCCAAAAAAAAAAAATGACAGTGTTACCCCTTATGTTTTTTTTTTCAGGTCCAAATTTTGACCTTCGATATCTCGGCTCTGGAAGGGTCTAGAGCCTCAATTTTTGCGCGTTGGTCGAAGTCTCGTGGCCCTCTGTCAGAATCCAGAGTTTCAAGAAGATCGGAGGGGGTCAAAATTTCGGCCAAAAAAAAAAAATGACAGTGTTACCCCTTATGTTTTTTTTTCAGGTCCAAATTTTGACCTTCGATATCTCGGCTCTGGAAGGGTCTAGAGCCTCCATTTTTGCGCGCTGGTCGAAGTCTTGTGGCCCTCTGTCAGAATCCAGAGTTTCAAGAAGATCGGAGGGGGTCAAAATTTCGGCCAAAAAAAAATGACAGTGTTACCCCTTATGTTTTTTTTTTTCAGGTCCAAATTTTGACCTTCGATATCTCGGCTCTGGAAGGGTCTAGAGCCTCCATTTTTGCGCGTTGGTCGAAGTCTCGTGGCCCTCTGTCAGAATCCAGAGTTTCAAGAAAATCGGAGGGGGTCAAAATTTCGGCCAAAAAAAAAATGACAGTGTTACCCCTTATGTTTTTTTTTCAGGTCCAAATTTTGACCTTCGATATCTCGGCTCTGGAAGGGTCTAGAGCCTCCATTTTTGCGCGTTGGTCGAAGTCTCGTGGCCCTCTGTCAGAATCCAGAGTTTCAAGAAAATCGGAGGGGGTCAAAATTTCGGCCAAAAAAAAAAAATGACAGTGTTACCCCTTATGTTTTTTTTTTCAGGTCCAAATTTTGACCTTCGATATCTCGGCTCTGGAAGGGTCTAGAGCCTCAATTTTTGCGCGTTGGTCGAAGTCTCGTGGCCCTCTGTCAGAATCCAGAGTTTCAAGAAGATCGGAGGGGGTCAAAATTTCGGCCAAAAAAAAAAAAATGACAGTGTTACCCCTTATGTTTTTTTTTTCAGGTCCAAATTTTGACCTTCGATATCTCGGCTCTGGAAGGGTCTAGAGCCTCCATTTTTGCGCGCTGGTCGAAGTCTTGTGGCCCTCTGTCAGAATCCAGAGTTTCAAGAAGATCGGAGGGGGTCAAAATTTCGGCCAAAAAAAAATGACAGTGTTACCCCTTATGTTTTTTTTTCAGGTCCAATTTTTGACCTTCGATATCTCGGCTCTGGAAGGGTCTAGAGCCTCAATTTTTGCGCGTTGGTCGAAGTCTCGTGGCCCTCTGTCAGAATCCAGAGTTTCAAGAAAATTGGAGGGGGTCAAAATTTCGGCCAAAAAAAAAAAAATGACAGTGTTACCCCTTATGTTTTTTTTTTCAGGTCCAAATTTTGACCTTCGATATCTCGGCTCTGGAAGGGTCTAGAGCCTCAATTTTTGCGCGTTGGTCGAAGTCTCGTGGCCCTCTGTCAGAATCCAGAGTTTCAAGAAAATCGGAGGGGGTCAAAATTTCGGCCAAAAAAAAAATGACAGTGTTACCCCTTATGTTTTTTTTTTCAGGTCCAAATTTTGACCTTCGATATCTCGGCTCTGGAAGGGTCTAGAGCCTCCATTTTTGCGCGTTGGTCGAAGTCTCGTGGCCCTCTGTCAGAATCCAGAGTTTCAAGAAAATCGGAGGGGGTCAAAATTTCGGCCAAAAAAAAAAATGACAGTGTTACCCCTTATGTTTTTTTTTTCAGGTCCAAATTTTGACCTTCGATATCTCGGCTCTGGAAGGGTCTAGAGCCTCAATTTTTGCGCGTTGGTCGAAGTCTCGTGGCCCTCTGTCAGAATCCAGAGTTTCAAGAAGATCGGAGGGGGTCAAAATTTCGGCCAAAAAAAAAAAAAATGACAGTGTTACCCCTTATGTTTTTTTTTTCAGGTCCAAATTTTGACCTTCGATATCTCGGCTCTGGAAGGGTCTAGAGCCTCCATTTTTGCGCGCTGGTCGAAGTCTTGTGGCCCTCTGTCAGAATCCAGAGTTTCAAGAAGATCGGAGGGGGTCAAAATTTCGGCCAAAAAAAAATGACAGTGTTACCCCTTATGTTTTTTTTTCAGGTCCAATTTTTGACCTTCGATATCTCGGCTCTGGAAGGGTCTAGAGCCTCAATTTTTGCGCGTTGGTCGAAGTCTCGTGGCCCTCTGTCAGAATCCAGAGTTTCAAGAAAATTGGAGGGGGTCAAAATTTCGGCCAAAAAAAAAAAAATGACAGTGTTACCCCTTATGTTTTTTTTTTCAGGTCCAAATTTTGACCTTCGATATCTCGGCTCTGGAAGGGTCTAGAGCCTCAATTTTTGCGCGTTGGTCGAAGTCTCGTGGCCCTCTGTCAGAATCCAGAGTTTCAAGAAGATCGGAGGGGGTCAAAATTTCGGCCAAAAAAAAAAAAATGACAGTGTTACCCCTTATGTTTTTTTTTCAGGTCCAAATTTTGACCTTCGATATCTCGGCTCTGGAAGGGTCTAGAGCCTCCATTTTTGCGCGCTGGTCGAAGTCTCGTGGCCCTCTGTCAGAATCCAGAGTTTCAAGAAGATCGGAGGGGGTCAAAATTTCGGCCAAAAAAAAAAAAATGACAGTGTTACCCCTTATGTTTTTTTTTTCAGGTCCAAATTTTGACCTTCGATATCTCGGCTCTGGGAGGGTCTAGAGCCTCCATTTTTGCGCGCTGGTCGAAGTCTTGTGGCCCTCTGTCAGAATCCAGAGTTTCAAGAAGATCGGAGGGGGTCAAAATTTCGGCCAAAAAAAAATGACAGTGTTACCCCTTATGTTTTTTTTTCAGGTCCAATTTTTGACCTTCGATATCTCGGCTCTGGAAGGGTCTAGAGCCTCAATTTTTGCGCGTTGGTCGAAGTCTCGTGGCCCTCTGTCAGAATCCAGAGTTTCAAGAAAATTGGAGGGGGTCAAAATTTCGGCCAAAAAAAAAAAAAATGACAGTGTTACCCCTTATGTTTTTTTTTCAGGTCCAAATTTTGACCTTCGATATCTCGGCTCTGGAAGGGTCTAGAGCCTCAATTTTTGCGCGTTGGTCGAAGTCTCGTGGCCCTCTGTCAGAATCCAGAGTTTCAAGAAGATCGGAGGGGGTCAAAATTTCGGCCAAAAAAAAAAAAATGACAGTGTTACCCCTTATGTTTTTTTTTCAGGTCCAAATTTTGACCTTCGATATCTCGGCTCTGGAAGGGTCTAGAGCCTCCATTTTTGCGCGCTGGTCGAAGTCTTGTGGCCCTCTGTCAGAATCCAGAGTTTCAAGAAGATCGGAGGGGGTCAAAATTTCGGCCAAAAAAAAATGACAGTGTTACCCCTTATGTTTTTTTTCAGGTCCAATTTTTGACCTTCGATATCTCGGCTCTGGAAGGGTCTAGAGCCTCAATTTTTGCGCGTTGGTCGAAGTCTCGTGGCCCTCTGTCAGAATCCAGAGTTTCAAGAAGATCGGAGGGGGTCAAAATTTCGGCCAAAAAAAAAAAAAAAATGACAGTGTTACCCCTTATGTTTTTTTTTTCAGGTCCAATTTTTGACCTTCGATATCTCGGCTCTGGAAGGGTCTAGAGCCTCCATTTTTGCGCGTTGGTCGAAGTCTCGTGGCCCTCTGTCAGAATCCAGAGTTTCAAGAAAATTGGAGGGGGTCAAAATTTCGGCCAAAAAAAAAAAATGACAGTGTTACCCCTTATGTTTTTTTTTCAGGTCCAAATTTTGACCTTCAATATCTCGGCTCTGGAAGGGTCTAGAGCCTCAATTTTTGCGCGTTGGTTGAAGTCTCGTGGCCCTCTGTCAGAATCCAGAGTTTCAAGAAGATCGGAGGGGGTCAAAATTTCGGCCAAAAAAAAAATGACAGTGTTACCCCTTATGTTTTTTTTTCAGGTCCAAATTTTGACCTTCGATATCTCGGCTCTGGAAGGGTCTAGAGCCTCCATTTTTGCGCGTTGGTCGAAGTCTCGTGGCCCTCTGTCAGAATCCAGAGTTTCAAGAAAATCGGAGGGGGTCAAAATTTCGGCCAAACAAAAAATGACAGTGTTACCCCTTATGTTTTTTTTCAGGTCCAAATTTTGACCTTCGATATCTCGGCTCTGGAAGGGTCTAGAGCCTCCATTTTTGCGCGCTGGTCGAAGTCTTGTGGCCCTCTGTCAGAATCCAGAGTTTCAAGAAGATCGGAGGGGGTCAAAATTTCGGCCAAAAAAAAAAATGACAGTGTTACCCCTTATGTTTTTTTTTTCAGGTCCAATTTTTGACCTTCGATATCTCGGCTCTGGAAGGGTCTAGAGCCTCAATTTTTGCGCGTTGGTCGAAGTCTCGTGGCCCTCTGTCAGAATCCAGAGTTTCAAGAAGATCGGAGGGGGTCAAAATTTCGGCCAAAAAAAAAAAAATGACAGTGTTACCCCTTATGTTTTTTTTCAGGTCCAAATTTTGACCTTCGATATCTCGGCTCTGGAAGGGTCTAGAGCCTCCATTTTTGCGCGCTGGTCGAAGTCTTGTGGCCCTCTGTCAGAATCCAGAGTTTCAAGAAGATCGGAGGGGGTCAAAATTTCGGCCAAAAAAAAAAATGACAGTGTTACCCCTTATGTTTTTTTTTCAGGTCCAATTTTTGACCTTCGATATCTCGGCTCTGGAAGGGTCTAGAGCCTCAATTTTTGCGCGTTGGTCGAAGTCTCGTGGCCCTCTGTCAGAATCCAGAGTTTCAAGAAAATTGGAGGGGGTCAAAATTTCGGCCAAAAAAAAAAAAATGACAGTGTTACCCCTTATGTTTTTTTTTTCAGGTCCAAATTTTGACCTTCGATATCTCGGCTCTGGAAGGGTCTAGAGCCTCAATTTTTGCGCGTTGGTCGAAGTCTCGTGGCCCTCTGTCAGAATCCAGAGTTTCAAGAAGATCGGAGGGGGTCAAAATTTCGGCCAAAAAAAAAAATGACAGTGTTACCCCTTATGTTTTTTTTTCAGGTCCAAATTTTGACCTTCGATATCTCGGCTCTGGAAGGGTCTAGAGCCTCAATTTTTGCGCGTTGGTCGAAGTCTCGTGGCCCTCTGTCAGAATCCAGAGTTTCAAGAAGATCGGAGGGGGTCAAAATTTCGGCCAAAAAAAAAATGACAGTGTTACCCCTTATGTTTTTTTTTTCAGGTCCAAATTTTGACCTTCGATATCTCGGCTCTGGAAGGGTCTAGAGCCTCCATTTTTGCGCGTTGGTCGAAGTCTCGTGGCCCTCTGTCAGAATCCAGAGTTTCAAGAAAATCGGAGGGGGTCAAAATTTCGGCCAAAAAAAAAATGACAGTGTTACCCCTTATGTTTTTTTTTCAGGTCCAAATTTTGACCTTCGATATCTCGGCTCTGGAAGGGTCTAGAGCCTCCATTTTTGCGCGCTGGTCGAAGTCTTGTGGCCCTCTGTCAGAATCCAGAGTTTCAAGAAGATCGGAGGGGGTCAAAATTTCGGCCAAAAAAAAAAAATGACAGTGTTACCCCTTATGTTTTTTTTTTTCAGGTCCAATTTTTGACCTTCGATATCTCGGCTCTGGAAGGGTCTAGAGCCTCAATTTTTGCGCGTTGGTCGAAGTCTCGTGGCCCTCTGTCAGAATCCAGAGTTTCAAGAAAATTGGAGGGGGTCAAAATTTCGGCCAAAAAAAAAAAAAAATGACAGTGTTACCCCTTATGTTTTTTTTTTCAGGTCCAAATTTTGACCTTCGATATCTCGGCTCTGGAAGGGTCTAGAGCCTCAATTTTTGCGCGTTGGTCGAAGTCTCGTGGCCCTCTGTCAGAATCCAGAGTTTCAAGAAGATCGGAGGGGGTCAAAATTTCGGCCAAAAAAAAAAAAAAATGACAGTGTTACCCCTTATGTTTTTTTTTTCAGGTCCAAATTTTGACCTTCGATATCTCGGCTCTGGAAGGGTCTAGAGCCTCCATTTTTGCGCGCTGGTCGAAGTCTTGTGGCCCTCTGTCAGAATCCAGAGTTTCAAGAAGATCGGAGGGGGTCAAAATTTCGGCCAAAAAAAAAAATGACAGTGTTACCCCTTATGTTTTTTTTTTCAGGTCCAATTTTTGACCTTCGATATCTCGGCTCTGGAAGGGTCTAGAGCCTCAATTTTTGCGCGTTGGTCGAAGTCTCGTGGCCCTCTGTCAGAATCCAGAGTTTCAAGAAAATTGGAGGGGGTCAAAATTTCGGCCAAAAAAAAAAAATGACAGTGTTACCCCTTATGTTTTTTTTTTCAGGTCCAAATTTTGACCTTCGATATCTCGGCTCTGGAAGGGTCTAGAGCCTCAATTTTTGCGCGTTGGTCGAAGTCTCGTGGCCCTCTGTCAGAATCCAGAGTTTCAAGAAGATCGGAGGGGGTCAAAATTTCGGCCAAAAAAAAAAAATGACAGTGTTACCCCTTATGTTTTTTTTTCAGGTCCAAATTTTGACCTTCGATATCTCGGCTCTGGAAGGGTCTAGAGCCTCAATTTTTGCGCGTTGGTCGAAGTCTCGTGGCCCTCTGTCAGAATCCAGAGTTTCAAGAAGATCGGAGGGGGTCAAAATTTCGGCCAAAAAAAAATGACAGTGTTACCCCTTATGTTTTTTTTTTCAGGTCCAAATTTTGACCTTCGATATCTCGGCTCTGGAAGGGTCTAGAGCCTCCATTTTTGCGCGTTGGTCGAAGTCTCGTGGCCCTCTGTCAGAATCCAGAGTTTCAAGAAAATCGGAGGGGGTCAAAATTTCGGCCAAACAAAAAATGACAGTGTTACCCCTTATGTTTTTTTTTCAGGTCCAAATTTTGACCTTCGATATCTCGGCTCTGGAAGGGTCTAAAGCCTCCATTTTTGCGCGCTGGTCGAAGTCTTGTGGCCCTCTGTCAGAATCCAGAGTTTCAAGAAGATCGGAGGGGGTCAAAATTTCGGCCAAAAAAAAAAAAATGACAGTGTTACCCCTTATGTTTTTTTTTTCAGGTCCAATTTTTGACCTTCGATATCTCGGCTCTGGAAGGGTCTAGAGCCTCAATTTTTGCGCGTTGGTCGAAGTCTCGTGACCCTCTGTCAGAATCCAGAGTTTCAAGAAATTTGGAGGGGGTCAAAATTTCGGCCAAAAAAAAAAAAAATTACAGTGTTACCCCTTATGTTTTTTTTTTTCAGGTCCAAATTTTGACCTTCGATATCTTGGCTCTGGAAGGGTCTACAGCCTCCATTTTTGCGCGTTGGTCGAAGTCTCGTGGCCCTCTGTCAGAATCCAGAGTTTCAAGAAGATCGGAGGGGGTCAAAATTTCGGCCAAAAAAAAAAAAATGACAGTGTTACCCCTTATGTTTTTTTTTCAGGTCCAAATTTTGACCTTCGATATCTCGGCTCTGGAAGGGTCTAGAGCCTCCATTTTTGCGCGCTGGTCGAAGTCTTGTGGCCCTCTGTCAGAATCCAGAGTTTCAAGAAGATCGGAGGGGGTCAAAATTTCGGCCAAAAAAAAAAAAAAATGACAGTGTTACCCCTTATGTTTTTTTTTTCAGGTCCAAATTTTGACCTTCGATATCTCGGCTCTGGAAGGGTCTAGAGCCTCAATTTTTGCGCGTTGGTCGAAGTCTCGTGGCCCTCTGTCAGAATCCAGAGTTTCAAGAAGATCGGAGGGGGTCAAAATTTCGGCCAAAAAAAAAATGACAGTGTTACCCCTTATGTTTTTTTTTTCAGGTCCAAATTTTGACCTTCGATATCTCGGCTCTGGAAGGTTCTAGAGCCTCAATTTTTGCGCGTTGGTCGAAGTCTCGTGGCCCTCTGTCAGAATCCAGAGTTTCAAGAAGATCGGAGGGGGTCAAAATTTCGGCCAAAAAAAAAAAATGACAGTGTTACCCCTTATGTTTTTTTTTTTCAGGTCCAAATTTTGACCTTCGATATCTCGGCTCTGGAAGGGTCTAGAGCCTCCATTTTTGCGCGCTGGTCGAAGTCTTGTGGCCCTCTGTCAGAATCCAGAGTTTCAAGAAGATCGGAGGGGGTCAAAATTTCGGCCAAAAAAAAAAAATGACAGTGTTACCCCTTATGTTTTTTTTTCAGGTCCAATTTTTGACCTTCGATATCTCGGCTCTGGAAGGGTCTAGAGCCTCAATTTTTGCGCGTTGGTCGAAGTCTCGTGGCCCTCTGTCAGAATCCAGAGTTTCAAGAAGATCGGAGGGGGTCAAAATTTCGGCCAAAAAAAAAAAATGACAGTGTTACCCCTTATGTTTTTTTTTCAGGTCCAAATTTTGACCTTCGATATCTCGGCTCTGGAAGGGTCTAGAGCCTCCATTTTTGCGCGCTGGTCGAAGTCTTGTGGCCCTCTGTCAGAATCCAGAGTTTCAAGAAGATCGGAGGGGGTCAAAATTTCGGCCAAAAAAAAAAATGACAGTGTTACCCCTTATGTTTTTTTTTCAGGTCCAATTTTTGACCTTCGATATCTCGGCTCTGGAAGGGTCTAGAGCCTCCATTTTTGCGCGCTGGTCGAAGTCTTGTGGCCCTCTGTCAGAATCCAGAGTTTCAAGAAGATCGGAGGGGGTCAAAATTTCGGCCAAAAAAAAAAAATGACAGTGTTACCCCTTATGTTTTTTTTTTCAGGTCCAAATTTTGACCTTCGATATCTCGGCTCTGGAAGGGTCTAGAGCCTCAATTTTTGCGCGTTGGTCGAAGTCTCGTGGCCCTCTGTCAGAATCCAGAGTTTCAAGAAGATCGGAGGGGGTCAAAATTTCGGCCAAAAAAAAATGACAGTGTTACCCCTTATGTTTTTTTTCAGGTCCAAATTTTGACCTTCGATATCTCGGCTCTGGAAGGGTCTAGAGCCTCAATTTTTGCGCGTTGGTCGAAGTCTCGTGGCCCTCTGTCAGAATCCAGAGTTTCAAGAAGATCGGAGGGGGTCAAAATTTCGGCCAAAAAAAAAAATGACAGTGTTACCCCTTATGTTTTTTTTTTCAGGTCCAAATTTTGACCTTCGATATCTCGGCTCTGGAAAGGTCTAGAGCCTCCATTTTTGCGCGCTGGTCGAAGTCTTGTGGCCCTCTGTCAGAATCCAGAGTTTCAAGAAGATCGGAGGGGGTCAAAATTTCGGCCAAAAAAAAAAAAAATGACAGTGTTACCCCTTATGTTTTTTTTTTTCAGGTCCAAATTTTGACCTTCGATATCTCGGCTCTGGAAGGGTCTAGAGCCTCCATTTTTGCGCGCTGGTCGAAGTCTCGTGGCCCTCTGTCAGAGTCCAGAGTTTCAAGAAGATCGGAGGGGGTCAAAATTTCGGCCAAAAAAAAAATGACAGTGTTACCCCTTATGTTTTTTTTTCAGGTCCAAATTTTGACCTTCGATATCTCGGCTCTGGAAGGGTCTAGAGCCTCCATTTTTGCGCGCTGGTCGAAGTCTTGTGGCCCTCTGTCAGAATCCAGAGTTTCAAGAAGATCGGAGGGGGTCAAAATTTCGGCCAAAAAAAAAAATGACAGTGTTACCCCTTATGTTTTTTTTTCAGGTCCAAATTTTGACCTTCGATATCTCGGCTCTGGAAGGGTCTAGAGCCTCCATTTTTGCGCGTTGGTCGAAGTCTCGTGGCCCTCTGTCAGAATCCAGAGTTTCAAGAAAATCGGAGGGGGTCAAAATTTCGGCCAAACAAAAAATGACAGTGTTACCCCTTATGTTTTTTTTTTCAGGTCCAAATTTTGACCTTCGATATCTCGGCTCTGGAAGGGTCTAGAGCCTCCATTTTTGCGCGCTGGTCGAAGTCTTGTGGCCCTCTGTCAGAATCCAGAGTTTCAAGAAGATCGGAGGGGGTCAAAATTTCGGCCAAAAAAAAAATGACAGTGTTACCCCTTATGTTTTTTTTTCAGGTCCAATTTTTGACCTTCGATATCTCGGCTCTGGAAGGGTCTAGAGCCTCAATTTTTGCGCGTTGGTCGAAGTCTCGTGGCCCTCTGTCAGAATCCAGAGTTTCAAGAAAATTGGAGGGGGTCAAAATTTCGGCCAAAAAAAAAAAATTACAGTGTTACCCCTTATGTTTTTTTTTTCAGGTCCAAATTTTGACCTTCGATATCTTGGCTCTGGAAGGGTCTACAGCCTCCATTTTTGCGCGTTGGTCGAAGTCTCGTGGCCCTCTGTCAGAATCCAGAGTTTCAAGAAGATCGGAGGGGGTCAAAATTTCGGCCAAAAAAAAAAATGACAGTGTTACCCCTTATGTTTTTTTTTCAGGTCCAATTTTTGACCTTCGATATCTCGGCTCTGGAAGGGTCTAGAGCCTCAATTTTTGCGCGTTGGTCGAAGTCTCGTGGCCCTCTGTCAGAATCCAGAGTTTCAAGAAGATCGGAGGGGGTCAAAATTTCGGCCAAAAAAAAAGAATGACAGTGTTACCCCTTATGTTTTTTTTTCAGGTCCAAATTTTGACCTTCGATATCTCGGCTCTGGAAGGGTCTAGAGCCTCCATTTTTGCGCGCTGGTCGAAGTCTTGTGGCCCTCTGTCAGAATCCAGAGTTTCAAGAAGATCGGAGGGGGTCAAAATTTCGGCCAAAAAAAAAAATGACAGTGTTACCCCTTATGTTTTTTTTTTCAGGTCCAAATTTTGACCTTCGATATCTCGGCTCTGGAAGGGTCTAGAGCCTCAATTTTTGCGCGTTGGTCGAAGTCTCGTGGCCCTCTGTCAGAATCCAGAGTTTCAAGAAGATCGGAGGGGGTCAAAATTTCGGCCAAAAAAAAATGACAGTGTTACCCCTTATGTTTTTTTTCAGGTCCAAATTTTGACCTTCGATATCTCGGCTCTGGAAGGGTCTAGAGCCTCAATTTTTGCGCGTTGGTCGAAGTCTCGTGGCCCTCTGTCAGAATCCAGAGTTTCAAGAAGATCGGAGGGGGTCAAAATTTCGGCCAAAAAAAAAAAATGACAGTGTTACCCCTTATGTTTTTTTTTCAGGTCCAAATTTTGACCTTCGATATCTCGGCTCTGGAAGGGTCTAGAGCCTCCATTTTTGCGCGCTGGTCGAAGTCTTGTGGCCCTCTGTCAGAATCCAGAGTTTCAAGAAGATCGGAGGGGGTCAAAATTTCGGCCAAAAAAAAATGACAGTGTTACCCCTTATGTTTTTTTTTCAGGTCCAATTTTTGACCTTTGATATCTCGGCTCTGGAAGGGTCTAGAGCCTAAATTTTTGCGCGTTGGTCGAAATCTCGTGGCCCTCTGTCAGAATCCAGAGTTTCAAGAAAATCTGAGGGGGGTCAAAATTTCGGCCAAAAAAAAAATGACAGTGTTACCCCTTATGTTTTTTTTTCAGGTCCAAATTTTGACCTTCGATATCTCGGCTCTGGAAGGGTCGAGAGCCTCCATTTTTGCGCGTTGGTCGAAGTCTCGTGACCCTCTGTCAGAGTCAAGAGTTTCAAGAAGATCGGAGGGGGTCAAAATTTCGGCCAAAAAAAAAAAATGACAGTGTTACCCCTTATGTTTTTTTTTCAGGTCCAAATTTTGACCTTCGATATCTCGGCTCTGGAAGGTTCTAGAGCCTCAATTTTTGCGCGTTGGTCGAAGTCTCGTGGCCCTCTGTCAGAATCTTGAGTTTCAAGAAGATCGGAGGGGGTCAAAATTTCGGCCAAAAAAAAAATGACAGTGTTACCCCTTATGTTTTTTTTTTCAGGTCCAAATTTTGACCTTCGATATCTCGGCTCTGGAAGGGTCTAGAGCCTCAATTTTTGCGCGTTGGTCGAAGTCTCGTGGCCCTCTGTCAGAATCCAGAGTTTCAAGAAGATCGGAGGGGGTCAAAATTTCGGCCAAAAAAAAATGACAGTGTTACCCCTTATGTTTTTTTTTCAGGTCCAAATTTTGACCTTCGATATCTCGGCTCTGGAAGGGTCTAGAGCCTCCATTTTTGCGCGTTGGTCGAAGTCTCGTGGCCCTCTGTCAGAATCCAGAGTTTCAAGAAAATCGGAGGGGGTCAAAATTTCGGCCAAAAAAAAAATGACAGTGTTACCCCTTATGTTTTTTTTTCAGGTCCAAATTTTGACCTTCGATATCTCGGCTCTGGAAGGGTCTAGAGCCTCCATTTTTGCGCGCTGGTCGAAGTCTTGTGGCCCTCTGTCAGAATCCAGAGTTTCAAGAAGATCGGAGGGGGTCAAAATTTCGGCCAAAAAAAAAAAAAATGACAGTGTTACCCCTTATGTTTTTTTTTCAGGTCCAATTTTTGACCTTCGATATCTCGGCTCTGGAAGGGTCTAGAGCCTCAATTTTTGCGCGTTGGTCGAAGTCTCATGGCCCTCTGTCAGAATCCAGAGTTTCAAGAAGATCGGAGGGGGTCAAAATTTTGGCCAAAAAAAAAAAAATGACAGTGTTACCCCTTATGTTTTTTTTTCAGGTCCAAATTTTGACCTTCGATATCTCGGCTCTGGAAGGGTCTAGAGCCTCCATTTTTGCGCGCTGGTCGAAGTCTTGTGGCCCTCTGTCAGAATCCAGAGTTTCAAGAAGATCGGAGGGGGTCAAAATTTCGGCCAAAAAAAAAATGACAGTGTTACCCCTTATGTTTTTTTTTCAGGTCCAAATTTTGACCTTCGATATCTCGGCTCTGGAAGGGTCTAGAGCCTCAATTTTTGCGCGTTGGTCGAAGTCTCGTGGCCCTCTGTCAGAATCCAGAGTTTCAAGAAGATCGGAGGGGGTCAAAATTTCGGCCAAAAAAAAATGACAGTGTTACCCCTTATGTTTTTTTTTCAGGTCCAAATTTTGACCTTCGATATCTCGGCTCTGGAAGGTTCTAGAGCCTCAATTTTTGCGCGTTGGTCGAAGTCTCGTGGCCCTCTGTCAGAATCCAGAGTTTCAAGAAGATCGGAGGGGGTCAAAATTTCGGCCAAAAAAAAAAACTTACAGTGTTACCCCTTATGTTTTTTTTTTTCAGGTCCAAATTTTGACCTTCGATATCTCGGCTCTGGAAGGGTCTAGAGCCTCCATTTTTGCGCGCTGGTCGAAGTCTTGTGGCCCTCTGTCAGAATCCAGAGTTTCAAGAAGATCGGAGGGGGTCAAAATTTCGGCCAAAAAAAAAAATGACAGTGTTACCCCTTATGTTTTTTTTTCAGGTCCAATTTTTGACCTTCGATATCTCGGCTCTGGAAGGGTCTAGAGCCTCAATTTTTGCGCGTTGGTCGAAGTCTCGTGGCCCTCTGTCAGAATCCAGAGTTTCAAGAAGATCGGAGGGGGTCAAAATTTCGGCCAAAAAAAAATGACAGTGTTACCCCTTATGTTTTTTTTTCATGTCCAAATTTTGACCTTCGATATCTCGGCTCTGGAAGGGTCTAGAGCCTCCATTTTTGCGCGCTGGTCGAAGTCTTGTGGCCCTCTGTCAGAATCCAGAGTTTCAAGAAGATCGGAGGGGGTCAAAATTTCGGCCAAAAAAAAAATGACAGTGTTACCCCTTATGTTTTTTTTTCAGGTCCAATTTTTGACCTTCGATATCTCGGCTCTGGAAGGGTCTAGAGCCTCAATTTTTGCGCGTTGGTCGAAGTCTCGTGGCCCTCTGTCAGAATCCAGAGTTTCAAGAAGATCGGAGGGGGTCAAAATTTCGGCCAAAAAAAAAAAATGACAGTTTTACCCCTTATGTTTTTTTTTCAGGTCCAAATTTTGACCTTCGATATCTCGGCTCTGGAAGGGTCTAGAGCCTCCATTTTTGCGCGCTGGTCGAAGTCTTGTGGCCCTCTGTCAGAATCCAGAGTTTCAAGAAGATCGGAGGGGGTCAAAATTTCGGCCAAAAAAAAAAAATGACAGTGTTACCCCTTATGTTTTTTTTTTCAGGTCCAAATTTTGACCTTCGATATCTCGGCTCTGGAAGGGTCTAGAGCCTCAATTTTTGCGCGTTGGTCGAAGTCTCGTGGCCCTCTGTCAGAATCCAGAGTTTCAAGAAGATCGGAGGGGGTCAAAATTTCGGCCAAAAAAAAAATGACAGTGTTACCCCTTATGTTTTTTTTTCAGGTCCAAATTTTGACCTTCGATATCTCGGCTCTGGAAGGTTCTAGAGCCTCAATTTTTGCGCGTTGGTCGAAGTCTCGTGGCCCTCTGTCAGAATCCAGAGTTTCAAGAAGATCGGAGGGGGTCAAAATTTCAGCCAAAAAAAAAAATGACAGTGTTACCCCTTATGTTTTTTTTTTCAGGTCCAAATTTTGACCTTCGATATCTCGGCTCTGGAAGGGTCTAGAGCCTCCATTTTTGCGCGCTGGTCGAAGTCTTGTGGCCCTCTGTCAGAATCCAGAGTTTCAAGAAGATCGGAGGGGGTCAAAATTTCGGCCAAAAAAAAAAAATGACAGTGTTACCCCTTATGTTTTTTTTTTCAGGTCCAAATTTTGACCTTCGATATCTCGGCTCTGGAAGGGTCTAGAGCCTCAATTTTTGCGCGTTGGTCGAAGTCTCGTGGCCCTCTGTCAGAATCCAGAGTTTCAAGAAGATCGGAGGGGGTCAAAATTTCGGCCAGAAAAAAAAAAATGACAGTGTTACCCCTTATGTTTTTTTTTCAGGTCCAAATTTTGACCTTCGATATCTCGGCTCTGGAAGGGTCTAGAGCCTCCATTTTTGCGCGTTGGTCGAAGTCTCGTGGCCCTCTGTCAGAATCCAGAGTTTCAAGAAAATCGGAGGGGGTCAAAATTTCGGCCAAAAAAAAAAAATGACAGTGTTACCCCTTATGTTTTTTTTTCAGGTCCAAATTTTGACCTTCGATATCTTGGCTCTGGAAGGGTCTAGAGCCTCCATTTTTGCACGCTGGTCGAAGTCTTGTGGCCCTCTGTCAGAATCCAGAGTTTCAAGAAGATCGGAGGGGGTCAAAATTTCGGCCAAAAAAAAAAAAATGACAGTGTTACCCCTTATGTTTTTTTTTTCAGGTCCAAATTTTGACCTTCGATATCTTGGCTCTGGAAGGGTCTACAGCCTCCATTTTTGCGCGTTGGTCGAAGTCTCGTGGCCCTCTGTCAGAATCCAGAGTTTCAAGAAGATCGGAGGGGGTCAAAATTTCGACCAAAAAAAAAAAATGACAGTGTTACCCCTTATGTTTTTTTTTTCAGGTCCAAATTTTGACCTTCGATATCTCGGCTCTGGAAGGGTCTAGAGCCTCCATTTTTGCGCGCTGGTCGAAGTCTCGTGGCCCTCTGTCAGAGTCCAGAGTTTCAAGAAGATCGGAGGGGGTCAAAATTTCGGCCAAAAAAAAAATGACAGTGTTACCCCTTATGTTTTTTTTTCAGGTCCAATTTTTGACCTTTGATATCTCGGCTCTGGAAGGGTCTAGAGCCTAAATTTTTGCGCGTTGGTCGAAGTCTCGTGGTCCTCTGTCAGAATCCAGAGTTTCAAGAAAATCGGAGGGGGTCAAAATTTCGGCCAAAAAAAAAATGACAGTGTTACACCTTATGTTTTTTTTTCAGGTCCAAATTTTGACCTTCGATATCTCGGCTCTGGAAGGGTCTAGAGCCTCCATTTTTGCGCGCTGGTCGAAGTCTCGTGGCCCTCTGTCAGAGTCCAGAGTTTCAAGAAGATCGGAGGGGGTCAAAATTTCGGCCAAAAAAAAAAATGACAGTGTTACCCCTTATGTTTTTTTTTCAGGTCCAAATTTTGACCTTCGATATCTCGGCTCTGGAAGGGTCTAGAGCCTCCATTTTTGCGCTTTTGTCGAAGTCTCGTGGCCCTCTGTCAGAGTCCAGAGTTTCAAGAAGATCGGAGGGGGTCAAAATTTCGGCCAAAAAAAAAAAATGACAGTGTTACCCCTTATGTTTTTTTTTCAGGTCCAAATTTTGACCTTCGATATCTCGGCTCTGGAAGGTTCTAGAGCCTCAATTTTTGCGCGTTGGTCGAAGTCTCGTGGCCCTCTGTCAGAATCCAGAGTTTCAAGAAGATCGGAGGGGGTCAAAATTTCGGCCAAAAAAAAAAAAAATGACAGTGTTACCCCTTATGTTTTTTTTTTCAGGTCCAAATTTTGACCTTCGATATCTCGGCTCTGGAAGGGTCTAGAGCCTCAATTTTTGCGCGTTGGTCGAAGTCTCGTGGCCCTCTGTCAGAATCCAGAGTTTCAAGAAGATCGGAGGGGGTCAAAATTTCGGCCAAAAAAAAATGACAGTGTTACCCCTTATGTTTTTTTTTTCATGTCCAAATTTTGACCTTCGATATCTCGGCTCTGGAAGGGTCTAGAGCCTCCATTTTTGCGCGTTGGTCGAAGTCTCGTGGCCCTCTGTCAGAATCCAGAGTTTCAAGAAAATCGGAGGGGGTCAAAATTTCGGCCAAAAAAAAAAATGACAGTGTTACCCCTTATGTTTTTTTTTCAGGTCCAAATTTTGACCTTCGATATCTCGGCTCTGGAAGGGTCTAGAGCCTCCATTTTTGCGCGCTGGTCGAAGTCTTGTGGCCCTCTGTCAGAATCCAGAGTTTCAAGAAGATCGGAGGGGGTCAAAATTTCGGCCAAAAAAAAAAAAATGACAGTGTTACCCCTTATGTTTTTTTTTTCAGGTCCAATTTTTGACCTTCGATATCTCGGCTCTGGAAGGGTCTAGAGCCTCAATTTTTGCGCGTTGGTCGAAGTCTCGTGGCCCTCTGTCAGAATCCAGAGTTTCAAGAAGATCGGAGGGGGTCAAAATTTCGGCCAAAAAAAAAAAATGACAGTGTTACCCCTTATGTTTTTTTTTCAGGTCCAAATTTTGACCTTCGATATCTCGGCTCTGGAAGGGTCTAGAGCCTCCATTTTTGCGCGCTGGTCGAAGTCTTGTGGCCCTCTGTCAGAATCCAGAGTTTCAAGAAGATCAGAGGGGGTCAAAATTTCGGCCAAAAAAAAAAAAAATACAGTGTTACCCCTTATGTTTTTTTTTTCAGGTCCAAATTTTGACCTTCGATATCTTGGCTCTGGAAGGGTCTAGAGCCTCAATTTTTGCGCGTTGGTCGAAGTCTCGTGGCCCTCTGTCAGAATCCAGAGTTTCAAGAAGATCGGAGGGGGTCAAAATTTCGGCCAAAAAAAAAAAATGACAGTGTTACCCCTTATGTTTTTTTTTTCAGGTCCAAATTTTGACCTTCGATATCTCGGCTCTGGAAGGGTCTAGAGCCTCCATTTTTGCGCGCTGGTCGAAGTCTTGTGGCCCTCTGTCAGAATCCAGAGTTTCAAGAAGATCGGAGGGGGTCAAAATTTCGGCCAAAAAAAAAAAAATGACAGTGTTACCCCTTATGTTTTTTTTTTCAGGTCCAAATTTTGACCTTCCATACCTCGGCTCTGGAAGGGTCTAGAGCCTCAATTTTTGCGCGTTGGTCGAAGTCTCGTGGCCCTCTGTCAGAATCCAGAGTTTCAAGAAGATCGGAGGGGGTCAAAATTTCGGCCAAAAAAAATGACAGTGTTACCCCTTATGTTTTTTTTTCAGGTCCAAATTTTGACCTTCGATATCTCGGCTCTGGAAGGGTCTAGAGCCTCCATTTTTGCGCGTTGGTCGAAGTCTCGTGGCCCTCTGTCAGAATCCAGAGTTTCAAGAAAATCGGAGGGGGTCAAAATTTCGGCCAAAAAAAAAAAATGACAGTGTTACCCCTTATGTTTTTTTTTTCAGGTCCAAATTTTGACCTTCGATATCTCGGCTCTGGAAGGGTCTAGAGCCTCCATTTTTGCGCGCTGGTCGAAGTCTTGTGGCCCTCTGTCAGAATCCAGAGTTTCAAGAAGATCGGAGGGGGTCAAAATTTCGGCCAAAAAAAAAATGACAGTGTTACCCCTTATGTTTTTTTTTCAGGTCCAATTTTTGACCTTTGATATCTCGGCTCTGGAAGGGTCTAGAGCCTAAATTTTTGCGCGTTGGTCGAAGTCTCATGGCCCTCTGTCAGAATCCAGAGTTTCAAGAAAATCGGAGGGGGTCAAAATTTCGGCCAAAAAAAAATGACAGTGTTACCCCTTATGTTTTTTTTTCAGGTCCAAATTTTGACCTTCGATATCTCGGCTCTGGAAGGTTCTAGAGCCTCAATTTTTGCGCGTTGGTCGAAGTCTCGTGGCCCTCTGTCAGAATCCAGAGTTTCAAGAAGATCGGAGGGGGTCAAAATTTCGGCCAAAAAAAAAAAAATGACAGTGTTACCCCTTATGTTTTTTTTTCAGGTCCAAATTTTGACCTTCGATATCTCGGCTCTGGAAGGGTCTAGAGCCTCCATTTTTGCGCGCTGGTCGAAGTCTTGTCGCCCTCTGTCAGAATCCAGAGTTTCAAGAAGATCGGAGGGGGTCAAAATTTCGGCCAAAAAAAAAATGACAGTGTTACCCCTTATGTTTTTTTTTCAGGTCCAAATTTTGACCTTCGATATCTCGGCTCTGGAAGGGTCTAGAGCCTCCATTTTTGCGCGCTGGTCGAAGTCTCGTGGCCCTCTGTCAGAATCCAGAGTTTCAAGAAGATCGGAGGGGGTCAAAATTTCGGCCAAAAAAAAAAAATGACAGTGTTACCCCTTATGTTTTTTTTTTCAGGTCCAAATTTTGACCTTCGATATCTCGGCTCTGGAAGGGTCTAGAGCCTCAATTTTTGCGCGTTGGTCGAAGTCTCGTGGCCCTCTGTCAGAATCCAGAGTTTCAAGAAGATCGGAGGGGGTCAAAATTTCGGCCAAAAAAAAATGACAGTGTTACCCCTTATGTTTTTTTTTCAGGTCAAAAATTTTGACCTTCGATATCTCGGCTCTGGAAGGGTCTAGAGCCTCCATTTTTGCGCGTTGGTCGAAGTCTCGTGGCCCTCTGTCAGAATCCAGAGTTTCAAGAAAATCGGAGGGGGTCAAAATTTCGGCCAAAAAAAAAATGACAGTGTTACCCCTTATGTTTTTTTTTCAGGTCCAAATTTTGACCTTCGATATCTCGGCTCTGGAAGGGTCTAGAGCCTCCATTTTTGCGCGCTGGTCGAAGTCTTGTGGCCCTCTGTCAGAATCCAGAGTTTCAAGAAGATCGGAGGGGGTTAAAATTTCGGCCAAAAAAAAAAAAATGACAGTGTTACCCCTTATGTTTTTTTTTCAGGTCCAATTTTTGACCTTCGATATCTCGGCTCTGGAAGGGTCTAGAGCCTCAATTTTTGCGCGTTGGTCGAAGTCTCGTGGCCCTCTATCAGAATCCAGAGTTTCAAGAAGATCGGAGGGGGTCAAAATTTCGGCCAAAAAAAAAAAAAATGACAGTGTTACCCCTTATGTTTTTTTTTTCAGGTCCAAATTTTGACCTTCGATATCTCGGCTCTGGAAGGGTCTAGAGCCTCCATTTTTGCGCGCTGGTCGAAGTCTTGTGTTCCTCTGTCAGAATCCAGAGTTTCAAGAAGATCGGAGGGGGTCAAAATTTCGGCCAAAAAAAAAAAATGACAGTGTTACCCCTTATGTTTTTTTTTCAGGTCCAATATTTGACCTTCGATATCTCGGCTCTGGAACGGTCTAGAGCCTCAATTTTTGCGCGTTGGTCGAAGTCTCGTGGCCCTCTGTCAGAATCCAGAGTTTCAAGAAAATTGGAGGGGGTCAAAATTTCGGCCAAAAAAAAAAAAAATGACAGTGTTACCCCTTATGTTTTTTTTTTCAGGTCCAAATTTTGACCTTCGATATCTCGGCTCTGGAAGGGTCTAGAGCCTCAATTTTTGCGCGTTGGTCGAAGTCTCGTGGCCCTCTGTCAGAATCCAGAGTTTCAAGAAGATCGGAGGGGGTCAAAATTTTGGCCAAAAAAAAAAATGACAGTGTTACCCCTTATGTTTTTTTTTTCAGGTCCAAATTTTGACCTTCGATATCTCGGCTCTGGAAGGGTCTAGAGCCTCAATTTTTGCGCGTTGGTCGAAGTCTCGTGGCCCTCTGTCAGAATCCAGAGTTTCAAGAAGATCGGAGGGGGTCAAAATTTCGGCCAAAAAAAAAAATGACAGTGTTACCCCTTATGTTTTTTTTTTCAGGTCCAAATTTTGACCTTCGATATCTCGGCTCTGGAAGGGTCTAGAGCCTCCATTTTTGCGCGCTGGTCGATGTCTCGTGGCCCTCTGTCAGAGTCCAGAGTTTCAAGAAGATCGGAGGGGGTCAAAATTTCGGCCAAAAAAAAAATGACAGTGTTACCCCTTATGTTTTTTTTTTCAGGTCCAAATTTTGACCTTCGATATCTCGGCTCTGGAAGGGTCTAGAGCCTCCATTTTTGCGCGCTGGTCGAAGTCTTGTGGCCCTCTGTCAGAATCCAGAGTTTCAAGAAGATCGGAGGGGGTCAAAATTTCGGCCAAAAAAAAAAATGACAGTGTTACCCCTTATGTTTTTTTTTCAGGTCCAATTTTTGACCTTCGATATCTCGGCTCTGGAAGGGTCTAGAGCCTCAATTTTTGCGCGTTGGTCGAAGTCTCGTGGCCCTCTGTCAGAATCCAGAGTTTCAAGAAAATTGGAGGGGGTCAAAATTTCGGCCAAAAAAAAAAAATAACAGTGTTACCCCTTATGTTTTTTTTTTTCAGGTCCAAATTTTGACCTTCGATATCTCGGCTCTGGAAGGGTCTAGAGCCTCAATTTTTGCGCGTTGGTCGAAGTCTCGTGGCCCTCTGTCAGAATCCAGAGTTTCAAGAAGATCGGAGGGGGTCAAAATTTCGGCCAAAAAAAAAAATGACAGTGTTACCCCTTATGTTTTTTTTTCAGGTCCAAATTTTGACCTTCGATATCTCGGCTCTGGAAGGGTCTAGAGCCTCCATTTTTGCGCGCTGGTCGAAGTCTTGTGGCCCTCTGTCAGAATCCAGAGTTTCAAGAAGATCGGAGGGGGTCAAAATTTCGGCCAAAAAAAAAAATGACAGTGTTACCCCTTATGTTTTTTTTTCAGGTCCAATTTTTGACCTTCGATATCTCGGCTCTGGAAGGGTCTAGAGCCTCAATTTTTGCGCGTTGGTCGAAGTCTCGTGGCCCTCTGTCAGAATCCAGAGTTTCAAGAAAATTGGAGGGGGTCAAAATTTCGGCCAAAAAAAAAAAAATGACAGTGTTACCCCTTATGTTTTTTTTTTCAGGTCCAAATTTTGACCTTCGATATCTCGGCTCTGGAAGGGTCTAGAGCCTCAATTTTTGCGCGTTGGTCGAAGTCTCGTGGCCCTCTGTCAGAATCCAGAGTTTCAAGAAGATCGGAGGGGGTCAAAATTTCGGCCAAAAAAAAAAAATGACAGTGTTACCCCTTATGTTTTTTTTTTCAGGTCCAAATTTTGACCTTCGATATCTCGGCTCTGGAAGGGTCTAGAGCCTCCATTTTTGCGCGCTGGTCGAAGTCTTGTGGCCCTCTGTCAGAATCCAGAGTTTCAAGAAGATCGGAGGGGGTCAAAATTTCGGCCAAAAAAAAATGACAGTGTTACCCCTTATGTTTTTTTTTTTCAGGTCCAAATTTTGACCTTCGATATCTCGGCTCTGGAAGGGTCTAGAGCCTCCATTTTTGCGCGCTGGTCGAAGTCTTGTGGCCCTCTGTCAGAATCCAGAGTTTCAAGAAGATCGGAGGGGGTCAAAATTTCGGCCAAAAAAAAAATGACAGTGTTACCCCTTATGTTTTTTTTCAGGTCCAAATTTTGACCTTCGATATCTCGGCTCTAGAAGGGTCTAGAGCCTCCATTTTTGCGCGTTGGTCGAAGTCTCGTGGCCCTCTGTCAGAGTCCAGAGTTTCAAGAAAATCGGAGGGGGTCAAAATTTCGGCCAAAAAAAAAATGACAGTGTTACCCCTTATGTTTTTTTTTCAGGTCCAAATTTTGACCTTCGATATCTCGGCTCTGGAAGGGTCTAGAGCCTCCATTTTTGCGCGCTGGTCAAAGTCTTGTGGCCCTCTGTCAGAATCCAGAGTTTCAAGAAGATCGGAGGGGGTCAAAATTTCGGCCAAAAAAAAAAATGAGTGTTACCCCTTATGTTTTTTTTTTCAGGTCCAATTTTTGACCTTCGATATCTCGGCTCTGGAAGGGTCTAGAGCCTCAATTTTTGCGCGTTGGTCGAAGTCTCGTGGCCCTCTGTCAGAATCCAGAGTTTCAAGAAAATTGGAGGGGGTCAAAATTTCGGCCAAAAAAAAAAATGACAGTGTTACCCCTTATGTTTTTTTTTTCAGGTCCAAATTTTGACCTTCGATATCTCGGCTCTGGAAGGGTCTAGAGCCTCAATTTTTGCGCGTTGGTCGAAGTCTCGTGGCCCTCTGTCAGAATCCAGAGTTTCAAGAAGATCGGAGGGGGTCAAAATTTCGGCAAAAAAAAAAAAATGACAGTGTTACCCCTTATGTTTTTTTTTTTCAGGTCCAATTTTTGACCTTCGATATCTCGGCTCTGGAAGGGTCTAGAGCCTAAATTTTTGCGCGTTGGTCGAAGTCTCGTGGCCCTCTGTCAGAATCCAGAGTTTCAAGAAGATCGGAGGGGGTCAAAATTTCGGCCAAAAAAAAAATGACAGTGTTACCCCTTATGTTTTTTTTTTCAGGTCCAAATTTTGACCTTCGATATCTCGGCTATGGAAGGGTCTAGAGCCTCCATTTTTGCCCGCTGGTCGAAGTCTTGTGGCCCTCTGTCAGAATCCAGAGTTTCAAGAAGATCGGAGGGGGTCAAAATTTCGGCCAAAAAAAAAAATGACAGTGTTACCCCTTATGTTTTTTTTTCAGGTCCAATTTTTGACCTTTGATATCTCGGCTCTGGAAGGGTCTAGAGCCTAAATTTTTGCCCGTTGGTCGAAGTCTCGTGGCCCTCTGTCAGAATCCAGAGTTTCAAGAAAATCGGAGGGGGTCAAAATTTCGGCCAAAAAAAAAATGACAGTGTTACCCCTTATGTTTTTTTTGTCAGGTCCAAATTTTGACCTTCGATATCTCGGCTCTGGAAGGGTCTAGAGCCTCCATTTTTGCGCGCTGGTCGAAGTCTCGTGGCCCTCTGTCAGAGTCCAGAGTTTCAAGAAGATCGGAGGGGGTCAAAATTTCGGCCAAAAAAAAATGACAGTGTTACCCCTTATGTTTTTTTTTCAGGTCCAAATTTTGACCTTCGATATCTCGGCTCTGGAAGGGTCTAGAGCCTCCGTTTTTGCGCGTTGGTCGAAGTCTCGTGGCCCTCTGTCAGAGTCCAGAGTTTCAAGAAGATCGGAGGGGGTCAAAATTTCGGCCAAAAAAAAAATGACAGTGTTACCCCTTATGTTTTTTTTTCAGGTCCAAATTTTGACCTTCGATATCTCGGCTCTGGAAGGGTCTAGAGCCTCCATTTTTGCGCGCTGGTCAAAGTCTTGTGGCCCTCTGTCAGAATCCAGAGTTTCAAGAAGATCGGAGGGGGTCAAAATTTCGGCCAAAAAAAAAAATGAGTGTTACCCCTTATGTTTTTTTTTCAGGTCCAATTTTTGACCTTCGATATCTCGGCTCTGGAAGGGTCTAGAGCCTCAATTTTTGCGCGTTGGTCGAAGTCTCGTGGCCCTCTGTCAGAATCCAGAGTTTCAAGAAAATTGGAGGGGGTCAAAATTTCGGCCAAAAAAAAATGACAGTGTTACCCCTTATGTTTTTTTTTTCAGGTCCAAATTTTGACCTTCGATATCTCGGCTCTGGAAGGGTCTAGAGCCTCAATTTTTGCGCGTTGGTCGAAGTCTCGTGGCCCTCTGTCAGAATCCAGAGTTTCAAGAAGATCGGAGGGGGTCAAAATTTCGGCCAAAAAAAAAAATGACAGTGTTACCCCTTATGTTTTTTTTTTCAGGTCCAATTTTTGACCTTCGATATCTCGGCTCTGGAAGGGTCTAGAGCCTAAATTTTTGCGCGTTGGTCGAAGTCTCGTGGCCCTCTGTCAGAATCCAGAGTTTCAAGAAGATCGGAGGGGGTCAAAATTTCGGCCAAAAAAAAAATGACAGTGTTACCCCTTATGTTTTTTTTTTCAGGTCCAAATTTTGACCTTCGATATCTCGGCTATGGAAGGGTCTAGAGCCTCCATTTTTGCCCGCTGGTCGAAGTCTTGTGGCCCTCTGTCAGAATCCAGAGTTTCAAGAAGATCGGAGGGGGTCAAAATTTCGGCCAAAAAAAAAAATGACAGTGTTACCCCTTATGTTTTTTTTTTTCAGGTCCAATTTTTGACCTTTGATATCTCGGCTCTGCAAGGGTCTAGAGCCTAAATTTTTGCCCGTTGGTCGAAGTCTCGTGGCCCTCTGTCAGAATCCAGAGTTTCAAGAAAATCGGAGGGGGTCAAAATTTCGGCCAAAAAAAAAAAATGACAGTGTTACCCCTTATGTTTTTTTTGTCAGGTCCAAATTTTGACCTTCGATATCTCGGCTCTGGAAGGGTCTAGAGCCTCCATTTTTGCGCGCTGGTCGAAGTCTCGTGGCCCTCTGTCAGAGTCCAGAGTTTCAAGAAGATCGGAGGGGGTCAAAATTTCGGCCAAAAAAAAAAATGACAGTGTTACCCCTTATGTTTTTTTTTCAGGTCCAAATTTTGACCTTCGATATCTCGGCTCTGGAAGGGTCTAGAGCCTCCATTTTTGCGCGTTGGTCGAAGTCTCGTGGCCCTCTGTCAGAGTCCAGAGTTTCAAGAAGATCGGAGGGGGTCAAAATTTCGGCCAAAAAAAAAAATGACAGTGTTACCCCTTATGTTTTTTTTTCAGGTCCAAATTTTGACCTTCGATATCTCGGCTCTGGAAGTTTTTAGAGCACCAATTTTTGCGCGTTGGTCGAAGTCTCGTGGCCCTCTGTCAGAATCCAGAGTTTCAAGAAAATCGGAGGGGGTCAAAATTTCGGCCAAAAAAAAAATGACAGTGTTACCCCTTATGTTTTTTTTTCAGGTCCAAATTTTGACCTTCGATATCTCGGCTCTGGAAGGGTCTAGAGCCTCCATTTTTGCGCGCTGGTCGAAGTCTTGTGGCCCTCTGTCAGAATCCAGAGTTTCAAGAAGATCGGAGGGGGTCAAAATTTCGGCCAAAAAAAAATGACAGTGTTACCCCTTATGTATTTTTTTCAGGTCCAATTTTTGACCTTCGATATCTCGGCTCTGGAAGGGTCTAGAGCCTCAATTTTTGCGCGTTGGTCGAAGTCTCGTGGCCCTCTGTCAGAATCCAGAGTTTCAAGAAAATTGGAGGGGGTCAAAATTTCGGCCAAAAAAAAAAAAAATGACAGTGTTACCCCTTATGTTTTTTTTTCAGGTCCAAATTTTGACCTTCGATATCTCGGCTCTGGAAGGGTCTAGAGCCTCAATTTTTGCGCGTTGGTCGAAGTCTCGTGGCCCTCTGTCAGAATCCAGAGTTTCAAGAAGATCGGAGGGGGTCAAAATTTCGGCCAAAAAAAAAAATGACAGTGTTACCCCTTATGTTTTTTTTTTTCAGGTCCAAATTTTGACCTTCGATATCTCGGCTCTGGAAGGGTCTAGAGCCTCAATTTTTGCGCGTTGGTCGAAGTCTCGTGGCCCTCTGTCAGAATCCAGAGTTTCAAGAAGATCGGAGGGGGTCAAAATTTCGGCCAAAAAAAAATGACAGTGTTACCCCTTATGTTTTTTTTTCAGGTCCAAATTTTGACCTTCGATATCTCGGCTCTGGAAGGGTCTAGAGCCTCCATTTTTGCGCGCTGGTCGAAGTCTTGTGGCCCTCTGTCAGAATCCAGAGTTTCAAGAAGATCGGAGGGGGTCAAAATTTCGGCCAAAAAAAAAAATGACAGTGTTACCCCTTATGTTTTTTTTTCAGGTCCAAATTTTGACCTTCGATATCTCGGCTCTGGAAGGGTCTAGAGCCTCCATTTTTGCGCGCTGGTCGAAGTCTTGTGGCCCTCTGTCAGAATCCAGAGTTTCAAGAAGATCGGAGGGGGTCAAAATTTCGGCCAAAAAAAAAATGACAGTGTTACCCCTTATGGTTTTTTTTCAGGTCCAATTTTTGACCTTTGATATCTCGGCTCTGGAAGGGTCTAGAGCCTAAATTTTTGCGCGTTGGTCGAAGTCTCGTGGCCCTCTGTCAGAATCCAGAGTTTCAAGAAAATCGGAGGGGGTCAAAATTTCGGCCAAAAAAAAAAATGACAGTGTTACCCCTTATGTTTTTTTTTTCAGGTCCAAATTTTGACCTTCGATATCTCGGCTCTGGAAGGTTCTAGAGCCTCAATTTTTGCGCGTTGGTCGAAGTCTCATGGCCCTCTGTCAGAATCCAGAGTTTCAAGAAGATCGGAGGGGGTCAAAATTTCGGCCAAAAAAAAAAAAAATGACAGTGTTACCCCTTATGTTTTTTTTTTCAGGTCCAAATTTTGACCTTCGATATCTCGGCTCTGGAAGGGTCTAGAGCCTCCATTTTTGCGCGCTGGTCGAAGTCTTGTCGCCCTCTGTCAGAATCCAGAGTTTCAAGAAGATCGGAGGGGGTCAAAATTTCGGCCGAAAAAAAAAATGACAGTGTTACCCCTTATGTTTTTTTTTTCAGGTCCAAATTTTGACATTCGATATCTCGGCTCTGGAAGGGTCTAGAGCCTCCATTTTTGCGCGCTGGTCGAAGTCTTGTGGCCCTCTGTCAGAATCCAGAGTTTCAAGAAGATCGGAGGGGGTCAAAATTTCGGCCAAAAAAAAAAAATGACAGTGTTACCCCTTATGTTTTTTTTTCAGGTCCAATTTTTGACCTTTGATATCTCGGCTCTGGAAGGGTCTAGAGCCTAAATTTTTGCGCGTTGGTCGAAGTCTCGTGGCCCTCTGTCAGAATCCAGAGTTTCAAGAAAATCGGAGGGGGTCAAAATTTCGGCCAAAAAAAAAATGACAGTGTTACCCCTTATGTTTTTTTTTTTTCAGGTCCAAATTTTGACCTTCGATATCTCGGCTCTGGAAGGGTCTAGAGCCTCCATTTTTACGCGCTGGTCGAAGTCTCGTGGCCCTCTGTCAGAGTCCAGAGTTTCAAGAAGATCGGAGGGGGTCAAAATTTCGGCCAAAAAAAAAAATGACAGTGTTACCCCTTATGTTTTTTTTTCAGGTCCAAATTTTGACCTTCGATATCTCGGCTCTGGAAGGGTCTAGAGCCTCCATTTTTGCGCGTTGGTCGAAGTCTCGTGGCCCTCTGTCAGAATCCAGAGTTTCAAGAAAATCGGAGGGGGTCAAAATTTCGGCCAAAAAAAAATGACAGTGTTACCCCTTATGTTTTTTTTTCAGGTCCAAATTTTGACCTTCGATATCTCGGCTCTGGAAGGGTCTAGAGCCTCCATTTTTGCGCGTTGGTCGAAGTCTCGTGGCCCTCTGTCAGAATCCAGAGTTTCAAGAAAATCGGAGGGGGTCAAAATTTCGGCCAAAAAAAAAAATGACAGTGTTACCCCTTATGTTTTTTTTTTCAGGTCCAAATTTTGACCTTCGATATCTCGGCTCTGGAAGGGTCTAGAGCCTCCATTTTTGCGCGCTGGTCGAAGTCTTGTGGCCCTCTGTCAGAATCCAGAGTTTCAAGAAGATCGGAGGGGGTCAAAATTTCGGCCAAAAAAAAAAATGACAGTGTTACCCCTAATGTTTTTTTTTCAGGTCCAATTTTTGACCTTCGATATCTCGGCTCTGGAAGGGTCTAGAGCCTCAATTTTTGCGCGTTGGTCGAAGTCTCGTGGCCCTCTGTCAGAATCCAGAGTTTCAAGAAAATTGGAGGGGGTAAAAATTTCGGCCAAAAAAAAAAAATGACAGTGTTACCCCTTATGTTTTTTTTTTCAGGTCCAAATTTTGACCTTCGATATCTCGGCTCTGGAAGGGTCTAGAGCCTCAATTTTTGTGCGTTGGTCGAAGTCTTGTGGCCCTCTGTCAGAATCCAGAGTTTCAAGAAGATCGGAGGGGGTCAAAATTTCGGCCAAAAAAAAAAAAAGTGACAGTGTTACCCCTTATGTTTTTTTTTTCAGGTCCAAATTTTGACCTTCGATATCTCGGCTCTGGAAGGGTCTAGAGCCTCAATTTTTGCGCGTTGGTCGAAGTCTCGTGGCCCTCTGTCAGAATCCAGAGTTTCAAGAAGATCGGAGGGGGTCAAAATTTCGGCCAAAAAAAAAATGACAGTGTTACCCCTTATGTTTTTTTTTCAGGTCCAAATTTTGACCTTCGATATCTCGGCTCTGGAAGGGTCTAGAGCCTCCATTTTTGCGCGTTGGTCGAAGTCTCGTGGCCCTCTGTCAGAATCCAGAGTTTCAAGAAAATCGGAGGGGGTCAAAATTTCGGCCAAAAAAAAATGACAGTGTTACCCCTTATGTTTTTTTTTCAGGTCCAAATTTTGACCTTCGATATCTCGGCTCTGGAAGGGTCTAGAGCCTCCATTTTTGCGCGCTGGTCGAAGTCTTGTGGCCCTCTGTCAGAATCCAGAGTTTCAAGAAGATCGGAGGGGGTCAAAATTTCGGCCCAAAAAAAAAAATGACAGTGTTACCCCTTATGTTTTTTTTTCAGGTCCAACTTTTGACCTTCGATATCTCGGCTCTGGAAGGGTCTAGAGCCTCATTTTTTGCGCGTTGGTCGAAGTCTCGTGGCCCTCTGTCAGAATCCAGAGTTTCAAGAAAATTGGAGGGGGTCAAAATTTCGGCCAAAAAAAAAAAATGACAGTATTACCCCTTATGTTTTTTTTTTCAGGTCCAAATTTTGACCTTCGATATCTCGGCTCTGGAAGGGTCTAGAGCCTCAATTTTTGCGCGTTGGTCGAAGTCTCGTGGCCCTCTGTCAGAATCCAGAGTTTCAAGAAGATCGGAGGGGGTCAAAATTTCGGCCAAAAAAAAAAAATGACAGTGTTACCCCTTATGTTTTTTTTTCAGGTCCAAATTTTGACCTTCGATATCTCGGCTCTGGAAGGGTCTAGAGCCTCCATTTTTGCGCGCTGGTCGAAGTCTTGTGGCCCTCTGTCAGAATCCAGAGTTTCAAGAAGATCGGAGGGGCTCAAAATTTCGGCCAAAAAAAAAAATGACAGTGTTACCCCTTATGTTTTTTTTTTCAGGTCCAATATTTGACCTTCGATATCTCGGCTCTGGAAGGGTCTAGAGCCTCAATTTTTGCGCGTTGGTCGAAGTCTCGTGGCCCTCTGTCAGAATCCAGAGTTTCAAGAAAATTGGAGGGGGTCAAAATTTCGGCCAAAAAAAAAAAAAAATGACAGTGTTACCCCTTATGTTTTTTTTTCAGGTCCAAATTTTGACCTTCGATATCTCGGCTCTGGAAGGGTCTAGAGCCTCAATTTTTTGCGCGTTGGTCTAAGTCTCGTGGCCCTCTGTCAGAATCCAGAGTTTCAAGAAGATCGGAGGGGGTCAAAATTTCGGCCAAAAAAAAAAAATGACAGTGTTACCCCTTATGTTTTTTTTTTCAGGTCCAAATTTTGACCTTCGATATCTCGGCTCTGGAAGGGTCTAGAGCCTCAATTTTTGTGCGTTGGTCGAAGTCTCGTGGCCCTCTGTCAGAATCCAGAGTTTCAAGAAGATCGGAGGGGGTCAAAATTTCGGCCAAAAAAAAAATGACAGTGTTACCCCTTATGTTTTTTTTTCAGGTCCAAATTTTGACCTTCGATATCTCGGCTCTGGAAGGGTCTAGAGCCTCCATTTTTGCGCGCTGGTCGAAGTCTCGTGGCCCTCTGTCAGAGTCCAGAGTTTCAAGAAGATCGGAGGGGGTCAAAATTTCGGCCAAAAAAAAATGACAGTGTTACCCCTTATGTTTTTTTTTTCAGGTCCAAATTTTGACCTTCGATATCTCGGCTCTGGAAGGGTCTAGAGCCTCCATTTTTGCGCGCTGGTCGAAGTCTTGTGGCCCTCTGTCAGAATCCAGAGTTTCAAGAAGATCGGAGGGGGTCAAAATTTCGGCCAAAAAAAAAATGACAGTGTTACCCCTTATGTTTTTTTTTCAGGTCCAATTTTTGACCTTCGATATCTCGGCTCTGGAAGGGTCTAGAGCCTCAATTTTTGCGCGTTGGTCGAAGTCTCGTGGCCCTCTGTCAGAATCCAGAGATTCAAGAAAATTGGAGGGGGTCAAAATTTCGGCCAAAAAAAAAAAATGACAGTGTCACCCCTTATGTTTTTTTTTTTTCAGGTCCAAATTTTGACCTTCGATATCTCGGCTCTGGAAGGGTCTAGAGCCTCAATTTTTGCGCGTTGGTCGAAGTCTCGTGGCCCTCTGTCAGAATCCAGAGTTTCAAGAAGATCGGAGGGGGTCAAAATTTCGGCCAAAAAAAAAAATGACAGTGTTACCCCTTATGGTTTTTTTTCAGGTCCAAATTTTGACCTTCGATATCTCGGCTCTGGAAGGGTCTAGAGCCTCAATTTTTGCGCGTTGGTCGAAGTCTCGTGGCCCTCTGTCAGAATCCAGAGTTTCAAGAAGATCGGAGGGGGTCAAAATTTCGGCCAAAAAAAAAAAAAATTACAGTGTTACCCCTTATGGTTTTTTTTCAGGTCCAAATTTTGACCTTCGATATCTCGGCTCTGGAAGGGTCTAGAGCCTCCATTTTTGCGCGCTGGTCGAAGTCTTGTGGCCCTCTGTCAGAATCCAGAGTTTCAAGAAGATCGGAGGGGGTCAAAATTTCGGCCAAAAAAAAAATGACAGTGTTACCCCTTATGTTTTTGTTTTCAGGTCCAAATTTTGACCTTCGATATCTCGGCTCTGGAAGGGTCTAGAGCCTCCATTTTTGCGCGCTGGTCGAAGTCTTGTGGCCCTCTGTCAGAATCCAGAGTTTCAAGAAGATCGGAGGGGGTCAAAATTTCGGCCAAAAAAAAATGACAGTGTTACCCCTTATGTTTTTTTTTCAGGTCCAAATTTTGACCTTCGATATCTCGGCTCTAGAAGGGTCTAGAGCCTCCATTTTTGCGCGTTGGTCGAAGTCTCGTGGCCCTCTGTCAGAGTCCAGAGTTTCAAGAAAATCGGAGGGGGTCAAAATTTCGGCCAAAAAAAAATGACAGTGTTACCCCTTATGTTTTTTTTTCAGGTCCAAATTTTGACCTTCGATATCTCGGCTCTGGAAGGGTCTAGAGCCTCCATTTTTGCGCGCTGGTCAAAGTCTTGTGGCCCTCTCTCAGAATCCAGAGTTTCAAGAAGATCGGAGGGGGTCAAAATTTCGGCCAAAAAAAAATGACAGTGTTACCCCTTATGTTTTTTTTTTCAGGTCCAATTTTTGACCTTCGATATCTCGGCTCTGGAAGGGTCTAGAGCCTCAATTTTTGCGCGTTGGTCGAAGTCTCGTGGCCCTCTGTCAGAATCCAGAGTTTCAAGAAAATTGGAGGGGGTCAAAATTTCGGCCAAAAAAAAAAAATGACAGTGTTACCCCTTATGTTTTTTTTTTCAGGTCCAAATTTTGACCTTCGATATCTCGGCTCTGGAAGGGTCTAGAGCCTCAATTTTTGCGCGTTGGTCGAAGTCTCGTGGCCCTCTGTCAGAATCCAGAGTTTCAAGAAGATCGGAGGGGGTCAAAATTTCGGCCAAAAAAAAAAAATGACAGTGTTACCCCTTATGTTTTTTTTTCAGGTCCAATTTTTGACCTTCGATATCTCGGCTCTGGAAGGGTCTAGAGCCTCAATTTTTGCGCGTTGGTCGAAGTCTCGTGGCCCTCTGTCAGAATCCAGAGTTTCAAGAAGATCGGAGGGGGTCAAAATTTCGGCCAAAAAAAAAAAATGACAGTGTTACCCCTTATGTTTTTTTTTTCAGGTCCAAATTTTGACCTTCGATATCTCGGCTCTGGAAGGGTCTAGAGCCTCCATTTTTGCACGCTGGTCGAAGTCTTGTGGCCCTCTGTCAGAATCCAGAGTTTCAAGAAGATCGGAGGGGGTCAAAATTTCGGCCAAAAAAAAAATGACAGTGTTACCCCTTATGTTTTTTTTTCAGGTCCAATTTTTGACCTTTGATATCTCGGCTCTGGAAGGGTCTAGAGCCTAAATTTTTGCCCGTTGGTCGAAGTCTCGTGGCCCTCTGTCAGAATCCAGAGTTTCAAGAAAATCGGAGGGGGTCAAAATTTCGGCCAAAAAAAAAAAAATGACAGTGTTACCCCTTATGTTTTTTTTTTTTCAGGTCCAAATTTTGACCTTCGATATCTCGGCTCTGGAAGGGTCTAGAGCCTCCATTTTTGCGCGCTGGTCGAAGTCTCGTGGCCCTCTGTCAGAGTCCAGAGTTTCAAGAAGATCGGAGGGGGTCAAAATTTCGGCCAAAAAAAAAAAAATGACAGTGTTACCCCTTATGTTTTTTTTTCAGGTCCAAATTTTGACCTTCGATATCTCGGCTCTGGAAGGGTCTAGAGCCTCCATTTTTGCGCGTTGGTCGAAGTCTCGTGGCCCTCTGTCAGAGTCCAGAGTTTCAAGAAGATCGGAGGGGGTCAAAATTTCGGCCAAAAAAAAAATGACAGTGTTACCCCTTATGTTTTTTTTTTCAGGTCCAAATTTTGACCTTCGATATCTCGGCTCTGGAAGGTTCTAGAGCCTCAATTTTTGCGCGTTGGTCGAAGTCTCGTGGCCCTCTGTCAGAATCCAGAGTTTCAAGAAAATCGGAGGGGGTCAAAATTTCGGCCAAAAAAAAAATGACAGTGTTACCCCTTATGTTTTTTTTTCAGGTCCAAATTTTGACCTTCGATATCTCGGCTCTGGAAGGGTCTAGAGCCTCCATTTTTGCGCGCTGGTCGAAGTCTTGTGGCCCTCTGTCAGAATCCAGAGTTTCAAGAAGATCGGAGGGGGTCAAAATTTCGGCCAAAAAAAAAAATGACAGTGTTACCCCTTATGTATTTTTTTCAGGTCCAATTTTTGACCTTCGATATCTCGGCTCTGGAAGGGTCTAGAGCCTCAATTTTTGCGCGTTGGTCGAAGTCTCGTGGCCCTCTGTCAGAATCCAGAGTTTCAAGAAAATTGGAGGGGGTCAAAATTTCGGCCAAAAAAAAAATGACAGTGTTACCCCTTATGTTTTTTTTTTCAGGTCCAAATTTTGACCTTCGATATCTCGGCTCTGGAAGGGTCTAGAGCCTCAATTTTTGCGCGTTGGTCGAAGTCTCGTGGCCCTCTGTCAGAATCCAGAGTTTCAAGAAGATCGGAGGGGGTCAAAATTTCGGCCAAAAAAAAAAATGACAGTGTTACCCCTTATGTTTTTTTTTTTCAGGTCCAAATTTTGACCTTCGATATCTCGGCTCTGGAAGGGTCTAGAGCCTCAATTTTTGCGCGTTGGTCGAAGTCTCGTGGCCCTCTGTCAGAATCCAGAGTTTCAAGAAAATTGGAGGGGGTCAAAATTTCGGCCAAAAAAAAAAATGACAGTGTTACCCCTTATGTTTTTTTTTTTCAGGTCCAAATTTTGACCTTCGATATCTCGGCTCTGGAAGGGTCTAGAGCCTCAATTTTTGCGCGTTGGTCGAAGTCTCGTGGCCCTCTGTCAGAATCCAGAGTTTCAAGAAGATCGGAGGGGGTCAAAATTTTGGCCAAAAAAAAAAATGACAGTGTTACCCCTTATGTTTTTTTTTCAGGTCCAAATTTTGACCTTCGATATCTCGGCTCTGGAAGGGTCTAGAGCCTCCATTTTTGCGCGCTGGTCGAAGTCTTGTGGCCCTCTGTCAGAATCCAGAGTTTCAAGAAGATCGGAGGGGGTCAAAATTTCGGCCAAAAAAAAAAAAATGACAGTGTTACCCCTTATGTTTTTTTTTCAGGTCCAAATTTTGACCTTCGATATCTCGGCTCTGGAAGGGTCTAGAGCCTCAATTTTTGCGCGTTGGTCGAAGTCTCGTGGCCCTCTGTCAGAATCCAGGGTTTCAAGAAGATCGGAGGGGGTCAAAATTTCGGCCAAAAAAAAAAATGACAGTGTTACCCCTTATGTTTTTTTTTTCAGGTCCAAATTTTGACCTTCGATATCTCGGCTCTGGAAGGGTCTAGAGCCTCAATTTTTGCGCGTTGGTCGAAGTCTCGTGGCCCTCTGTCAGAATCCAGAGTTTCAAGAAGATCGGAGGGGGTCAAAATTTCGGCCAAAAAAAAAATGACAGTGTTACCCCTTATGTTTTTTTTTCAGGTCCAAATTTTGACCTTCGATATCTCGGCTCTGGAAGGGTCTAGAGCCTCCATTTTTGCGCGTTGGTCGAAGTCTCGTGGCCCTCTGTCAGAATCCAGAGTTTCAAGAAAATCGGAGGGGGTCAAAATTTCGGCCAAAAAAAAAAAATGACAGTGTTACCCCTTATGTTTTTTTTTCAGGTCCAAATTTTGACCTTCGATATCTCGGCTCTGGAAGGGTCTAGAGCCTCCATTTTTGCGCGCTGGTCGAAGTCTTGTGGCCCTCTGTCAGAATCCAGAGTTTCAAGAAGATCGGAGGGGGTCAAAATTTCGGCCAAAAAAAAAAATGACAGTGTTACCCCTTATGTTTTTTTTTTCAGGTCCAAATTTTGACCTTCGATATCTCGGCTCTGGAAGGGTCTAGAGCCTCAATTTTTGCGTGTTGGTCGAAGTCTCGTGGCCCTCTGTCAGAATCCAGAGTTTCAAGAAAATTGGAGGGGGTCAAAATTTCGGCCAAAAAAAAAAAATGACAGTGTTACCCCTTATGTTTTTTTTTCAGGTCCAAATTTTGACCTTCGATATCTCGGCTCTGGAAGGGTCTAGAGCCTCCATTTTTGCGCGCTGGTCGAAGTCTTGTGGCCCTCTGTCAGAATCCAGAGTTTCAAGAAGATCGGAGGGGGTCAAAATTTCGGCCAAAAAAAAAATGACAGTGTTACCCCTTATGTTTTTTTTTCAGGTCCAATTTTTGACCTTCGATATCTCGGCTCTGGAAGGGTCTAGAGCCTCAATTTTTGCGCGTTGGTCGAAGTCTCGTGGCCCTCTGTCAGAATCCAGAGTTTCAAGAAAATTGGAGGGGGTCAAAATTTCGGCCAAAAAAAAAAATGACAGTGTTACCCCTTATGTTTTTTTTTTCAGGTCCAAATTTTGACCTTCGATATCTCGGCTCTGGAAGGGTCTAGAGCCTCAATTTTTGCGCGTTGGTCGAAGTCTCGTGGCCCTCTGTCAGAATCCAGAGTTTCGAGAAGATCGGAGGGGGTCAAAATTTCGGCCAAAAAAAAAAAATGACAGTGTTACCCCTTATGTTTTTTTTTCAGGTCCAAATTTTGACCTTCGATATCTCGGCTCTGGAAGGGTCTAGAGCCTCCATTTTTGCGCGCTGGTCGAAGTCTTGTGGCCCTCTGTCAGAATCCAGAGTTTCAAGAAGATCGGAGGGGGTCAAAATTTCGGCCAAAAAAAAAAATGACAGTGTTACCCCTTATGTTTTTTTTTCAGGTCCAATTTTTGACCTTCGATATCTCGGCTCTGGAAGGGTCTAGAGCCTCAATTTTTGCGCGTTGGTCGAAGTCTCGTGGCCCTCTGTCAGAGTCCAGAGTTTCAAGAAAATCGGAGGGGGTCAAAATTTCGGCCAAAAAAAAATGACAGTGTTACCCCTTATGTTTTTTTTCAGGTCCAAATTTTGACCTTCGATATCTCGGCTCTGGAAGGGTCTAGAGCCTCCATTTTTGCGCGCTGGTCAAAGTCTTGTGGCCCTCTCTCAGAATCCAGAGTTTCAAGAAGATCGGAGGGGGTCAAAATTTCGGCCAAAAAAAAAATGACAGTGTTACCCCTTATGTTTTTTTTTCAGGTCCAATTTTTGACCTTCGATATCTCGGCTCTGGAAGGGTCTAGAGCCTCAATTTTTGCGCGTTGGTCGAAGTCTCGTGGCCCTCTGTCAGAATCCAGAGTTTCAAGAAAATTGGAGGGGGTCAAAATTTCGGCCAAAAAAAAAAATGACAGTGTTACCCCTTATGTTTTTTTTTTCAGGTCCAAATTTTGACCTTCGATATCTCGGCTCTGGAAGGGTCTAGAGCCTCAATTTTTGCGCGTTGGTCGAAGTCTCGTGGCCCTCTGTCAGAATCCAGAGTTTCAAGAAGATCGGAGGGGGTCAAAATTTCGGCCAAAAAAAAAAATGACAGTGTTACCCCTTATGTTTTTTTTTCAGGTCCAATTTTTGACCTTCGATATCTCGGCTCTGGAAGGGTCTAGAGCCTCAATTTTTGCGCGTTGGTCGAAGTCTCGTGGCCCTCTATCAGAATCCAGAGTTTCAAGAAGATCGGAGGGGGTCAAAATTTCGGCCAAAAAAAAAAATGACAGTGTTACCCCTTATGTTTTTTTTTTCAGGTCCAAATTTTGACCTTCGATATCTCGGCTCTGGAAGGGTCTAGAGCCTCCATTTTTGCCCGCTGGTCGAAGTCTTGTGGCCCTCTGTCAGAATCCAGAGTTTCAAGAAGATCGGAGGGGGTCAAAATTTCGGCCAAAAAAAAAATGACAGTGTTACCCCTTATGTTTTTTTTTTCAGGTCCAATTTTTGACCTTTGATATCTCGGCTCTGGAAGGGTCTAGAGCCTAAATGTTTGCCCGTTGGTCGAAGTCTCGTGGCCCTCTGTCAGAATCCAGAGTTTCAAGAAAATCGGAGGGGGTCAAAATTTCGGCCAAAAAAAAAAATGACAGTGTTACCCCTTATGTTTTTTTTTCAGGTCCAAATTTTGACCTTCGATATCTCGGCTCTGGAAGGGTCTAGAGCCTCCATTTTTGCGCGCTGGTCGAAGTCTCGTGGCCCTCTGTCAGAGTCCAGAGTTTCAAGAAGATCGGAGGGGGTCAAAATTTCGGCCAAAAAAAAAAAATGACAGTGTTACCCCTTATGTTTTTTTTTCAGGTCCAAATTTTGACCTTCGATATCTCGGCTCTGGAAGGGTCTAGAGCCTCCATTTTTGCGCGTTGGTCGAAGTCTTGTGGCCCTCTGTCAGAGTCCAGAGTTTCAAGAAGATCGGAGGGGGTCAAAATTTCGGCCAAAAAAAAAATGACAGTGTTACCCCTTATGTTTTTTTTTCAGGTCCAAATTTTGACCTTCGATATCTCGGCTCTGGAAGGTTCTAGAGCCTCAATTTTTGCGCGTTGGTCGAAGTCTCGTGGCCCTCTGTCAGAATCCAGAGTTTCAAGAAAATCGGAGGGGGTCAAAATTTCGGCCAAAAAAAAAATGACAGTGTTACCCCTTATGTTTTTTTTTCAGGTCCAAATTTTGACCTTCGATATCTCGGCTCTGGAAGGGTCTAGAGCCTCCATTTTTGCGCGCTGGTCGAAGTCTTGTGGCCCTCTGTCAGAATCCAGAGTTTCAAGAAGATCGGAGGGGGTCAAAATTTCGGCCAAAAAAAAAAAATGACAGTGTTACCCCTTATGTTTTTTTTTTCAGGTCCAAATTTTGACCTTCGATATCTCGGCTCTGGAAGGGTCTAGAGCCTCAATTTTTGCGCGTTGGTCGAAGTCTCGTGGCCCTCTGTCAGAATCCAGAGTTTCAAGAAGATCGGAGGGGGTCAAAATTTCGGCCAAAAAAAAAATGACAGTGTTACCCCTTATGTTTTTTTTTCAGGTCCAAATTTTGACCTTCGATATCTCGGCTCTGGAAGGGTCTAGAGCCTCCATTTTTGCGCGTTGGTCGAAGTCTCGTGGCCCTCTGTCAGAATCCAGAGTTTCAAGAAAATCGGAGGGGGTCAAAATTTCGGCCAAAAAAAAAAATGACAGTGTTACCCCTTATGTTTTTTTTTCAGGTCCAAATTTTGACCTTCGATATCTCGGCTCTGGAAGGGTCTAGAGCCTCCATTTTTGCGCGCTGGTCGAAGTCTTGTGGCCCTCTGTCAGAATCCAGAGTTTCAAGAAGATCGGAGGGGGTCAAAATTTCGGCCAAAAAAAAAAAATTACAGTGTTACCCCTTATGTTTTTTTTTCAGGTCCAAATTTTGACCTTCGATATCTCGGCTCTGGAAGGGTCTAGAGCCTCAATTTTTGCGCGTTGGTCGAAGTCTCGTGGCCCTCTGTCAGAATCCAGAGTTTCAAGAAAATTGGAGGGGGTCAAAATTTCGGCCAAAAAAAAAAAAATGACAGTGTTACCCCTTATGTTTTTTTTTTCAGGTCCAAATTTTGACCTTCGATATCTCGGCTCTGGAAGGGTCTAGAGCCTCCATTTTTGCGCGCTGGTCGAAGTCTTGTGGCCCTCTGTCAGAATCCAGAGTTTCAAGAAGATCGGAGGGGGTCAAAATTTCGGCCAAAAAAAAAAATGACAGTGTTACCCCTTATGTTTTTTTTTTCAGGTCCAATTTTTGACCTTCGATATCTCGGCTCTGGAAGGGTCTAGAGCCTCAATTTTTGCGCGTTGGTCGAAGTCTCGTGGCCCTCTGTCAGAATCCAGAGTTTCAAGAAAATTGGAGGGGGTCAAAATTTCGGCCAAAAAAAAAAAATGACAGTGTTACCCCTTATGTTTTTTTTTTCAGGTCCAAATTTTGACCTTCGATATCTCGGCTCTGGAAGGGTCTAGAGCCTCAATTTTTGCGCGTTGGTCGAAGTCTTGTGGCCCTCTGTCAGAATCCAGAGTTTCAAGAAAATTGGAGGGGGTCAAAATTTCGGCCAAAAAAAAAAAATGATAGTGTTACCCCTTATGTTTTTTTTTCAGGTCCAAATTTTGACCTTCGATATCTCGGCTCTGGAAGGGTCTAGAGCCTCCATTTTTGCGCGCTGGTCGAAGTCTTGTGGCCCTCTGTCAGAATCCAGAGTTTCAAGAAGATCGGAGGGGGTCAAAATTTCGGCCAAAAAAAAAAAAATGACAGTGTTACCCCTTATGTTTTTTTTTCAGGTCCAATTTTTGACCTTCGATATCTCGGCTCTGGAAGGGTCTAGAGCCTCAATTTTTGCGCGTTGGTCGAAGTCTCGTGGCCCTCTGTCAGAATCCAGAGTTTCAAGAAAATTGGAGGGGGTCAAAATTTCGGCCAAAAAAAAATGACAGTGTTACCCCTTATGTTTTTTTTTCAGGTCCAAATTTTGACCTTCGATATCTCGGCTCTGGAAGGGTCTAGAGCCTCCATTTTTGCGCGCTGGTCGAAGTCTTGTGGCCCTCTGTCAGAATCCAGAGTTTCAAGAAGATCGGAGGGGGTCAAAATTTCGGCCAAAAAAAAAATGACAGTGTAACCCCTTATGTTTTTTTTTCAGGTCCAAATTTTGACCTTCGATATCTCGGCTCTGGAAGGGTCTAGAGCCTCCATTTTTGCGCGCTGGTCGAAGTCTTGTGGCCCTCTGTCAGAATCCAGAGTTTCAAGAAGATCGGAGGGGGTCAAAATTTCGGCCAAAAAAAAATGACAGTGTTACCCCTTATGTTTTTTTTTCAGGTCCAAATTTTGACCTTCGATATCTCGGCTCTGGAAGGGTCTAGAGCCTCCATTTTTGCGCGTTGGTCGAAGTCTCGTGGCCCTCTGTCAGAGTCCAGAGTTTCAAGAAGATCGGAGGGGGTCAAAATTTCGGCCAAAAAAAAAATGACAGTGTTACCCCTTATGTTTTTTTTTCAGGTCCAAATTTTGACCTTCGATATCTCGGCTCTGGAAGGGTCTAGAGCCTCCATTTTTGCGCGCTGGTCAAAGTCTTGTGGCCCTCTGTCAGAATCCAGAGTTTCAAGAAGATCGGAGGGGGTCAAAATTTCGGCCAAAAAAAAAAATGAGTGTTACCCCTTATGTTTTTTTTTCAGGTCCAATTTTTGACCTTCGATATCTCGGCTCTGGAAGGGTCTAGAGCCTCAATTTTTGCGCGTTGGTCGAAGTCTCGTGGCCCTCTGTCAGAATCCAGAGTTTCAAGAAAATTGGAGGGGGTCAAAATTTCGGCCAAAAAAAAAAATGACAGTGTTACCCCTTATGTTTTTTTTTTCAGGTCCAAATTTTGACCTTCGATATCTCGGCTCTGGAAGGGTCTAGAGCCTCAATTTTTGCGCGTTGGTCGAAGTCTCGTGGCCCTCTGTCAGAATCCAGAGTTTCAAGAAGATCGGAGGGGGTCAAAATTTCGGCCAAAAAAAAAAATGACAGTGTTACCCCTTATGTTTTTTTTTTCAGGTCCAATTTTTGACCTTCGATATCTCGGCTCTGGAAGGGTCTAGAGCCTAAATTTTTGCGCGTTGGTCGAAGTCTCGTGGCCCTCTGTCAGAATCCAGAGTTTCAAGAAGATCGGAGGGGGTCAAAATTTCGGCCAAAAAAAAATGACAGTGTTACCCCTTATGTTTTTTTTTTCAGGTCCAAATTTTGACCTTCGATATCTCGGCTATGGAAGGGTCTAGAGCCTCCATTTTTGCCCGCTGGTCGAAGTCTTGTGGCCCTCTGTCAGAATCCAGAGTTTCAAGAAGATCGGAGGGGGTCAAAATTTCGGCCAAAAAAAAAAATGACAGTGTTACCCCTTATGTTTTTTTTTTCAGGTCCAATTTTTGACCTTTGATATCTCGGCTCTGGAAGGGTCTAGAGCCTAAATTTTTGCCCGTTGGTCGAAGTCTCGTGGCCCTCTGTCAGAATCCAGAGTTTCAAGAAAATCGGAGGGGGTCAAAATTTCGGCCAAAAAAAAAAAATGACAGTGTTACCCCTTATGTTTTTTTTGTCAGGTCCAAATTTTGACCTTCGATATCTCGGCTCTGGAAGGGTCTAGAGCCTCCATTTTTGCGCGCTGGTCGAAGTCTCGTGGCCCTCTGTCAGAGTCCAGAGTTTCAAGAAGATCGGAGGGGGTCAAAATTTCGGCCAAAAAAAAAAATGACAGTGTTACCCCTTATGTTTTTTTTTCAGGTCCAAATTTTGACCTTCGATATCTCGGCTCTGGAAGGGTCTAGAGCCTCCATTTTTGCGCGTTGGTCGAAGTCTCGTGGCCCTCTGTCAGAGTCCAGAGTTTCAAGAAGATCGGAGGGGGTCAAAATTTCGGCCAAAAAAAAAAATGACAGTGTTACCCCTTATGTTTTTTTTTCAGGTCCAAATTTTGACCTTCGATATCTCGGCTCTGGAAGTTTTTAGAGCACCAATTTTTGCGCGTTGGTCGAAGTCTCGTGGCCCTCTGTCAGAATCCAGAGTTTCAAGAAAATCGGAGGGGGTCAAAATTTCGGCCAAAAAAAAAAATGACAGTGTTACCCCTTATGTTTTTTTTTCAGGTCCAAATTTTGACCTTCGATATCTCGGCTCTGGAAGGGTCTAGAGCCTCCATTTTTGCGCGCTGGTCGAAGTCTTGTGGCCCTCTGTCAGAATCCAGAGTTTCAAGAAGATCGGAGGGGGTCAAAATTTCGGCCAAAAAAAAAATGACAGTGTTACCCCTTATGTATTTTTTTCAGGTCCAATTTTTGACCTTCGATATCTCGGCTCTGGAAGGGTCTAGAGCCTCAATTTTTGCGCGTTGGTCGAAGTCTCGTGGCCCTCTGTCAGAATCCAGAGTTTCAAGAAAATTGGAGGGGGTCAAAATTTCGGCCAAAAAAAAAAAAAATGACAGTGTTACCCCTTATGTTTTTTTTTCAGGTCCAAATTTTGACCTTCGATATCTCGGCTCTGGAAGGGTCTAGAGCCTCAATTTTTGCGCGTTGGTCGAAGTCTCGTGGCCCTCTGTCAGAATCCAGAGTTTCAAGAAGATCGGAGGGGGTCAAAATTTCGGCCAAAAAAAAAAATGACAGTGTTACCCCTTATGTTTTTTTTTTTCAGGTCCAAATTTTGACCTTCGATATCTCGGCTCTGGAAGGGTCTAGAGCCTCAATTTTTGCGCGTTGGTCGAAGTCTCGTGGCCCTCTGTCAGAATCCAGAGTTTCAAGAAGATCGGAGGGGGTCAAAATTTCGGCCAAAAAAAAATGACAGTGTTACCCCTTATGTTTTTTTTTCAGGTCCAAATTTTGACCTTCGATATCTCGGCTCTGGAAGGGTCTAGAGCCTCCATTTTTGCGCGCTGGTCGAAGTCTTGTGGCCCTCTGTCAGAATCCAGAGTTTCAAGAAGATCGGAGGGGGTCAAAATTTCGGCCAAAAAAAAAAATGACAGTGTTACCCCTTATGTTTTTTTTTTCAGGTCCAAATTTTGACCTTCGATATCTCGGCTCTGGAAGGGTCTAGAGCCTCCATTTTTGCGCGCTGGTCGAAGTCTTGTGGCCCTCTGTCAGAATCCAGAGTTTCAAGAAGATCGGAGGGGGTCAAAATTTCGGCCAAAAAAAAAATGACAGTGTTACCCCTTATGGTTTTTTTTCAGGTCCAATTTTTGACCTTTGATATCTCGGCTCTGGAAGGGTCTAGAGCCTAAATTTTTGCGCGTTGGTCGAAGTCTCGTGGCCCTCTGTCAGAATCCAGAGTTTCAAGAAAATCGGAGGGGGTCAAAATTTCGGCCAAAAAAAAAAATGACAGTGTTACCCCTTATGTTTTTTTTTTCAGGTCCAAATTTTGACCTTCGATATCTCGGCTCTGGAAGGTTCTAGAGCCTCAATTTTTGCGCGTTGGTCGAAGTCTCATGGCCCTCTGTCAGAATCCAGAGTTTCAAGAAGATCGGAGGGGGTCAAAATTTCGGCCAAAAAAAAAAAAAATGACAGTGTTACCCCTTATGTTTTTTTTTTCAGGTCCAAATTTTGACCTTCGATATCTCGGCTCTGGAAGGGTCTAGAGCCTCCATTTTTGCGCGCTGGTCGAAGTCTTGTCGCCCTCTGTCAGAATCCAGAGTTTCAAGAAGATCGGAGGGGGTCAAAATTTCGGCCAAAAAAAAAAATGACAGTGTTACCCCTTATGTTTTTTTTTCAGGTCCAAATTTTGACATTCGATATCTCGGCTCTGGAAGGGTCTAGAGCCTCCATTTTTGCGCGCTGGTCGAAGTCTTGTGGCCCTCTGTCAGAATCCAGAGTTTCAAGAAGATCGGAGGGGGTCAAAATTTCGGCCAAAAAAAAAAAATGACAGTGTTACCCCTTATGTTTTTTTTTCAGGTCCAATTTTTGACCTTTGATATCTCGGCTCTGGAAGGGTCTAGAGCCTAAATTTTTGCGCGTTGGTCGAAGTCTCGTGGCCCTCTGTCAGAATCCAGAGTTTCAAGAAAATCGGAGGGGGTCAAAATTTCGGCCAAAAAAAAAATGACAGTGTTACCCCTTATGTTTTTTTTTTTTCAGGTCCAAATTTTGACCTTCGATATCTCGGCTCTGGAAGGGTCTAGAGCCTCCATTTTTACGCGCTGGTCGAAGTCTCGTGGCCCTCTGTCAGAGTCCAGAGTTTCAAGAAGATCGGAGGGGGTCAAAATTTCGGCCAAAAAAAAAAATGACAGTGTTACCCCTTATGTTTTTTTTTCAGGTCCAAATTTTGACCTTCGATATCTCGGCTCTGGAAGGGTCTAGAGCCTCCATTTTTGCGCGTTGGTCGAAGTCTCGTGGCCCTCTGTCAGAATCCAGAGTTTCAAGAAAATCGGAGGGGGTCAAAATTTCGGCCAAAAAAAAATGACAGTGTTACCCCTTATGTTTTTTTTTCAGGTCCAAATTTTGACCTTCGATATCTCGGCTCTGGAAGGGTCTAGAGCCTCCATTTTTGCGCGTTGGTCGAAGTCTCGTGGCCCTCTGTCAGAATCCAGAGTTTCAAGAAAATCGGAGGGGGTCAAAATTTCGGCCAAAAAAAAAATGACAGTGTTACCCCTTATGTTTTTTTTTTCAGGTCCAAATTTTGACCTTCGATATCTCGGCTCTGGAAGGGTCTAGAGCCTCCATTTTTGCGCGCTGGTCGAAGTCTTGTGGCCCTCTGTCAGAATCCAGAGTTTCAAGAAGATCGGAGGGGGTCAAAATTTCGGCCAAAAAAAAAAATGACAGTGTTACCCCTTATGTTTTTTTTTCAGGTCCAATTTTTGACCTTCGATATCTCGGCTCTGGAAGGGTCTAGAGCCTCAATTTTTGCGCGTTGGTCGAAGTCTCGTGGCCCTCTGTCAGAATCCAGAGTTTCAAGAAAATTGGAGGGGGTAAAAATTTCGGCCAAAAAAAAAATGACAGTGTTACCCCTTATGTTTTTTTTTTCAGGTCCAAATTTTGACCTTCGATATCTCGGCTCTGGAAGGGTCTAGAGCCTCAATTTTTGTGCGTTGGTCGAAGTCTTGTGGCCCTCTGTCAGAATCCAGAGTTTCAAGAAGATCGGAGGGGGTCAAAATTTCGGCCAAAAAAAAAAAAAGTGACAGTGTTACCCCTTATGTTTTTTTTTTCAGGTCCAAATTTTGACCTTCGATATCTCGGCTCTGGAAGGGTCTAGAGCCTCAATTTTTGCGCGTTGGTCGAAGTCTCGTGGCCCTCTGTCAGAATCCAGAGTTTCAAGAAGATCGGAGGGGGTCAAAATTTCGGCCAAAAAAAAAATGACAGTGTTACCCCTTATGTTTTTTTTTCAGGTCCAAATTTTGACCTTCGATATCTCGGCTCTGGAAGGGTCTAGAGCCTCCATTTTTGCGCGTTGGTCGAAGTCTCGTGGCCCTCTGTCAGAATCCAGAGTTTCAAGAAAATCGGAGGGGGTCAAAATTTCGGCCAAAAAAAAATGACAGTGTTACCCCTTATGTTTTTTTTTCAGGTCCAAATTTTGACCTTCGATATCTCGGCTCTGGAAGGGTCTAGAGCCTCCATTTTTGCGCGCTGGTCGAAGTCTTGTGGCCCTCTGTCAGAATCCAGAGTTTCAAGAAGATCGGAGGGGGTCAAAATTTCGGCCCAAAAAAAAAAATGACAGTGTTACCCCTTATGTTTTTTTTTTCAGGTCCAACTTTTGACCTTCGATATCTCGGCTCTGGAAGGGTCTAGAGCCTCATTTTTTGCGCGTTGGTCGAAGTCTCGTGGCCCTCTGTCAGAATCCAGAGTTTCAAGAAAATTGGAGGGGGTCAAAATTTCGGCCAAAAAAAAAAAAATGACAGTATTACCCCTTATGTTTTTTTTTTCAGGTCCAAATTTTGACCTTCGATATCTCGGCTCTGGAAGGGTCTAGAGCCTCAATTTTTGCGCGTTGGTCGAAGTCTCGTGGCCCTCTGTCAGAATCCAGAGTTTCAAGAAGATCGGAGGGGGTCAAAATTTCGGCCAAAAAAAAAAAAATGACAGTGTTACCCCTTATGTTTTTTTTTCAGGTCCAAATTTTGACCTTCGATATCTCGGCTCTGGAAGGGTCTAGAGCCTCCATTTTTGCGCGCTGGTCGAAGTCTTGTGGCCCTCTGTCAGAATCCAGAGTTTCAAGAAGATCGGAGGGGCTCAAAATTTCGGCCAAAAAAAAAAATGACAGTGTTACCCCTTATGTTTTTTTTTTTCAGGTCCAATATTTGACCTTCGATATCTCGGCTCTGGAAGGGTCTAGAGCCTCAATTTTTGCGCGTTGGTCGAAGTCTCGTGGCCCTCTGTCAGAATCCAGAGTTTCAAGAAAATTGGAGGGGGTCAAAATTTCGGCCAAAAAAAAAAAAATGACAGTGTTACCCCTTATGTTTTTTTTTCAGGTCCAAATTTTGACCTTCGATATCTCGGCTCTGGAAGGGTCTAGAGCCTCAATTTTTTGCGCGTTGGTCTAAGTCTCGTGGCCCTCTGTCAGAATCCAGAGTTTCAAGAAGATCGGAGGGGGTCAAAATTTCGGCCAAAAAAAAAAAATGACAGTGTTACCCCTTATGTTTTTTTTTTCAGGTCCAAATTTTGACCTTCGATATCTCGGCTCTGGAAGGGTCTAGAGCCTCAATTTTTGTGCGTTGGTCGAAGTCTCGTGGCCCTCTGTCAGAATCCAGAGTTTCAAGAAGATCGGAGGGGGTCAAAATTTCGGCCAAAAAAAAAATGACAGTGTTACCCCTTATGTTTTTTTTTCAGGTCCAAATTTTGACCTTCGATATCTCGGCTCTGGAAGGGTCTAGAGCCTCCATTTTTGCGCGCTGGTCGAAGTCTCGTGGCCCTCTGTCAGAGTCCAGAGTTTCAAGAAGATCGGAGGGGGTCAAAATTTCGGCCAAAAAAAATGACAGTGTTACCCCTTATGTTTTTTTTTTCAGGTCCAAATTTTGACCTTCGATATCTCGGCTCTGGAAGGGTCTAGAGCCTCCATTTTTGCGCGCTGGTCGAAGTCTTGTGGCCCTCTGTCAGAATCCAGAGTTTCAAGAAGATCGGAGGGGGTCAAAATTTCGGCCAAAAAAAAAATGACAGTGTTACCCCTTATGTTTTTTTTTCAGGTCCAATTTTTGACCTTCGATATCTCGGCTCTGGAAGGGTCTAGAGCCTCAATTTTTGCGCGTTGGTCGAAGTCTCGTGGCCCTCTGTCATAATCCAGAGTTTCAAGAAAATTGGAGGGGGTCAAAATTTCGGCCAAAAAAAAAAAATGACAGTGTCACCCCTTATGTTTTTTTTTTTCAGGTCCAAATTTTGACCTTCGATATCTCGGCTCTGGAAGGGTCTAGAGCCTCAATTTTTGCGCGTTGGTCGAAGTCTCGTGGCCCTCTGTCAGAATCCAGAGTTTCAAGAAGATCGGAGGGGGTCAAAATTTCGGCCAAAAAAAAAAATGACAGTGTTACCCCTTATGTTTTTTTTTCAGGTCCAAATTTTGACCTTCGATATCTCGGCTCTGGAAGGGTCTAGAGCCTCAATTTTTGCGCGTTGGTCGAAGTCTCGTGGCCCTCTGTCAGAATCCAGAGTTTCAAGAAGATCGGAGGGGGTCAAAATTTCGGCCAAAAAAAAAAAAAATTACAGTGTTACCCCTTATGGTTTTTTTTCAGGTCCAAATTTTGACCTTCGATATCTCGGCTCTGGAAGGGTCTAGAGCCTCCATTTTTGCGCGCTGGTCGAAGTCTTGTGGCCCTCTGTCAGAATCCAGAGTTTCAAGAAGATCGGAGGGGGTCAAAATTTCGGCCAAAAAAAAATGACAGTGTTACCCCTTATGTTTTTTTTTTTCAGGTCCAAATTTTGACCTTCGATATCTCGGCTCTGGAAGGGTCTAGAGCCTCCATTTTTGCGCGCTGGTCGAAGTCTTGTGGCCCTCTGTCAGAATCCAGAGTTTCAAGAAGATCGGAGGGGGTCAAAATTTCGGCCAAAAAAAAATGACAGTGTTACCCCTTATGTTTTTTTTTCAGGTCCAAATTTTGACCTTCGATATCTCGGCTCTAGAAGGGTCTAGAGCCTCCATTTTTGCGCGTTGGTCGAAGTCTCGTGGCCCTCTGTCAGAGTCCAGAGTTTCAAGAAAATCGGAGGGGGTCAAAATTTCGGCCAAAAAAAAATGACAGTGTTACCCCTTATGTTTTTTTTTTCAGGTCCAAATTTTGACCTTCGATATCTCGGCTCTGGAAGGGTCTAGAGCCTCCATTTTTGCGCGCTGGTCAAAGTCTTGTGGCCCTCTCTCAGAATCCAGAGTTTCAAGAAGATCGGAGGGGGTCAAAATTTCGGCCAAAAAAAAATGACAGTGTTACCCCTTATGTTTTTTTTTTCAGGTCCAATTTTTGACCTTCGATATCTCGGCTCTGGAAGGGTCTAGAGCCTCAATTTTTGCGCGTTGGTCGAAGTCTCGTGGCCCTCTGTCAGAATCCAGAGTTTCAAGAAAATTGGAGGGGGTCAAAATTTCGGCCAAAAAAAAAAATGACAGTGTTACCCCTTATGTTTTTTTTTTCAGGTCCAAATTTTGACCTTCGATATCTCGGCTCTGGAAGGGTCTAGAGCCTCAATTTTTGCGCGTTGGTCGAAGTCTCGTGGCCCTCTGTCAGAATCCAGAGTTTCAAGAAGATCGGAGGGGGTCAAAATTTCGGCCAAAAAAAAAAAATGACAGTGTTACCCCTTATGTTTTTTTTTCAGGTCCAATTTTTGACCTTCGATATCTCGGCTCTGGAAGGGTCTAGAGCCTCAATTTTTGCGCGTTGGTCGAAGTCTCGTGGCCCTCTGTCAGAATCCAGAGTTTCAAGAAGATCGGAGGGGGTCAAAATTTCGGCCAAAAAAAAAAATGACAGTGTTACCCCTTATGTTTTTTTTTTCAGGTCCAAATTTTGACCTTCGATATCTCGGCTCTGGAAGGGTCTAGAGCCTCCATTTTTGCACGCTGGTCGAAGTCTTGTGGCCCTCTGTCAGAATCCAGAGTTTCAAGAAGATCGGAGGGGTCAAAATTTCGGCCAAAAAAAAAATGACAGTGTTACCCCTTATGTTTTTTTTTCAGGTCCAATTTTTGACCTTTGATATCTCGGCTCTGGAAGGGTCTAGAGCCTAAATTTTTGCCCGTTGGTCGAAGTCTCGTGGCCCTCTGTCAGAATCCAGAGTTTCAAGAAAATCGGAGGGGGTCAAAATTTCGGCCAAAAAAAAAAAATGACAGTGTTACCCCTTATGTTTTTTTTTTCAGGTCCAAATTTTGACCTTCGATATCTCGGCTCTGGAAGGTTCTAGAGCCTCAATTTTTGCGCGTTGGTCGAAGTCTCGTGGCCCTCTGTCAGAATCCAGAGTTTCAAGAAAATCGGAGGGGGTCAAAATTTCGGCCAAAAAAAAAATGACAGTGTTACCCCTTATGTTTTTTTTTCAGGTCCAAATTTTGACCTTCGATATCTCGGCTCTGGAAGGGTCTAGAGCCTCCATTTTTGCGCGCTGGTCGAAGTCTTGTGGCCCTCTGTCAGAATCCAGAGTTTCAAGAAGATCGGAGGGGGTCAAAATTTCGGCCAAAAAAAAAAATGACAGTGTTACCCCTTATGTATTTTTTTCAGGTCCAATTTTTGACCTTCGATATCTCGGCTCTGGAAGGGTCTAGAGCCTCAATTTTTGCGCGTTGGTCGAAGTCTCGTGGCCCTCTGTCAGAATCCAGAGTTTCAAGAAAATTGGAGGGGGTCAAAATTTCGGCCAAAAAAAAAAATGACAGTGTTACCCCTTATGTTTTTTTTTTCAGGTCCAAATTTTGACCTTCGATATCTCGGCTCTGGAAGGGTCTAGAGCCTCAATTTTTGCGCGTTGGTCGAAGTCTCGTGGCCCTCTGTCAGAATCCAGAGTTTCAAGAAGATCGGAGGGGGTCAAAATTTCGGCCAAAAAAAAAAAATGACAGTGTTACCCCTTATGTTTTTTTTTTTCAGGTCCAAATTTTGACCTTCGATATCTCGGCTCTGGAAGGGTCTAGAGCCTCAATTTTTGCGCGTTGGTCGAAGTCTCGTGGCCCTCTGTCAGAATCCAGAGTTTCAAGAAAATTGGAGGGGGTCAAAATTTCGGCCAAAAAAAAAAAATGACAGTGTTACCCCTTATGTTTTTTTTTTTCAGGTCCAAATTTTGACCTTCGATATCTCGGCTCTGGAAGGGTCTAGAGCCTCAATTTTTGCGCGTTGGTCGAAGTCTCGTGGCCCTCTGTCAGAATCCAGAGTTTCAAGAAGATCGGAGGGGGTCAAAATTTTGGCCAAAAAAAAAAATGACAGTGTTACCCCTTATGTTTTTTTTTCAGGTCCAAATTTTGACCTTCGATATCTCGGCTCTGGAAGGGTCTAGAGCCTCCATTTTTGCGCGCTGGTCGAAGTCTTGTGGCCCTCTGTCAGAATCCAGAGTTTCAAGAAGATCGGAGGGGGTCAAAATTTCGGCCAAAAAAAAAAAATGACAGTGTTACCCCTTATGTTTTTTTTTCAGGTCCAAATTTTGACCTTCGATATCTCGGCTCTGGAAGGGTCTAGAGCCTCAATTTTTGCGCGTTGGTCGAAGTCTCGTGGCCCTCTGTCAGAATCCAGAGTTTCAAGAAGATTGGAGGGGGTCAAAATTTCGGCCAAAAAAAAAAATGACAGTGTTACCCCTTATGTTTTTTTTTTCAGGTCCAAATTTTGACCTTCGATATCTCGGCTCTGGAAGGGTCTAGAGCCTCAATTTTTGCGCGTTGGTCGAAGTCTCGTGGCCCTCTGTCAGAATCCAGAGTTTCAAGAAGATCGGAGGGGGTCAAAATTTCGGCCAAAAAAAAAATGACAGTGTTACCCCTTATGTTTTTTTTTTCAGGTCCAAATTTTGACCTTCGATATCTCGGCTCTGGAAGGGTCTAGAGCCTCCATTTTTGCGCGTTGGTCGAAGTCTCGTGGCCCTCTGTCAGAATCCAGAGTTTCAAGAAAATCGGAGGGGGTCAAAATTTCGGCCAAAAAAAAAAAAAATGACAGTGTTACCCCTTATGTTTTTTTTTCAGGTCCAAATTTTGACCTTCGATATCTCGGCTCTGGAAGGGTCTAGAGCCTCCATTTTTGCGCGCTGGTCGAAGTCTTGTGGCCCTCTGTCAGAATCCAGAGTTTCAAGAAGATCGGAGGGGGTCAAAATTTCGGCCAAAAAAAAAAATGACAGTGTTACCCCTTATGTTTTTTTTTTCAGGTCCAAATTTTGACCTTCGATATCTCGGCTCTGGAAGGGTCTAGAGCCTCAATTTTTGCGTGTTGGTCGAAGTCTCGTGGCCCTCTGTCAGAATCCAGAGTTTCAAGAAAATTGGAGGGGGTCAAAATTTCGGCCAAAAAAAAAAAAAATGACAGTGTTACCCCTTATGTTTTTTTTTCAGGTCCAAATTTTGACCTTCGATATCTCGGCTCTGGAAGGGTCTAGAGCCTCCATTTTTGCGCGCTGGTCGAAGTCTTGTGGCCCTCTGTCAGAATCCAGAGTTTCAAGAAGATCGGAGGGGGTCAAAATTTCGGCCAAAAAAAAAATGACAGTGTTACCCCTTATGTTTTTTTTTCAGGTCCAATTTTTGACCTTCGATATCTCGGCTCTGGAAGGGTCTAGAGCCTCAATTTTTGCGCGTTGGTCGAAGTCTCGTGGCCCTCTGTCAGAATCCAGAGTTTCAAGAAAATTGGAGGGGGTCAAAATTTCGGCCAAAAAAAAAAAATGACAGTGTTACCCCTTATGTTTTTTTTTTCAGGTCCAAATTTTGACCTTCGATATCTCGGCTCTGGAAGGGTCTAGAGCCTCAATTTTTGCGCGTTGGTCGAAGTCTCGTGGCCCTCTGTCAGAATCCAGAGTTTCAAGAAGATCGGAGGGGGTCAAAATTTCGACCAAAAAAAAAAAATGACAGTGTTACCCCTTATGTTTTTTTTTCAGGTCCAAATTTTGACCTTCGATATCTCGGCTCTGGAAGGGTCTAGAGCCTCCATTTTTGCGCGCTGGTCGAAGTCTTGTGGCCCCCTGTCAGAATCCAGAGTTTCAAGAAGATCGGAGGGGGTCAAAATTTCGGCCAAAAAAAAAAAATGACAGTGTTACCCCTTATGTTTTTTTTTCAGGTCCAATTTTTGACCTTCGATATCTCGGCTCTGGAAGGGTCTAGAGCCTCAATTTTTGCGCGTTGGTCGAAGTCTCGTGGCCCTCTGTCAGAATCCAGAGTTTCAAGAAAATTGGAGGGGGTCAAAATTTCGGCCAAAAAAAAAAATGACAGTGTTACCCCTTATGTTTTTTTTTTTTCAGGTCCAAATTTTGACCTTCGATATCTCGGCTCTGGAAGGGTCTAGAGCCTCAATTTTTGCGCGTTGGTCGAAGTCTCGTGGCCCTCTGTCAGAATCCAGAGTTTCAAGAAGATCGGAGGGGGTCAAAATTTCGGCCAAAAAAAAAAAAATGACAGTGTTACCCCTTATGTTTTTTTTTCAGGTCCAAATTTTGACCTTCGATATCTCGGCTCTGGAAGGGTCTAGAGCCTCCATTTTTGCGCGCTGGTCGAAGTCTTGTGGCCCTCTGTCAGAATCCAGAGTTTCAAGAAGATCGGAGGGGGTCAAAATTTCGGCCAAAAAAAAAAATGACAGTGTAACCCCTTATGTTTTTTTTTTCAGGTCCAAATTTTGACCTTCGATATCTCGGCTCTGGAAGGGTCTAGAGCCTCCATTTTTGCGCGCTGGTCGAAGTCTTGTGGCCCTCTGTCAGAATCCAGAGTTTCAAGAAGATCGGAGGGGGTCAAAATTTCGGCCAAAAAAAAAAGACAGTGTTACCCCTTATGTTTTTTTTTCAGGTCCAAATTTTGACCTTCGATATCTCGGCTCTGGAAGGGTCTAGAGCCTCCATTTTTGCGCGTTGGTCGAAGTCTTGTGGCCCTCTGTCAGAGTCCAGAGTTTCAAGAAAATCGGAGGGGGTCAAAATTTCGGCCAAAAAAAAAATGACAGTGTTACCCCTTATGTTTTTTTTCAGGTCCAAATTTTGACCTTCGATATCTCGGCTCTGGAAGGGTCTAGAGCCTCCATTTTTGCGCGCTGGTCAAAGTCTTGTGGCCCTCTGTCAGAATCCAGAGTTTCAAGAAGATCGGAGGGGGTCAAAATTTCGGCCAAAAAAAAAAATGACAGTGTTACCCCTTATGTTTTTTTTTCAGGTCCAAATTTTGACCTTCGATATCTCGGCTCTAGAAGGGTCTAGAGCCTCCATTTTTGCGCGTTGGTCGAAGTCTCGTGGCCCTCTGTCAGAGTCCAGAGTTTCAAGAAAATCGGAGGGGGTCAAAATTTCGGCCAAAAAAAAATGACAGTGTTACCCCTTATGTTTTTTTTCAGGTCCAAATTTTGACCTTCGATATCTCGGCTCTGGAAGGGTCTAGAGCCTCCATTTTTGCGCGCTGGTCAAAGTCTTGTGGCCCTCTCTCAGAATCCAGAGTTTCAAGAAGATCGGAGGGGGTCAAAATTTCGGCCAAAAAAAAAATGACAGTGTTACCCCTTATGTTTTTTTTTCAGGTCCAATTTTTGACCTTCGATATCTCGGCTCTGGAAGGGTCTAGAGCCTCAATTTTTGCGCGTTGGTCGAAGTCTCGTGGCCCTCTGTCAGAATCCAGAGTTTCAAGAAAATTGGAGGGGGTCAAAATTTCGGCCAAAAAAAAAAATGACAGTGTTACCCCTTATGTTTTTTTTTTTCAGGTCCAAATTTTGACCTTCGATATCTCGGCTCTGGAAGGGTCTAGAGCCTCAATTTTTGCGCGTTGGTCGAAGTCTCGTGGCCCTCTGTCAGAATCCAGAGTTTCAAGAAGATCGGAGGGGGTCAAAATTTCGGCCAAAAAAAAAATGACAGTGTTACCCCTTATGTTTTTTTTTCAGGTCCAATTTTTGACCTTCGATATCTCGGCTCTGGAAGGGTCTAGAGCCTCAATTTTTGCGCGTTGGTCGAAGTCTCGTGGCCCTCTGTCAGAATCCAGAGTTTCAAGAAGATCGGAGGGGGTCAAAATTTCGGCCAAAAAAAAAAATGACAGTGTTACCCCTTATGTTTTTTTTTTCAGGTCCAAATTTTGACCTTCGATATCTCGGCTCTGGAAGGGTCTAGAGCCTCCATTTTTGCCCGCTGGTCGAAGTCTTGTGGCCCTCTGTCAGAATCCAGAGTTTCAAGAAGATCGGAGGGGGTCAAAATTTCGGCCAAAAAAAAATGACAGTGTTACCCCTTATGTTTTTTTTTTCAGGTCCAATTTTTGACCTTTGATATCTCGGCTCTGGAAGGGTCTAGAGCCTAAATGTTTGCCCGTTGGTCGAAGTCTCGTGGCCCTCTGTCAGAATCCAGAGTTTCAAGAAAATCGGAGGGGGTCAAAATTTCGGCCAAAAAAAAAATGACAGTGTTACCCCTTATGTTTTTTTTTCAGGTCCAAATTTTGACCTTCGATATCTCGGCTCTGGAAGGGTCTAGAGCCTCCATTTTTGCGCGCTGGTCGAAGTCTCGTGGCCCTCTGTCAGAGTCCAGAGTTTCAAGAAGATCGGAGGGGGTCAAAATTTCGGCCAAAAAAAAAAAAATGACAGTGTTACCCCTTATGTTTTTTTTTCAGGTCCAAATTTTGACCTTCGATATCTCGGCTCTGGAAGGGTCTAGAGCCTCCATTTTTGCGCGTTGGTCGAAGTCTTGTGGCCCTCTGTCAGAGTCCAGAGTTTCAAGAAGATCGGAGGGGGTCAAAATTTCGGCCAAAAAAAAAATGACAGTGTTACCCCTTATGTTTTTTTTTCAGGTCCAAATTTTGACCTTCGATATCTCGGCTCTGGAAGGTTCTAGAGCCTCAATTTTTGCGCGTTGGTCGAAGTCTCGTGGCCCTCTGTCAGAATCCAGAGTTTCAAGAAAATCGGAGGGGGTCAAAATTTCGGCCAAAAAAAAAATGACAGTGTTACCCCTTATGTTTTTTTTTCAGGTCCAAATTTTGACCTTCGATATCTCGGCTCTGGAAGGGTCTAGAGCCTCCATTTTTGCGCGCTGGTCGAAGTCTTGTGGCCCTCTGTCAGAATCCAGAGTTTCAAGAAGATCGGAGGGGGTCAAAATTTCGGCCAAAAAAAAAAATGACAGTGTTACCCCTTATGTATTTTTTTCAGGTCCAATTTTTGACCTTCGATATCTCGGCTCTGGAAGGGTCTAGAGCCTCAATTTTTGCGCGTTGGTCGAAGTCTCGTGGCCCTCTGTCAGAATCCAGAGTTTCAAGAAAATTGGAGGGGGTCAAAATTTCGGCCAAAAAAAAAAATGACAGTGTTACCCCTTATGTTTTTTTTTTCAGGTCCAAATTTTGACCTTCGATATCTCGGCTCTGGAAGGGTCTAGAGCCTCAATTTTTGCGCGTTGGTCGAAGTCTCGTGGCCCTCTGTCAGAATCCAGAGTTTCAAGAAGATCGGAGGGGGTCAAAATTTCGGCCAAAAAAAAAAATGACAGTGTTACCCCTTATGTTTTTTTTTTCAGGTCCAAATTTTGACCTTCGATATCTCGGCTCTGGAAGGGTCTAGAGCCTCAATTTTTGCGCGTTGGTCGAAGTCTCGTGGCCCTCTGTCAGAATCCAGAGTTTCAAGAAAATTGGAGGGGGTCAAAATTTCGGCCAAAAAAAAAAATGACAGTGTTACCCCTTATGTTTTTTTTTTTCAGGTCCAAATTTTGACCTTCGATATCTCGGCTCTGGAAGGGTCTAGAGCCTCAATTTTTGCGCGTTGGTCGAAGTCTCGTGGCCCTCTGTCAGAATCCAGAGTTTCAAGAAGATCGGAGGGGGTCAAAATTTCGGCCAAAAAAAAAAAATGACAGTGTTACCCCTTATGTTTTTTTTTCAGGTCCAAATTTTGACCTTCGATATCTCGGCTCTGGAAGGGTCTAGAGCCTCCATTTTTGCGCGCTGGTCGAAGTCTTGTGGCCCTCTGTCAGAATCCAGAGTTTCAAGAAGATCGGAGGGGGTCAAAATTTCGGCCAAAAAAAAAAAAATGACAGTGTTACCCCTTATGTTTTTTTTTTCAGGTCCAATTTTTGACCTTCGATATCTCGGCTCTGGAAGGGTCTAGAGCCTCAATTTTTGCGCGTTGGTCGAAGTCTTGTGGCCCTCTGTCAGAATCCAGAGTTTCAAGAAAATTGGAGGGGGTCAAAATTTCGGCCAAAAAAAAAAAATGACAGTGTTACCCCTTATGTTTTTTTTTTTCAGGTCCAAATTTTGACCTTCGATATCTCGGCTCTGGAAGGGTCTAGAGCCTCAATTTTTGCGCGTTGGTCGAAGTCTCGTGGCCCTCTGTCAGAATCCAGAGTTTCAAGAAGATCGGAGGGGGTCAAAATTTCGGCCAAAAAAAAAAATGACAGTGTTACCCCTTATGTTTTTTTTTTCAGGTCCAAATTTTGACCTTCGATATCTCGGCTCTGGAAGGGTCTAGAGCCTCAATTTTTGCGCGTTGGTCGAAGTCTCGTGGCCCTCTGTCAGAATCCAGAGTTTCAAGAAGATCGGAGGGGGTCAAAATTTCGGCCAAAAAAAAAATGACAGTGTTACCCCTTATGTTTTTTTTTCAGGTCCAAATTTTGACCTTCGATATCTCGGCTCTGGAAGGGTCTAGAGCCTCCATTTTTGCGCGTTGGTCGAAGTCTCGTGGCCCTCTGTCAGAATCCAGAGTTTCAAGAAAATCGGAGGGGGTCAAAATTTCGGCCAAAAAAAAAAAATGACAGTGTTACCCCTTATGTTTTTTTTTCAGGTCCAAATTTTGACCTTCGATATCTCGGCTCTGGAAGGGTCTAGAGCCTCAATTTTTGCGCGTTGGTCGAAGTCTCGTGGCCCTCTGTCAGAATCCAGAGTTTCAAGAAGATCGGAGGGGGTCAAAATTTCGGCCAAAAAAAAAATGACAGTGTTACCCCTTATGTTTTTTTTTCAGGTCCAAATTTTGACCTTCGATATCTCGGCTCTAGAAGGGTCTAGAGCCTCCATTTTTGCGCGTTGGTCGAAGTCTCGTGGCCCTCTGTCAGAGTCCAGAGTTTCAAGAAAATCGGAGGGGGTCAAAATTTCGGCCAAAAAAAAATGACAGTGTTACCCCTTATGTTTTTTTTCAGGTCCAAATTTTGACCTTCGATATCTCGGCTCTGGAAGGGTCTAGAGCCTCCATTTTTGCGCGCTGGTCAAAGTCTTGTGGCCCTCTCTCAGAATCCAGAGTTTCAAGAAGATCGGAGGGGGTCAAAATTTCGGCCAAAAAAAAAATGACAGTGTTACCCCTTATGTTTTTTTTTCAGGTCCAATTTTTGACCTTCGATATCTCGGCTCTGGAAGGGTCTAGAGCCTCAATTTTTGCGCGTTGGTCGAAGTCTCGTGGCCCTCTGTCAGAATCCAGAGTTTCAAGAAAATTGGAGGGGGTCAAAATTTCGGCCAAAAAAAAAAATGACAGTGTTACCCCTTATGTTTTTTTTTTTCAGGTCCAAATTTTGACCTTCGATATCTCGGCTCTGGAAGGGTCTAGAGCCTCAATTTTTGCGCGTTGGTCGAAGTCTCGTGGCCCTCTGTCAGAATCCAGAGTTTCAAGAAGATCGGAGGGGGTCAAAATTTCGGCCAAAAAAAAAAATGACAGTGTTACCCCTTATGTTTTTTTTTCAGGTCCAATTTTTGACCTTCGATATCTCGGCTCTGGAAGGGTCTAGAGCCTCAATTTTTGCGCGTTGGTCGAAGTCTCGTGGCCCTCTGTCAGAATCCAGAGTTTCAAGAAGATCGGAGGGGGTCAAAATTTCGGCCAAAAAAAAAATGACAGTGTTACCCCTTATGTTTTTTTTTTCAGGTCCAAATTTTGACCTTCGATATCTCGGCTCTGGAAGGGTCTAGAGCCTCCATTTTTGCCCGCTGGTCGAAGTCTTGTGGCCCTCTGTCAGAATCCAGAGTTTCAAGAAGATCGGAGGGGGTCAAAATTTCGGCCAAAAAAAAATGACAGTGTTACCCCTTATGTTTTTTTTTTCAGGTCCAATTTTTGACCTTTGATATCTCGGCTCTGGAAGGGTCTAGAGCCTAAATGTTTGCCCGTTGGTCGAAGTCTCGTGGCCCTCTGTCAGAATCCAGAGTTTCAAGAAAATCGGAGGGGGTCAAAATTTCGGCCAAAAAAAAAATGACAGTGTTACCCCTTATGTTTTTTTTTCAGGTCCAAATTTTGACCTTCGATATCTCGGCTCTGGAAGGGTCTAGAGCCTCCATTTTTGCGCGCTGGTCGAAGTCTCGTGGCCCTCTGTCAGAGTCCAGAGTTTCAAGAAGATCGGAGGGGGTCAAAATTTCGGCCAAAAAAAAAAAATGACAGTGTTACCCCTTATGTTTTTTTTTCAGGTCCAAATTTTGACCTTCGATATCTCGGCTCTGGAAGGGTCTAGAGCCTCCATTTTTGCGCGTTGGTCGAAGTCTTGTGGCCCTCTGTCAGAGTCCAGAGTTTCAAGAAGATCGGAGGGGGTCAAAATTTCGGCCAAAAAAAAAATGACAGTGTTACCCCTTATGTTTTTTTTTCAGGTCCAAATTTTGACCTTCGATATCTCGGCTCTGGAAGGTTCTAGAGCCTCAATTTTTGCGCGTTGGTCGAAGTCTCGTGGCCCTCTGTCAGAATCCAGAGTTTCAAGAAAATCGGAGGGGGTCAAAATTTCGGCCAAAAAAAAAATGACAGTGTTACCCCTTATGTTTTTTTTTCAGGTCCAAATTTTGACCTTCGATATCTCGGCTCTGGAAGGGTCTAGAGCCTCCATTTTTGCGCGCTGGTCGAAGTCTTGTGGCCCTCTGTCAGAATCCAGAGTTTCAAGAAGATCGGAGGGGGTCAAAATTTCGGCCAAAAAAAAAAATGACAGTGTTACCCCTTATGTATTTTTTTCAGGTCCAATTTTTGACCTTCGATATCTCGGCTCTGGAAGGGTCTAGAGCCTCAATTTTTGCGCGTTGGTCGAAGTCTCGTGGCCCTCTGTCAGAATCCAGAGTTTCAAGAAAATTGGAGGGGGTCAAAATTTCGGCCAAAAAAAAAAATGACAGTGTTACCCCTTATGTTTTTTTTTTCAGGTCCAAATTTTGACCTTCGATATCTCGGCTCTGGAAGGGTCTAGAGCCTCAATTTTTGCGCGTTGGTCGAAGTCTCGTGGCCCTCTGTCAGAATCCAGAGTTTCAAGAAGATCGGAGGGGGTCAAAATTTCGGCCAAAAAAAAAAATGACAGTGTTACCCCTTATGTTTTTTTTTTCAGGTCCAAATTTTGACCTTCGATATCTCGGCTCTGGAAGGGTCTAGAGCCTCAATTTTTGCGCGTTGGTCGAAGTCTCGTGGCCCTCTGTCAGAATCCAGAGTTTCAAGAAAATTGGAGGGGGTCAAAATTTCGGCCAAAAAAAAAAAATGACAGTGTTACCCCTTATGTTTTTTTTTTTCAGGTCCAAATTTTGACCTTCGATATCTCGGCTCTGGAAGGGTCTAGAGCCTCAATTTTTGCGCGTTGGTCGAAGTCTCGTGGCCCTCTGTCAGAATCCAGAGTTTCAAGAAGATCGGAGGGGGTCAAAATTTCGGCCAAAAAAAAAAAATGACAGTGTTACCCCTTATGTTTTTTTTTCAGGTCCAAATTTTGACCTTCGATATCTCGGCTCTGGAAGGGTCTAGAGCCTCCATTTTTGCGCGCTGGTCGAAGTCTTGTGGCCCTCTGTCAGAATCCAGAGTTTCAAGAAGATCGGAGGGGGTCAAAATTTCGGCCAAAAAAAAAAAAATGACAGTGTTACCCCTTATGTTTTTTTTTTCAGGTCCAATTTTTGACCTTCGATATCTCGGCTCTGGAAGGGTCTAGAGCCTCAATTTTTGCGCGTTGGTCGAAGTCTTGTGGCCCTCTGTCAGAATCCAGAGTTTCAAGAAAATTGGAGGGGGTCAAAATTTCGGCCAAAAAAAAAAAATGACAGTGTTACCCCTTATGTTTTTTTTTTTCAGGTCCAAATTTTGACCTTCGATATCTCGGCTCTGGAAGGGTCTAGAGCCTCAATTTTTGCGCGTTGGTCGAAGTCTCGTGGCCCTCTGTCAGAATCCAGAGTTTCAAGAAGATCGGAGGGGGTCAAAATTTCGGCCAAAAAAAAAAATGACAGTGTTACCCCTTATGTTTTTTTTTTCAGGTCCAAATTTTGACCTTCGATATCTCGGCTCTGGAAGGGTCTAGAGCCTCAATTTTTGCGCGTTGGTCGAAGTCTCGTGGCCCTCTGTCAGAATCCAGAGTTTCAAGAAGATCGGAGGGGGTCAAAATTTCGGCCAAAAAAAAAATGACAGTGTTACCCCTTATGTTTTTTTTTCAGGTCCAAATTTTGACCTTCGATATCTCGGCTCTGGAAGGGTCTAGAGCCTCCATTTTTGCGCGTTGGTCGAAGTCTCGTGGCCCTCTGTCAGAATCCAGAGTTTCAAGAAAATCGGAGGGGGTCAAAATTTCGGCCAAAAAAAAAAAATGACAGTGTTACCCCTTATGTTTTTTTTTTCAGGTCCAAATTTTGACCTTCGATATCTCGGCTCTGGAAGGGTCTAGAGCCTCCATTTTTGCGCGCTGGTCGAAGTCTTGTGGCCCTCTGTCAGAATCCAGAGTTTCAAGAAGATCGGAGGGGGTCAAAATTTCGGCCAAAAAAAAAAAATGACAGTGTTACCCCTTATGTTTTTTTTCAGGTCCAAATTTTGACCTTCGATATCTCGGCTCTGGAAGGGTCTAGAGCCTCAATTTTTGCGCGTTGGTCGAAGTCTCGTGGCCCTCTGTCAGAATCCAGAGTTTCAAGAAAATTGGAGGGGGTCAAAATTTCGGCCAAAAAAAAAAAAATGACAGTGTTACCCCTTATGTTTTTTTTTCAGGTCCAAATTTTGACCTTCGATATCTCGGCTCTGGAAGGGTCTAGAGCCTCCATTTTTGCGCGCTGGTCGAAGTCTTGTGGCCCTCTGTCAGAATCCAGAGTTTCAAGAAGATCGGAGGGGGTCAAAATTTCGGCCAAAAAAAAAAATGACAGTGTTACCCCTTATGTTTTTTTTTTCAGGTCCAATTTTTGACCTTCGATATCTCGGCTCTGGAAGGGTCTAGAGCCTCAATTTTTGCGCGTTGGTCGAAGTCTCGTGGCCCTCTGTCAGAATCCAGAGTTTCAAGAAAATTGGAGGGGGTCAAAATTTCGGCCAAAAAAAAAAAATGACAGTGTTACCCCTTATGTTTTTTTTTTCAGGTCCAAATTTTGACCTTCGATATCTCGGCTCTGGAAGGGTCTAGAGCCTCAATTTTTGCGCGTTGGTCGAAGTCTTGTGGCCCTCTGTCAGAATCCAGAGTTTCAAGAAAATTGGAGGGGGTCAAAATTTCGGCCAAAAAAAAAAAAATGATAGTGTTACCCCTTATGTTTTTTTTTCAGGTCCAAATTTTGACCTTCGATATCTCGGCTCTGGAAGGGTCTAGAGCCTCCATTTTTGCGCGCTGGTCGAAGTCTTGTGGCCCTCTGTCAGAATCCAGAGTTTCAAGAAGATCGGAGGGGGTCAAAATTTCGGCCAAAAAAAAAAAAATGACAGTGTTACCCCTTATGTTTTTTTTTTCAGGTCCAATTTTTGACCTTCGATATCTCGGCTCTGGAAGGGTCTAGAGCCTCAATTTTTGCGCGTTGGTCGAAGTCTCGTGGCCCTCTGTCAGAATCCAGAGTTTCAAGAAAATTGGAGGGGGTCAAAATTTCGGCCAAAAAAAAAAATGACAGTGTTACCCCTTATGTTTTTTTTTCAGGTCCAAATTTTGACCTTCGATATCTCGGCTCTGGAAGGGTCTAGAGCCTCCATTTTTGCGCGCTGGTCGAAGTCTTGTGGCCCTCTGTCAGAATCCAGAGTTTCAAGAAGATCGGAGGGGGTCAAAATTTCGGCCAAAAAAAAAATGACAGTGTAACCCCTTATGTTTTTTTTTCAGGTCCAAATTTTGACCTTCGATATCTCGGCTCTGGAAGGGTCTAGAGCCTCCATTTTTGCGCGCTGGTCGAAGTCTTGTGGCCCTCTGTCAGAATCCAGAGTTTCAAGAAGATCGGAGGGGGTCAAAATTTCGGCCAAAAAAAAAGACAGTGTTACCCCTTATGTTTTTTTTTTCAGGTCCAAATTTTGACCTTCGATATCTCGGCTCTGGAAGGGTCTAGAGCCTCCATTTTTGCGCGTTGGTCGAAGTCTCGTGGCCCTCTGTCAGAGTCCAGAGTTTCAAGAAAATCGGAGGGGGTCAAAATTTCGGCCAAAAAAAAAATGACAGTGTTACCCCTTATGTTTTTTTTCAGGTCCAAATTTTGACCTTCGATATCTCGGCTCTGGAAGGGTCTAGAGCCTCCATTTTTGCGCGCTGGTCAAAGTCTTGTGGCCCTCTGTCAGAATCCAGAGTTTCAAGAAGATCGGAGGGGGTCAAAATTTCGGCCAAAAAAAAAAATGACAGTGTTACCCCTTATGTTTTTTTTTTCAGGTCCAATTTTTGACCTTCGATATCTCGGCTCTGGAAGGGTCTAGAGCCTCAATTTTTGCGCGTTGGTCGAAGTCTCGTGGCCCTCTGTCAGAATCCAGAGTTTCAAGAAAATTGGAGGGGGTCAAAATTTTGGCCAAAAAAAAAAATGACAGTGTTACCCCTTATGTTTTTTTTTTCAGGTCCAAATTTTGACTTTCAATATCTCGGCTCTGGAAGGGTCTAGAGCCTGAATTTTTGCCCGTTGGTCGAAGTCTCGTGGCCCTCTGTCAGAATCCAGAGTTTCAAGAAGATCGGAGGGGGTCAAAATTTCGGCCAAAAAAAAAAATGACAGTGTTACCCCTTATGTTTTTTTTTCAGGTCCAATTTTTGACCTTCGATATCTCGGCTCTGGAAGGGTCTAGAGCCTAAATTTTTGCGCGTTGGTCGAAGTCTCGTGGCCCTCTGTCAGAATCCAGAGTTTCAAGAAGATCGGAGGGGGTCAAAATTTCGGCCAAAAAAAAATGACAGTGTTACCCCTTATGTTTTTTTTTTCAGGTCCAAATTTTGACCTTCGATATCTCGGCTCTGGAAGGGTCTAGAGCCTCCATTTTTGCGCGCTGGTCGAAGTCTTGTGGCCCTCTGTCAGAATCCAGAGTTTCAAGAAGATCGGAGGGGGTCAAAATTTCGGCCAAAAAAAAAAATGACAGTGTTACCCCTTATGTTTTTTTTTCAGGTCCAATTTTTGACCTTTGATATCTCGGCTCTGGAAGGGTCTAGAGCCTAAATTTTTGCCCGTTGGTCGAAGTCTCGTGGCCCTCTGTCAGAGTCCAGAGTTTCAAGAAGATCGGAGGGGGTCAAAATTTCGGCCAAAAAAAAAATGACAGTGTTACCCCTTATGTTTTTTTTTCAGGTCCAAATTTTGACCTTCGATATCTCGGCTCTGGAAGGTTCTAGAGCCTCAATTTTTGCGCGTTGGTCGAAGTCTCGTGGCCCTCTGTCAGAATCCAGAGTTTCAAGAAAATCGGAGGGGGTCAAAATTTCGGCCAAAAAAAAAATGACAGTGTTACCCCTTATGTTTTTTTTTCAGGTCCAAATTTTGACCTTCGATATCTCGGCTCTGGAAGGGTCTAGAGCCTCCATTTTTGCGCGCTGGTCGAAGTCTTGTGGCCCTCTGTCAGAATCCAGAGTTTCAAGAAGATCGGAGGGGGTCAAAATTTCGGCCAAAAAAAAAATGACAGTGTTACCCCTTATGTATTTTTTTCAGGTCCAATTTTTGACCTTCGATATCTCGGCTCTGGAAGGGTCTAGAGCCTCAATTTTTGCGCGTTGGTCGAAGTCTCGTGGCCCTCTGTCAGAATCCAGAGTTTCAAGAAAATTGGAGGGGGTCAAAATTTCGGCCAAAAAAAAAATGACAGTGTTACCCCTTATGTTTTTTTTTTCAGGTCCAAATTTTGACCTTCGATATCTCGGCTCTGGAAGGGTCTAGAGCCTCAATTTTTGCGCGTTGGTCGAAGTCTCGTGGCCCTCTGTCAGAATCCAGAGTTTCAAGAAGATCGGAGGGGGTCAAAATTTCGGCCAAAAAAAAAAAATGACAGTGTTACCCCTTATGTTTTTTTTTTTCAGGTCCAAATTTTGACCTTCGATATCTCGGCTCTGGAAGGGTCTAGAGCCTCAATTTTTGCGCGTTGGTCGAAGTCTCGTGGCCCTCTGTCAGAATCCAGAGTTTCAAGAAAATTGGAGGGGGTCAAAATTTCGGCCAAAAAAAAAAAATGACAGTGTTACCCCTTATGTTTTTTTTTTCAGGTCCAAATTTTGACCTTCGATATCTCGGCTCTGGAAGGGTCTAGAGCCTCCATTTTTGCGCGTTGGTCGAAGTCTCGTGGCCCTCTGTCAGAATCCAGAGTTTCAAGAAGATCGGAGGGGGTCAAAATTTCGGCCAAAAAAAAAATGACAGTGTTACCCCTTATGTTTTTTTTTCAGGTCCAAATTTTGACCTTCGATATCTCGGCTCTGGAAGGGTCTAGAGCCTCCATTTTTGCGCGCTGGTCGAAGTCTTGTGGCCCTCTGTCAGAATCCAGAGTTTCAAGAAGATCGGAGGGGGTCAAAATTTCGGCCAAAAAAAAAAAATGACAGTGTTACCCCTTATGTTTTTTTTTCAGGTCCAATTTTTGACCTTCGATATCTCGGCTCTGGAAGGGTCTAGAGCCTCAATTTTTGCGCGTTGGTCGAAGTCTTGTGGCCCTCTGTCAGAATCCAGAGTTTCAAGAAAATTGGAGGGGGTCAAAATTTCGGCCAAAAAAAAAAAATGACAGTGTTACCCCTTATGTTTTTTTTTTCAGGTCCAAATTTTGACCTTCGATATCTCGGCTCTGGAAGGGTCTAGAGCCTCAATTTTTGCGCGTTGGTCGAAGTCTCGTGGCCCTCTGTCAGAATCCAGAGTTTCAAGAAGATCGGAGGGGGTCAAAATTTCGGCCCAAAAAAAAAAATGACAGTGTTACCCCTTATGTTTTTTTTTTCAGGTCCAAATTTTGACCTTCGATATCTCGGCTCTGGAAGGGTCTAGAGCCTCAATTTTTGCGCGTTGGTCGAAGTCTCGTGGCCCTCTGTCAGAATCCAGAGTTTCAAGAAGATCGGAGGGGGTCAAAATTTCGGCCAAAAAAAAAATGACAGTGTTACCCCTTATGTTTTTTTTTCAGGTCCAAATTTTGACCTTCGATATCTCGGCTCTGGAAGGGTCTAGAGCCTCCATTTTTGCGCGTTGGTCGAAGTCTCGTGGCCCTCTGTCAGAATCCAGAGTTTCAAGAAAATCGGAGGGGGTCAAAATTTCGGCCAAAAAAAAAAATGACAGTGTTACCCCTTATGTTTTTTTTTTCAGGTCCAAATTTTGACCTTCGATATCTCGGCTCTGGAAGGGTCTAGAGCCTCCATTTTTGCGCGCTGGTCGAAGTCTTGTGGCCCTCTGTCAGAATCCAGAGTTTCAAGAAGATTGGAGGGGGTCAAAATTTCGGCCAAAAAAAAAAATGACAGTGTTACCCCTTATGTTTTTTTTTCAGGTCCAAATTTTGACCTTCGATATCTCGGCTCTGGAAGGGTCTAGAGCCTCAATTTTTGCGCGTTGGTCGAAGTCTCGTGGCCCTCTGTCAGAATCCAGAGTTTCAAGAAAATTGGAGGGGTTCAAAATTTCGGCCAAAAAAAAAAAAATGACAGTGTTACCCCTTATGTTTTTTTTCAGGTCCAAATTTTGACCTTCGATATCTCGGCTCTGGAAGGGTCTAGAGCCTCCATTTTTGCGCGCTGGTCGAAGTCTTGTGGCCCTCTGTCAGAATCCAGAGTTTCAAGAAGATCGGAGGGGGTCAAAATTTCGGCCAAAAAAAAAATGACAGTGTTACCCCTTATGTTTTTTTTTCAGGTCCAATTTTTGACCTTCGATATCTCGGCTCTGGAAGGGTCTAGAGCCTCAATTTTTGCGCGTTGGTCGAAGTCTCGTGGCCCTCTGTCAGAATCCAGAGTTTCAAGAAAATTGGAGGGGGTCAAAATTTCGGCCAAAAAAAAAAAATGACAGTGTTACCCCTTATGTTTTTTTTTTCAGGTCCAAATTTTGACCTTCGATATCTCGGCTCTGGAAGGGTCTAGAGCCTCAATTTTTGCGCGTTGGTCGAAGTCTTGTGGCCCTCTGTCAGAATCCAGAGTTTCAAGAAAATTGGAGGGGGTCAAAATTTCGGCCAAAAAAAAAAAATGACAGTGTTACCCCTTATGTTTTTTTTTCAGGTCCAAATTTTGACCTTCGATATCTCGGCTCTGGAAGGGTCTAGAGCCTCCATTTTTGCGCGTTGGTCGAAGTCTCGTGGCCCTCTGTCAGAATCCAGAGTTTCAAGAAAATTGGAGGGGGTCAAAATTTCGGCCAAAAAAAAAATGACAGTGTTACCCCTTATGTTTTTTTTTTTTCAGGTCCAAATTTTGACCTTCGATATCTCGGCTCTGGAAGGGTCTAGAGCCTCAATTTTTGCGCGTTGGTCGAAGTCTCGTGGCCCTCTGTCAGAATCCAGAGTTTCAAGAAGATCGGAGGGGGTCAAAATTTCGGCCAAAAAAAAAATGACAGTGTTACCCCTTATGTTTTTTTTTCAGGTCCAAATTTTGACCTTCGATATCTCGGCTCTGGAAGGGTCTAGAGCCTCCATTTTTGCGCGCTGGTCGAAGTCTTGTGGCCCTCTGTCAGAATCCAGAGTTTCAAGAAGATCGGAGGGGGTCAAAATTTCGGCCAAAAAAAAAATGACAGTGTAACCCCTTATGTTTTTTTTTCAGGTCCAAATTTTGACCTTCGATATCTCGGCTCTGGAAGGGTCTAGAGCCTCCATTTTTGCGCGCTGGTCGAAGTCTTGTGGCCCTCTGTCAGAATCCAGAGTTTCAAGAAGATCGGAGGGGGTCAAAATTTCGGCCAAAAAAAAAAGACAGTGTTACCCCTTATGTTTTTTTTTCAGGTCCAAATTTTGACCTTCGATATCTCGGCTCTGGAAGGGTCTAGAGCCTCCATTTTTGCGCGTTGGTCGAAGTCTCGTGGCCCTCTGTCAGAGTCCAGAGTTTCAAGAAAATCGGAGGGGGTCAAAATTTCGGCCAAAAAAAAAATGACAGTGTTACCCCTTATGTTTTTTTTCAGGTCCAAATTTTGACCTTCGATATCTCGGCTCTGGAAGGGTCTAGAGCCTCCATTTTTGCGCGCTGGTCAAAGTCTTGTGGCCCTCTGTCAGAATCCAGAGTTTCAAGAAGATCGGAGGGGGTCAAAATTTCGGCCAAAAAAAAAAAATGACAGTGTTACCCCTTATGTTTTTTTTTTTCAGGTCCAATTTTTGACCTTCGATATCTCGGCTCTGGAAGGGTCTAGAGCCTCAATTTTTGCGCGTTGGTCGAAGTCTTGTGGCCCTCTGTCAGAATCCAGAGTTTCAAGAAAATTTGAGGGGGTCAAAATTTTGGCCAAAAAAAAAAATGACAGTGTTACCCCTTATGTTTTTTTTTTCAGGTCCAAATTTTGACTTTCAATATCTCGGCTCTGGAAGGGTCTAGAGCCTGAATTTTTGCGCGTTGGTCGAAGTCTCGTGGCCCTCTGTCAGAATCCAGAGTTTCAAGAAGATCGGAGGGGGTCAAAATTTCGGCCAAAAAAAAAAATGACAGTGTTACCCCTTATGTTTTTTTTTCAGGTCCAATTTTTGACCTTCGATATCTCGGCTCTGGAAGGGTCTAGAGCCTAAATTTTTGCGCGTTGGTCGAAGTCTCGTGGCCCTCTGTCAGAATCCAGAGTTTCAAGAAGATCGGAGGGGGTCAAAATTTCGGCCAAAAAAAAATGACAGTGTTACCCCTTATGTTTTTTTTTTTCAGGTCCAAATTTTGACCTTCGATATCTCGGCTCTGGAAGGGTCTAGAGCCTCCATTTTTGCGCGCTGGTCGAAGTCTTGTGGCCCTCTGTCAGAATCCAGAGTTTCAAGAAGATCGGAGGGGGTCAAAATTTCGGCCAAAAAAAAAAATGACAGTGTTACCCCTTATGTTTTTTTTTCAGGTCCAATTTTTGACCTTTGATATCTCGGCTCTGGAAGGGTCTAGAGCCTAAATTTTTGCCCGTTGGTCGAAGTCTCGTGGCCCTCTGTCAGAATCCAGAGTTTCAAGAAAATCGGAGGGGGTCAAAATTTCGGCCAAAAAAAAAAATGACAGTGTTACCCCTTATGTTTTTTTTTTCAGGTCCAATTTTTGACCTTCGATATCTCGGCTCTGGAAGGGTCTAGAGCCTCAATTTTTGCGCGTTGGTCGAAGTCTCGTGGCCCTCTGTCAGAATCCAGAGTTTCAAGAAAATTGGAGGGGGTCAAAATTTTGGCCAAAAAAAAAAATGACAGTGTTACCCCTTATGTTTTTTTTTTCAGGTCCAAATTTTGACTTTCAATATCTCGGCTCTGGAAGGGTCTAGAGCCTGAATTTTTGCGCGTTGGTCGAAGTCTCGTGGCCCTCTGTCAGAATCCAGAGTTTCAAGAAGATCGGAGGGGGTCAAAATTTCGGCCAAAAAAAAAATGACAGTGTTACCCCTTATGTTTTTTTTTCAGGTCCAATTTTTGACCTTCGATATCTCGGCTCTGGAAGGGTCTAGAGCCTAAATTTTTGCGCGTTGGTCGAAGTCTCGTGGCCCTCTGTCAGAATCCAGAGTTTCAAGAAGATCGGAGGGGGTCAAAATTTCGGCCAAAAAAAAATGACAGTGTTACCCCTTATGTTTTTTTTTTCAGGTCCAAATTTTGACCTTCGATATCTCGGCTCTGGAAGGGTCTAGAGCCTCCATTTTTGCGCGCTGGTCGAAGTCTTGTGGCCCTCTGTCAGAATCCAGAGTTTCAAGAAGATCGGAGGGGGTCAAAATTTCGGCCAAAAAAAAAAATGACAGTGTTACCCCTTATGTTTTTTTTTCAGGTCCAATTTTTGACCTTTGATATCTCGGCTCTGGAAGGGTCTAGAGCCTAAATTTTTGCCCGTTGGTCGAAGTCTCGTGGCCCTCTGTCAGAATCCAGAGTTTCAAGAAAATCGGAGGGGGTCAAAATTTCGGCCAAAAAAAAAAAAATGACAGTGTTACCCCTTATGTTTTTTTTTTCAGGTCCAAATTTTGACCTTCGATATCTCGGCTCTGGAAGGGTCTAGAGCCTCCATTTTTGCGCGCTGGTCGAAGTCTCGTGGCCCTCTGTCAGAGTCCAGAGTTTCAAGAAGATCGGAGGGGGTCAAAATTTCGGCCAAAAAAAAAATGACAGTGTTACCCCTTATGTTTTTTTTTCAGGTCCAAATTTTGACCTTCGATATTTCGGCTCTGGAAGGGTCTAGAGCCTCCATTTTTGCGCGTTGGTCGAAGTCTCGTGGCCCTCTGTCAGAGTCCAGAGTTTCAAGAAGATCGGAGGGGGTCAAAATTTTGGCCAAAAAAAAAAATGACAGTGTTACCCCTTATGTTTTTTTTTCAGGTCCAAATTTTGACCTTCGATATCTCGGCTCTGGAAGGTTCTAGAGCCTCAATTTTTGCGCGTTGGTCGAAGTCTCGTGGCCCTCTGTCAGAATCCAGAGTTTCAAGAAGATCGGAGGGGGTCAAAATTTCGGCCAAAAAAAAAAAATTGACAGTGTTACCCCCTTTTTTTTTTTCAGGTCCAAATTTTGACCTTCGATATCTCGGCTCTGGAAGGGTCTAGAGCCTCAATTTTTGCGCGTTGGTCGAAGTCTCGTGGCCCTCTGTCAGAATCCAGAGTTTCAAGAAGATCGGAGGGGGTCAAAATTTCGGCCAAAAAAAAATGACAGTGTTACCCCTTATGTTTTTTTTTCAGGTCCAAATTTTGACCTTCGATATCTCGGCTCTGGAAGGGTCTAGAGCCTCCATTTTTGCGCGTTGGTCGAAGTCTCGTGGCCCTCTGTCAGAATCCAGAGTTTCAAGAAAATCGGAGGGGGTCAAAATTTCGGCCAAAAAAAAAAATGACAGTGTTACCCCTTATGTTTTTTTTTTCAGGTCCAAATTTTGACCTTCGATATCTCGGCTCTGGAAGGGTCTAGAGCCTCCATTTTTGCGCGCTGGTCGAAGTCTTGTGGCCCTCTGTCAGAATCCAGAGTTTCAAGAAGATCGGAGGGGGTCAAAATTTCGGCCAAAAAAAAAAATGACAGTGTTACCCCTTATGTTTTTTTTTCAGGTCCAATTTTTGACCTTTGATATCTCGGCTCTGGAAGGGTCTAGAGCCTAAATTTTTGCCCGTTGGTCGAAGTCTCGTGGCCCTCTGTCAGAATCCAGAGTTTCAAGAAAATCGGAGGGGGTCAAAATTTCGGCCAAAAAAAAAAATGACAGTGTTACCCCTTATGTTTTTTTTTTCAGGTCCAATTTTTGACCTTCGATATCTCGGCTCTGGAAGGGTCTAGAGCCTCAATTTTTGCGCGTTGGTCGAAGTCTCGTGGCCCTCTGTCAGAATCCAGAGTTTCAAGAAAATTGGAGGGGGTCAAAATTTTGGCCAAAAAAAAAAAATGACAGTGTTACCCCTTATGTTTTTTTTTTCAGGTCCAAATTTTGACTTTCAATATCTCGGCTCTGGAAGGGTCTAGAGCCTGAATTTTTGCGCGTTGGTCGAAGTCTCGTGGCCCTCTGTCAGAATCCAGAGTTTCAAGAAGATCGGAGGGGGTCAAAATTTCGGCCAAAAAAAAAAATGACAGTGTTACCCCTTATGTTTTTTTTTCAGGTCCAATTTTTGACCTTCGATATCTCGGCTCTGGAAGGGTCTAGAGCCTAAATTTTTGCGCGTTGGTCGAAGTCTCGTGGCCCTCTGTCAGAATCCAGAGTTTCAAGAAGATCGGAGGGGGTCAAAATTTCGGCCAAAAAAAAATGACAGTGTTACCCCTTATGTTTTTTTTTTCAGGTCCAAATTTTGACCTTCGATATCTCGGCTCTGGAAGGGTCTAGAGCCTCCATTTTTGCGCGCTGGTCGAAGTCTTGTGGCCCTCTGTCAGAATCCAGAGTTTCAAGAAGATCGGAGGGGGTCAAAATTTCGGCCAAAAAAAAAAATGACAGTGTTACCCCTTATGTTTTTTTTTCAGGTCCAATTTTTGACCTTTGATATCTCGGCTCTGGAAGGGTCTAGAGCCTAAATTTTTGCCCGTTGGTCGAAGTCTCGTGGCCCTCTGTCAGAATCCAGAGTTTCAAGAAAATCGGAGGGGGTCAAAATTTCGGCCAAAAAAAAAAAATGACAGTGTTACCCCTTATGTTTTTTTTTTCAGGTCCAAATTTTGACCTTCGATATCTCGGCTCTGGAAGGGTCTAGAGCCTCCATTTTTGCGCGCTGGTCGAAGTCTCGTGGCCCTCTGTCAGAGTCCAGAGTTTCAAGAAGATCGGAGGGGGTCAAAATTTCGGCCAAAAAAAAAATGACAGTGTTACCCCTTATGTTTTTTTTTCAGGTCCAAATTTTGACCTTCGATATTTCGGCTCTGGAAGGGTCTAGAGCCTCCATTTTTGCGCGTTGGTCGAAGTCTCGTGGCCCTCTGTCAGAGTCCAGAGTTTCAAGAAGATCGGAGGGGGTCAAAATTTTGGCCAAAAAAAAAAATGACAGTGTTACCCCTTATGTTTTTTTTTCAGGTCCAAATTTTGACCTTCGATATCTCGGCTCTGGAAGGTTCTAGAGCCTCAATTTTTGCGCGTTGGTCGAAGTCTCGTGGCCCTCTGTCAGAATCCAGAGTTTCAAGAAGATCGGAGGGGGTCAAAATTTCGGCCAAAAAAAAAAAATTGACAGTGTTACCCCCTTTTTTTTTTTCAGGTCCAAATTTTGACCTTCGATATCTCGGCTCTGGAAGGGTCTAGAGCCTCAATTTTTGCGCGTTGGTCGAAGTCTCGTGGCCCTCTGTCAGAATCCAGAGTTTCAAGAAGATCGGAGGGGGTCAAAATTTCGGCCAAAAAAAAATGACAGTGTTACCCCTTATGTTTTTTTTTCAGGTCCAAATTTTGACCTTCGATATCTCGGCTCTGGAAGGGTCTAGAGCCTCCATTTTTGCGCGTTGGTCGAAGTCTCGTGGCCCTCTGTCAGAATCCAGAGTTTCAAGAAAATCGGAGGGGGTCAAAATTTCGGCCAAAAAAAAAATGACAGTGTTACCCCTTATGTTTTTTTTTTTCAGGTCCAAATTTTGACCTTCGATATCTCGGCTCTGGAAGGGTCTAGAGCCTCCATTTTTGCGCGCTGGTCGAAGTCTTGTGGCCCTCTGTCAGAATCCAGAGTTTCAAGAAGATCGGAGGGGGTCAAAATTTCGGCCAAAAAAAAAAAATGACAGTGTTACCCCTTATGTTTTTTTTTCAGGTCCAATTTTTGACCTTCGATATCTCGGCTCTGGAAGGGTCTAGAGCCTCAATTTTTGCGCGTTGGTCGAAGTCTCGTGGCCCTCTGTCAGAATCCAGAGTTTCAAGAAAATTGGAGGGGGTCAAAATTTCGGCCAAAAAAAAAAAAATGACAGTGTTACCCCTTATGTTTTTTTTTCAGGTCCAAATTTTGACCTTCGATATCTCGGCTCTGGAAGGGTCTAGAGCCTCAATTTTTGCGCGTTGGTCGAAGTCTCGTGGCCCTCTGTCAGAATCCAGAGTTTCAAGAAGATCGGAGGGGGTCAAAATTTCGGCCAAAAAAAAAAAAATGACAGTGTTACCCCTTATGTTTTTTTTTTCAGGTCCAAATTTTGACCTTCGATATCTCGGCTCTGGAAGGGTCTAGAGCCTCCATTTTTGCGCGCTGGTCGAAGTCTTGTGGCCCTCTGTCAGAATCCAGAGTTTCAAGAAGATCGGAGGGGGTCAAAATTTCGGCCAAAAAAAAAATGACAGTGTTACCCCTTATGTTTTTTTTTCAGGTCCAATTTTTGACCTTCGATATCTCGGCTCTGGAAGGGTCTAGAGCCTCAATTTTTGCGCGTTGGTCGAAGTCTCGTGGCCATCTGTCAGAATCCAGAGTTTCAAGAAAATTGGAGGGGGTCAAAATTTCGGCCAAAAAAAAAAATGACAGTGTTACCCCTTATGTTTTTTTTTTCAGGTCCAAATTTTGACCTTCGATATCTCGGCTCTGGAAGGGTCTAGAGCCTCAATTTTTGCGCGTTGGTCGAAGTCTCGTGGCCCTCTGTCAGAATCCAGAGTTTCAAGAAGATCGGAGGGGGTCAAAATTTCGGCCAAAAAAAAAAAAATGACAGTGTTACCCCTTATGTTTTTTTTTCAGGTCCAAATTTTGACCTTCGATATCTCGGCTCTGGAAGGGTCTAGAGCCTCCATTTTTGCGCGCTGGTCGAAGTCTTGTGGCCCTCTGTCAGAATCCAGAGTTTCAAGAAGATCGGAGGGGGTCAAAATTTCGGCCAAAAAAAAAAAAAATGACAGTGTTACCCCTTATGTTTTTTTTTCAGGTCCAATTTTTGACCTTCGATATCTCGGCTCTGGAAGGGTCTAGAGCCTCAATTTTTGCGCGTTGGTCGAAGTCTCGTGGCCCTCTGTCAGAATCCAGAGTTTCAAGAAAATTGGAGGGGGTCAAAATTTCGGCCAAAAAAAAAAAATGACAGTGTTACCCCTTAAGTTTTTTTTTTCAGGTCCAAATTTTGACCTTCGATATCTCGGCTCTGGAAGGGTCTAGAGCCTCAATTTTTGCGCGTTGGTCGAAGTCTCGTGGCCCTCTGTCAGAATCCAGAGTTTCAAGAAGATCGGAGGGGGTCAAAATTTCGGCCAAAAAAAAAAATGACAGTGTTACCCCTTATGTTTTTTTTTTCAGGTCCAAATTTTGACCTTCGATATCTCGGCTCTGGAAGGGTCTAGAGCCTCAATTTTTGCGCGTTGGTCGAAGTCTCGTGGCCCTCTGTCAGAATCCAGAGTTTCAAGAAGATCGGAGGGGGTCAAAATTTCGGCCAAAAAAAAATGACAGTGTTACCCCTTATGTTTTTTTTTCAGGTCCAAATTTTGACCTTCGAAATCTCGGCTCTGGAAGGGTCTAGAGCCTCCATTTTTGCGCGTTGGTCGAAGTCTTGTGGCCCTCTGTCAGAGTCCAGAGTTTCAAGAAGATCGGAGGGGGTCAAAATTTCGGCCAAAAAAAAAAATGACAGTGTTACCCCTTATGTTTTTTTTTTTCAGGTCCAAATTTTGACCTTCGATATCTCGGCTCTGGAAGGTTCTAGAGCCTCAATTTTTGCGCGTTGGTCGAAGTCTCGTGGCCCTCTGTCAGAATCCAGAGTTTCAAGAAGATCGGAGGGGGTCAAAATTTCGGCCAAAAAAAAAAAATGACAGTGTTACCCCTTATGTTTTTTTTTTCAGGTCCAAATTTTGATCTTCGATATCTCGGCTCTGGAAGGGTCTAGAACCTCAATTTTTGCGCGTTGGTCGAAGTCTCGTGGCCCTCTGTCAGAATCCAGAGTTTCAAGAAGATTGGAGGGGGTCAAAATTTCGGCCAAAAAAAAATGACAGTGTTACCCCTTATGTTTTTTTTTCAGGTCCAAATTTTGACCTTCGATATCTCGGCTCTGGAAGGGTCTAGAGCCTCCATTTTTGCGCGTTGGTCGAAGTCTCGTGGCCCTCTGTCAGAATCCAGAGTTTCAAGAAAATCGGAGGGGGTCAAAATTTCGGCCAAAAAAAAAATGACAGTGTTACCCCTTATGTTTTTTTTTCAGGTCCAAATTTTGACCTTCAATATCTCGGCTCTGAAAGGGTCTAGAGCCTCCATTTTTGCGCGCTGGTCGAAGTCTTGTGGCCCTCTGTCAGAATCCAGAGTTTCAAGAAGATCGGAGGGGGTCAAAATTTCGGCCAAAAAAAAAATGACAGTGTTACCCCTTATGTTTTTTTTTTTCAGGTCCAATTTTTGACCTTCGATATCTCGGCTCTGGAAGGGTCTAGAGCCTCAATTTTTGCGCGTTGGTCGAAGTCTCGTGGCCCTCTGTCAGAATCCAGAGTTTCAAGAAAATTGGAGGGGGTCAAAATTTCGGCCAAAAAAAAAAAATGACAGTGTTACCCCTTATGTTTTTTTTTTCAGGTCCAAATTTTGACCTTCGATATCTCGGCTCTGGAAGGGTCTAGAGTCTCAATTTTTGCGCGTTGGTCGAAGTCTCGTGGCCCTCTGTCAGAATCCAGAGTTTCAAGAAGATCGGAGGGGGTCAAAATTTCGGCAAAAAAAAAATGACAGTGTTACCCCTTATGTTTTTTTTTTTTCAGGTCCAAATTTTGACCTTCGATATCTCGGCTCTGGAAGGGTCTAGAGCCTCCATTTTTTCGCGCTGGTCGAAGTCTTGTGGCCCTCTGTCAGAATCCAGAGTTTCAAGAAGATCGGAGGGGGTCAAAATTTCGGCCAAAAAAAAAAAATGACAGTGTTACCCCTTATGTTTTTTTTTCAGGTCCAATTTTTGACCTTCGATATCTCGGCTCTGGAAGGGTCTAGAGCCTCAATTTTTGCGCGTTGGTCGAAGTCTCGTGGCCCTCTGTCAGAATCCAGAGTTTCAAGAAAATTGGAGGGGGTCAAAATTTCGGCCAAAAAAAAAAATGACAGTGTTACCCCTTATGTTTTTTTTTTCAGGTCCAAATTTTGACCTTCGATATCTCGGCTCTGGAAGGGTCTAGAGCCTCAATTTTTGCGCGTTGGTCGAAGTCTCGTGGCCCTCTGTCAGAATCCAGAGTTTCAAGAAGATCGGAGGGGGTCAAAATTTCGGCCAAAAAAAAAAAAATGACAGTGTTACCCCTTATGTTTTTTTTTCAGGTCCAAATTTTGACCTTCGATATCTCGGCTCTGGAAGGGTCTAGAGCCTCCATTTTTGCGCGCTGGTCGAAGTCTTGTGGCCCTCTGTCAGAATCCAGAGTTTCAAGAAGATCGGAGGGGGTCAAAATTTCGGCCAAAAAAAAAATGACAGTGTTACCCCTTATGTTTTTTTTTTCAGGTCCAAATTTTGACCTTCGATATCTCGGCTCTGGAAGGGTCTAGAGCCTCCATTTTTGCGCGCTGGTCGAAGTCTTGTGGCCCTCTGTCAGAATCCAGAGTTTCAAGAAGATCGGAGGGGGTCAAAATTTCGGCCAAAAAAAAAATGACAGTGTTACCCCTTATGTTTTTTTTTCAGGTCCAATTTTTGACCTTCGATATCTCGGCTCTGGAAGGGTCTAGAGCCTCAATTTTTGCGCGTTGGTCGAAGTCTCGTGGCCCTCTGTCAGAATCCAGAGTTTCAAGAAGATCGGAGGGGGTCAAAATTTCGGCCAAAAAAAAAAAAATGACAGTGTTACCCCTTATGTTTTTTTTTTCAGGTCCAAATTTTGACCTTCGATATCTCGGCTCTGGAAGGGTCTAGAGCCTCAATTTTTGCACGTTGGTCGAAGTCTCGTGGCCCTCTGTCAGAATCCAGAGTTTCAAGAAGATCGGAGGGGGTCAAAATTTCGGCCAAAAAAAAAAATGACAGTGTTACCCCTTATGTTTTTTTTTTTCAGGTCCAAATTTTGACCTTCGATATCTCGGCTCTGGAAGGGTCTAGAGCCTCAATTTTTGCGCGTTGGTCGAAGTCTCGTGGCCCTCTGTCAGAATCCAGAGTTTCAAGAAGATCGGAGGGGGTCAAAATTTCGGCCAAAAAAAAATGACAGTGTTACCCCTTATGTTTTTTTTTCAGGTCCAAATTTTGACCTTCGATATCTCGGCTCTGGAAGGGTCTAGAGCCTCCATTTTTGCGCGTTGGTCGAAGTCTCGTGGCCCTCTGTCAGAATCCAGAGTTTCAAGAAAATCGGAGGGGGTCAAAATTTCGGCCAAAAAAAAAAAATGACAGTGTTACCCCTTATGTTTTTTTTTCAGGTCCAAATTTTGACCTTCGATATCTCGGCTCTGGAAGGGTCTAGAGCCTCCATTTTTGCGCGCTGGTCGAAGTGTTGTGGCCCTCTGTCAGAATCCAGAGTTTCAAGAAGATCGGAGGGGGTCAAAATTTCGGCCAAAAAAAAAATGACAGTGTTACCCCTTATGTTTTTTTTTTTCAGGTCCAATTTTTGACCTTCGATATCTCGGCTCTGGAAGGGTCTAGAGCCTCAATTTTTGCGCGTTGGTCGAAGTCTCGTGGCCCTCTGTCAGAATCCAGAGTTTCAAGAAAATTGGAGAGGGTCAAAATTTCGGCCAAAAAAAAAAAATGACAGTGTTACCCCTTATGTTTTTTTTTTCAGGTCCAAATTTTGACCTTCGATATCTCGGCTCTGGAAGGGTCTAGAGCCTCAATTTTTGCGCGCTGGTCGAAGTCTTGTGGCCCTCTGTCAGAATCCAGAGTTTCAAGAAGATCGGAGGGGGTCAAAATTTCGGCCAAAAAAAAAAAAAATGACAGTGTTACCCCTTATGTTTTTTTTTTCAGGTCCAAATTTTTGACCTTCGATATCTCGGCTCTGGAAGGGTCTAGAGCCTCAATTTTTGCGCGTTGGTCGAAGTCTCGTGGCCCTCTGTCAGAATCCAGAGTTTCAAGAAAATTGGAGGGGGTCAAAATTTCGGCCAAAAAAAAAAATGACAGTGTTGCCCCTTATGTTTTTTTTTTCAGGTCCAAATTTTGACCTTCGATATCTCGGCTCTGGAAGGGTCTAGAGCCTCAATTTTTGCACGTTGGTCGAAGTCTCGTGGCCCTCTGTCAGAATCCAGAGTTTCAAGAAGATCGGAGGGGGTCAAAATTTCGGCCAAAAAAAAAAAAATGACAGTGTTACCCCTTATGTTTTTTTTTCAGGTCCAAATTTTGACCTTCGATATCTCGGCTCTGGAAGGGTCTAGAGCCTCCATTTTTGCGCGCTGGTCGAAGTCTTGCGGCCCTCTGTCAGAATCCAGAGTTTCAAGAAGATCGGAGGGGGTCAAAATTTCGGCCAAAAAAAAATGACAGTGTTACCCCTTATGTTTTTTTTTTCAGGTCCAAATTTTGACCTTCGATATCTCGGCTCTGGAAGGGTCTAGAGCCTCCATTTTTGCGCGCTGGTCGAAGTCTTGTGGCCCTCTGTCAGAATCCAGAGTTTCAAGAAGATCGGAGGGGGTCAAAATTTCGGCCAAAAAAAAAAGACAGTGTTACCCCTTATGTTTTTTTTTCAGGTCCAAATTTTGACCTTCGATATCTCGGCTCTGGAAGGGTCTAGAGCCTCCATTTTTGCGCGTTGGTCGAAGTCTCGTGGCCCTCTGTCAGAGTCCAGAGTTTCAAGAAAATCGGAGGGGGTCAAAATTTCGGCCAAAAAAAAAATGACAGTGTTACCCCTTATGTTTTTTTTCAGGTCCAAATTTTGACCTTCGATATCTCGGCTCTGGAAGGGTCTAGAGCCTCCATTTTTGCGCGCTGGTCAAAGTCTTGTGGCCCTCTGTCAGAATCCAGAGTTTCAAGAAGATCGGAGGGGGTCAAAATTTCGGCCAAAAAAAAAAAAAGACAGTGTTACCCCTTATGTTTTTTTTTCAGGTCCAATTTTTGACCTTCGATATCTCGGCTCTGGAAGGGTCTAGAGCCTCAATTTTTGCGCGTTGGTCGAAGTCTCGTGGCCCTCTGTCAGAATCCAGAGTTTCAAGAAAATTGGAGGGGGTCAAAATTTCGGCCAAAAAAAAAATGACATTGTTACCCCTTATGTTTTTTTTTTCAGGTCCAAATTTTGACCTTCGATATCTCGGCTCTGGAAGGGTCTAGAGCCTCAATTTTTGCGCGTTGGTCGAAGTCTCGTGGCCCTCTGTCAGAATCCAGAGTTTCAAGAAAATTGGAGGGGGTCAAAATTTCGGCCAAAAAAAAAAAATGACAGTGTTACCCCTTATGGTTTTTTTTTCAGGTCCAAATTTTGACCTTCAATATCTCGGCTCTGGAAGGGTCTAGAGCCTGAATTTTTGCGCGTTGGTCGAAGTCTCGTGGCCCTCTGTCAGAATCCAGAGTTTCAAGAAGATCGGAGGGGGTCAAAATTTCGGCCAAAAAAAAAATGACAGTGTTACCCCTTATGTTTTTTTTTCAGGTCCAATTTTTGACCTTCGATATCTCGGCTCTGGAAGGGTCTAGAGCCTAAATTTTTGTGCGTTGGTCGAAGTCTCGTGGCCCTCTGTCAGAATCCAGAGTTTCAAGAAGATCGGAGGGGGTCAAAATTTCGGCCAAAAAAAAATGACAGTGTTACCCCTTATGTTTTTTTTTTCAGGTCCAAATTTTGACCTTCGATATCTCGGCTCTGGAAGGGTCTAGAGCCTCCATTTTTGCGCGCTGGTCGAAGTCTTGTGGCCCTCTGTCAGAATCCAGAGTTTCAAGAAGATCGGAGGGGGTCAAAATTTCGGCCAAAAAAAAAAAATGACAGTGTTACCCCTTATGTTTTTTTTTTCAGCTCCAATTTTTGACCTTTGATATCTCGGCTCTGGAAGGTTCTAGAGCCTCAATTTTTGCGCGTTGGTCGAAGTCTCGTGGCCCTCTGTCAGAATCCAGAGTTTCAAGAAGATCGGAGGGGGTCAAAATTTCGGCCAAAAAAAAAAAATGACAGTGTTACCCCTTATGTTTTTTTTTTCAGGTCCAAATTTTGATCTTCGATATCTCGGCTCTGGAAGGGTCTAGAGCCTCAATTTTTGCGCGTTGGTCGAAGTCTCGTGGCCCTCTGTCAGAATCCAGAGTTTCAAGAAGATTGGAGGCGGTCAAAATTTCGGCCAAAAAAAAATGACAGTGTTACCCCTTATGTTTTTTTTTCAGGTCCAAATTTTGACCTTCGATATCTCGGCTCTGGAAGGGTCTAGAGCCTCCATTTTTGCGCGTTGGTCGAAGTCTCGTGGCCCTCTGTCAGAATCCAGAGTTTCAAGAAAATCGGAGGGGGTCAAAATTTCGGCCAAAAAAAAAAATGACAGTGTTACCCCTTATGTTTTTTTTTCAGGTCCAAATTTTGACCTTCGATATCTCGGCTCTGGAAGGGTCTAGAGCCTCCATTTTTGCGCGCTGGTCGAAGTCTTGTGGCCCTCTGTCAGAATCCAGAGTTTCAAGAAGATCGGAGGGGGTCAAAATTTCGGCCAAAAAAAAAATGACAGTGTTACCCCTTATGTTTTTTTTTTCAGGTCCAATTTTTGACCTTCGATATCTCGGCTCTGGAAGGGTCTAGAGCCTCAATTTTTGCGCGTTGGTCGAAGTCTCGTGGCCCTCTGTCAGAATCCAGAGTTTCAAGAAAATTGGAGGGGGTCAAAATTTCGGCCAAAAAAAAAAAATGACAGTGTTACCCCTTATGTTTTTTTTTCAGGTCCAAATTTTGACCTTCGATATCTCGGCTCTGGAAGGGTCTAGAGTCTCAATTTTTGCGCGTTGGTCGAAGTCTCGTGGCCCTCTGTCAGAATCCAGAGTTTCAAGAAGATCGGAGGGGGTCAAAATTTCGGCAAAAAAAAAAATGACAGTGTTACCCCTTATGTTTTTTTTTTCAGGTCCAAATTTTGACCTTCGATATCTCGGCTCTGGAAGGGTCTAGAGCCTCCATTTTTGCGCGCTGGTCGAAGTCTTGTGGCCCTCTGTCAGAATCCAGAGTTTCAAGAAGATCGGAGGGGGTCAAAATTTCGGCCAAAAAAAAAAAAAATGACAGTGTTACCCCTTATGTTTTTTTTTCAGGTCCAATTTTTGACCTTCGATATCTCGGCTCTGGAAGGGTCTAGAGCCTCAATTTTTGCGCGTTGGTCGAAGTCTCGTGGCCCTCTGTCAGAATCCAGAGTTTCAAGAAAATTGGAGGGGGTCAAAATTTCGGCCAAAAAAAAAAATGACAGTGTTACCCCTTATGTTTTTTTTTTCAGGTCCAAATTTTGACCTTCGATATCTCGGCTCTGGAAGGGTCTAGAGCCTCAATTTTTGCGCGTTGGTCGAAGTCTCGTGGCCCTCTGTCAGAATCCAGAGTTTCAAGAAGATCGGAGGGGGTCAAAATTTCGGCCAAAAAAAAAAAAAAAAATGACAGTGTTACCCCTTATGTTTTTTTTTCAGGTCCAATTTTTGACCTTCGATATCTCGGCTCTGGAAGGGTCTAGAGCCTCAATTTTTGTGCGTTGGTCGAAGTCTCGTGGCCCTCTGTCAGAATCCAGAGTTTCAAGAAGATCGGAGGGGGTCAAAATTTCGGCCAAAAAAAAATGACAGTGTTACCCCTTATGTTTTTTTTTCAGGTCCAAATTTTGACCTTCGAAATCTCGGCTCTGGAAGGGTCTAGAGCCTCCATTTTTGCGCGTTGGTCGAAGTCTCGTGGCCCTCTGTCAGAGTCCAGAGTTTCAAGAAGATCGGAGGGGGTCAAAATTTCGGCCAAAAAAAAAAATGACAGTGTTACCCCTTATGTTTTTTTTTTTCAGGTCCAAATTTTGACCTTCGATATCTCGGCTCTGGAAGGTTCTAGAGCCTCAATTTTTGCGCGTTGGTCGAAGTCTCGTGGCCCTCTGTCAGAATCCAGAGTTTCAAGAAGATCGGAGGGGGTCAAAATTTCGGCCAAAAAAAAAAAAATGACAGTGTTACCCCTTATGTTTTTTTTTCAGGTCCAAATTTTGATCTTCGATATCTCGGCTCTGGAAGGGTCTAGAGCCTCAATTTTTGCGCGTTGGTCGAAGTCTCGTGGCCCTCTGTCAGAATCCAGAGTTTCAAGAAGATTGGAGGGGGTCAAAATTTCGGCCAAAAAAAAATGACAGTGTTACCCCTTATGTTTTTTTTTCAGGTCCAAATTTTGACCTTCGATATCTCGGCTCTGGAAGGGTCTAGAGCCTCCATTTTTGCGCGTTGGTCGAAGTCTCGTGGCCCTCTGTCAGAATCCAGAGTTTCAAGAAAATCGGAGGGGGTCAAAATTTCGGCCAAAAAAAAAATGACAGTGTTACCCCTTATGTTTTTTTTTCAGGTCCAAATTTTGACCTTCAATATCTCGGCTCTGAAAGGGTCTAGAGCCTCCATTTTTGCGCGCTGGTCGAAGTCTTGTGGCCCTCTGTCAGAATCCAGAGTTTCAAGAAGATCGGAGGGGGTCAAAATTTCGGCCAAAAAAAAAATGACAGTGTTACCCCTTATGTTTTTTTTTTTCAGGTCCAATTTTTGACCTTCGATATCTCGGCTCTGGAAGGGTCTAGAGCCTCAATTTTTGCGCGTTGGTCGAAGTCTCGTGGCCCTCTGTCAGAATCCAGAGTTTCAAGAAAATTGGAGGGGGTCAAAATTTCGGCCAAAAAAAAAAATGACAGTGTTACCCCTTATGTTTTTTTTTTCAGGTCCAAATTTTGACCTTCGATATCTCGGCTCTGGAAGGGTCTAGAGTCTCAATTTTTGCGCGTTGGTCGAAGTCTCGTGGCCCTCTGTCAGAATCCAGAGTTTCAAGAAGATCGGAGGGGGTCAAAATTTCGGCCAAAAAAAAAAAAATGACAGTGTTACCCCTTATGTTTTTTTTTCAGGTCCAAATTTTGATCTTCGATATCTCGGCTCTGGAAGGGTCTAGAGCCTCAATTTTTGCGCGTTGGTCGAAGTCTCGTGGCCCTCTGTCAGAATCCAGAGTTTCAAGAAGATTGGAGGGGGTCAAAATTTCGGCCAAAAAAAAATGACAGTGTTACCCCTTATGTTTTTTTTTCAGGTCCAAATTTTGACCTTCGATATCTCGGCTCTGGAAGGGTCTAGAGCCTCCATTTTTGCGCGTTGGTCGAAGTCTCGTGGCCCTCTGTCAGAATCCAGAGTTTCAAGAAAATCGGAGGGGGTCAAAATTTCGGCCAAAAAAAAAATGACAGTGTTACCCCTTATGTTTTTTTTTCAGGTCCAAATTTTGACCTTCAATATCTCGGCTCTGAAAGGGTCTAGAGCCTCCATTTTTGCGCGCTGGTCGAAGTCTTGTGGCCCTCTGTCAGAATCCAGAGTTTCAAGAAGATCGGAGGGGGTCAAAATTTCGGCCAAAAAAAAAATGACAGTGTTACCCCTTATGTTTTTTTTTTTCAGGTCCAATTTTTGACCTTCGATATCTCGGCTCTGGAAGGGTCTAGAGCCTCAATTTTTGCGCGTTGGTCGAAGTCTCGTGGCCCTCTGTCAGAATCCAGAGTTTCAAGAAAATTGGAGGGGGTCAAAATTTCGGCCAAAAAAAAAAAATGACAGTGTTACCCCTTATGTTTTTTTTTTCAGGTCCAAATTTTGACCTTCGATATCTCGGCTCTGGAAGGGTCTAGAGTCTCAATTTTTGCGCGTTGGTCGAAGTCTCGTGGCCCTCTGTCAGAATCCAGAGTTTCAAGAAGATCGGAGGGGGTCAAAATTTCGGCAAAAAAAAAATGACAGTGTTACCCCTTATGTTTTTTTTTTTTCAGGTCCAAATTTTGACCTTCGATATCTCGGCTCTGGAAGGGTCTAGAGCCTCCATTTTTGCGCGCTGGTCGAAGTCTTGTGGCCCTCTGTCAGAATCCAGAGTTTCAAGAAGATCGGAGGGGGTCAAAATTTCGGCCAAAAAAAAAAAAATGACAGTGTTACCCCTTATGTTTTTTTTTCAGGTCCAATTTTTGACCTTCGATATCTCGGCTCTGGAAGGGTCTAGAGCCTCAATTTTTGCGCGTTGGTCGAAGTCTCGTGGCCCTCTGTCAGAATCCAGAGTTTCAAGAAAATTGGAGGGGGTCAAAATTTCGGCCAAAAAAAAAAATGACAGTGTTACCCCTTATGTTTTTTTTTTCAGGTCCAAATTTTGACCTTCGATATCTCGGCTCTGGAAGGGTCTAGAGCCTCAATTTTTGCGCGTTGGTCGAAGTCTCGTGGCCCTCTGTCAGAATCCAGAGTTTCAAGAAGATCGGAGGGGGTCAAAATTTCGGCCAAAAAAAAAAAAATGACAGTGTTACCCCTTATGTTTTTTTTTCAGGTCCAAATTTTGACCTTCGATATCTCGGCTCTGGAAGGGTCTAGAGCCTCCATTTTTGCGCGCTGGTCGAAGTCTTGTGGCCCTCTGTCAGAATCCAGAGTTTCAAGAAGATCGGAGGGGGTCAAAATTTCGGCCAAAAAAAAAATGACAGTGTTACCCCTTATGTTTTTTTTTTCAGGTCCAAATTTTGACCTTCGATATCTCGGCTCTGGAAGGGTCTAGAGCCTCCATTTTTGCGCGCTGGTCGAAGTCTTGTGGCCCTCTGTCAGAATCCAGAGTTTCAAGAAGATCGGAGGGGGTCAAAATTTCGGCCAAAAAAAAAATGACAGTGTTACCCCTTATGTTTTTTTTTCAGGTCCAATTTTTGACCTTCGATATCTCGGCTCTGGAAGGGTCTAGAGCCTCAATTTTTGCGCGTTGGTCGAAGTCTCGTGGCCCTCTGTCAGAATCCAGAGTTTCAAGAAGATCGGAGGGGGTCAAAATTTCGGCCAAAAAAAAAAAATGACAGTGTTACCCCTTATGTTTTTTTTTTCAGGTCCAAATTTTGACCTTCGATATCTCGGCTCTGGAAGGGTCTAGAGCCTCAATTTTTGCACGTTGGTCGAAGTCTCGTGGCCCTCTGTCAGAATCCAGAGTTTCAAGAAGATCGGAGGGGGTCAAAATTTCGGCCAAAAAAAAAAAAATGACAGTGTTACCCCTTATGTTTTTTTTTTTTCAGGTCCAAATTTTGACCTTCGATATCTCGGCTCTGGAAGGGTCTAGAGCCTCAATTTTTGCGCGTTGGTCGAAGTCTCGTGGCCCTCTGTCAGAATCCAGAGTTTCAAGAAGATCGGAGGGGGTCAAAATTTCGGCCAAAAAAAAATGACAGTGTTACCCCTTATGTTTTTTTTTCAGGTCCAAATTTTGACCTTCGATATCTCGGCTCTGGAAGGGTCTAGAGCCTCCATTTTTGCGCGTTGGTCGAAGTCTCGTGGCCCTCTGTCAGAATCCAGAGTTTCAAGAAAATCGGAGGGGGTCAAAATTTCGGCCAAAAAAAAAAAATGACAGTGTTACCCCTTATGTTTTTTTTTCAGGTCCAAATTTTGACCTTCGATATCTCGGCTCTGGAAGGGTCTAGAGCCTCCATTTTTGCGCGCTGGTCGAAGTGTTGTGGCCCTCTGTCAGAATCCAGAGTTTCAAGAAGATCGGAGGGGGTCAAAATTTCGGCCAAAAAAAAAATGACAGTGTTACCCCTTATGTTTTTTTTTCAGGTCCAAATTTTGACCTTCGATATCTCGGCTCTGGAAGGGTCTAGAGCCTCAATTTTTGCGCGTTGGTCGAAGTCTCGTGGCCCTCTGTCAGAATCCAGAGTTTCAAGAAGATCGGAGGGGGTCAAAATTTCGGCCAAAAAAAAAATGACAGTGTTACCCCTTATGTTTTTTTTTCAGGTCCAAATTTTGACCTTCGATATCTCGGCTCTGGAAGGGTCTAGAGCCTCCATTTTTGCGCGTTGGTCGAAGTCTCGTGGCCCTCTGTCAGAATCCAGAGTTTCAAGAAAATCGGAGGGGGTCAAAATTTCGGCCAAAAAAAAAAAAATGACAGTGTTACCCCTTATGTTTTTTTTTCAGGTCCAAATTTTGACCTTCGATATCTCGGCTCTGGAAGGGTCTAGAGCCTCCATTTTTGCGCGCTGGTCGAAGTCTTGTGGCCCTCTGTCAGAATCCAGAGTTTCAAGAAGATCGGAGGGGGTCAAAATTTCGGCCAAAAAAAAAAATGACAGTGTTACCCCTTATGTTTTTTTTTTTCAGGTCCAATTTTTGACCTTCGATATCTCGGCTCTGGAAGGGTCTAGAGCCTCAATTTTTGCGCGTTGGTCGAAGTCTCGTGGCCCTCTGTCAGAATCCAGAGTTTCAAGAAAATTGGAGGGGGTCAAAATTTCGGCCAAAAAAAAAAATGACAGTGTTACCCCTTATGTTTTTTTTTTCAGGTCCAAATTTTGACCTTCGATATCTCGGCTCTGGAAGGGTCTAGAGCCTCAATTTTTGCACGTTGGTCGAAGTCTCGTGGCCCTCTGTCAGAATCCAGAGTTTCAAGAAGATCGGAGGGGGTCAAAATTTCGGCCAAAAAAAAAAAATGACAGTGTTACCCCTTATGTTTTTTTTTCAGGTCCAAATTTTGACCTTCGATATCTCGGCTCTGGAAGGGTCTAGAGCCTCCATTTTTGCGCGCTGGTCGAAGTCTTGCGGCCCTCTGTCAGAATCCAGAGTTTCAAGAAGATCGGAGGGGGTCAAAATTTCGGCCAAAAAAAAATGACAGTGTTACCCCTTATGTTTTTTTTTTTCAGGTCCAAATTTTGACCTTCGATATCTCGGCTCTGGAAGGGTCTAGAGCCTCCATTTTTGCGCGCTGGTCGAAGTCTTGTGGCCCTCTGTCAGAATCCAGAGTTTCAAGAAGATCGGAGGGGGTCAAAATTTCGGCCAAAAAAAAAAGACAGTGTTACCCCTTATGTTTTTTTTTCAGGTCCAAATTTTGACCTTCGATATCTCGGCTCTGGAAGGGTCTAGAGCCTCCATTTTTGCGCGTTGGTCGAAGTCTCGTGGCCCTCTGTCAGAGTCCAGAGTTTCAAGAAAATCGGAGGGGGTCAAAATTTCGGCCAAAAAAAAAATGACAGTGTTACCCCTTATGTTTTTTTTCAGGTCCAAATTTTGACCTTCGATATCTCGGCTCTGGAAGGGTCTAGAGCCTCCATTTTTGCGCGCTGGTCAAAGTCTTGTGGCCCTCTGTCAGAATCCAGAGTTTCAAGAAGATCGGAGGGGGTCAAAATTTCGGCCAAAAAAAAAAAATGACAGTGTTACCCCTTATGTTTTTTTTTCAGGTCCAATTTTTGACCTTCGATATCTCGGCTCTGGAAGGGTCTAGAGCCTCAATTTTTGCGCGTTGGTCGAAGTCTCGTGGCCCTCTGTCAGAATCCAGAGTTTCAAGAAAATTGGAGGGGGTCAAAATTTCGGCCAAAAAAAAAAATGACAGTGTTACCCCTTATGGTTTTTTTTTCAGGTCCAAATTTTGACCTTCAATATCTCGGCTCTGGAAGGGTCTAGAGCCTGAATTTTTGCGCGTTGGTCGAAGTCTCGTGGCCCTCTGTCAGAATCCAGAGTTTCAAGAAGATCGGAGGGGGTCAAAATTTCGGCCAAAAAAAAAATGACAGTGTTACCCCTTATGTTTTTTTTTTCAGGTCCAATTTTTGACCTTCGATATCTCGGCTCTGGAAGGGTCTAGAGCCTAAATTTTTGCGCGTTGGTCGAAGTCTCGTGGCCCTCTGTCAGAATCCAGAGTTTCAAGAAGATCGGAGGGGGTCAAAATTTCGGCCAAAAAAAAAATGACAGTGTTACCCCTTATGTTTTTTTTTTCAGGTCCAAATTTTGACCTTCGATATCTCGGCTCTGGAAGGGTCTAGAGCCTCCATTTTTGCGCGCTGGTCGAAGTCTTGTGGCCCTCTGTCAGAATCCAGAGTTTCAAGAAGATCGGAGGGGGTCAAAATTTCGGCCAAAAAAAAAAAAAATGACAGTGTTACCCCTTATGTTTTTTTTTCAGCTCCAATTTTTGACCTTTGATATCTCGGCTCTGGAAGGTTCTAGAGCCTCAATTTTTGCGCGTTGGTCGAAGTCTCGTGGCCCTCTGTCAGAATCCAGAGTTTCAAGAAGATCGGAGGGGGTCAAAATTTCGGCCAAAAAAAAAATGACAGTGTTACCCCTTATGTTTTTTTTCAGGTCCAAATTTTGATCTTCGATATCTCGGCTCTGGAAGGGTCTAGAGCCTCAATTTTTGCGCGTTGGTCGAAGTCTCGTGGCCCTCTGTCAGAATCCAGAGTTTCAAGAAGATTGGAGGGGGTCAAAATTTCGGCCAAAAAAAAATGACAGTGTTACCCCTTATGTTTTTTTTTCAGGTCCAAATTTTGACCTTCGATATCTCGGCTCTGGAAGGGTCTAGAGCCTCCATTTTTGCGCGTTGGTCGAAGTCTCGTGGCCCTCTGTCAGAATCCAGAGTTTCAAGAAAATCGGAGGGGGTCAAAATTTCGGCCAAAAAAAAAATGACAGTGTTACCCCTTATGTTTTTTTTTCAGGTCCAAATTTTGACCTTCGATATCTCGGCTCTGGAAGGGTCTAGAGCCTCCATTTTTGCGCGCTGGTCGAAGTCTTGTGGCCCTCTGTCAGAATCCAGAGTTTCAAGAAGATCGGAGGGGGTCAAAATTTCGGCCAAAAAAAAAATGACAGTGTTACCCCTTATGTTTTTTTTTTTCAGGTCCAATTTTTGACCTTCGATATCTCGGCTCTGGAAGGGTCTAGAGCCTCAATTTTTGCGCGTTGATCGAAGTCTCGTGGCCCTCTGTCAGAATCCAGAGTTTCAAGAAAATTGGAGGGGGTCAAAATTTCGGCCAAAAAAAAAAATGACAGTGTTACCCCTTATGTTTTTTTTTTCAGGTCCAAATTTTGACCTTCGATATCTCGGCTCTGGAAGGGTCTAGAGTCTCAATTTTTGCGCGTTGGTCGAAGTCTCGTGGCCCTCTGTCAGAATCCAGAGTTTCAAGAAGATCGGAGCGGGTCAAAATTTCGGCAAAAAAAAAATGACAGTGTTACCCCTTATGTTTTTTTTTTCAGGTCCAAATTTTGACCTTCGATATCTCGGCTCTGGAAGGGTCTAGAGCCTCCATTTTTGCGCGCTGGTCGAAGTCTTGTGGCCCTCTGTCAGAATCCAGAGTTTCAAGAAGATCGGAGGGGGTCAAAATTTCGGCCAAAAAAAAAAAAAAAATGACAGTGTTACCCCTTATGTTTTTTTTTCAGGTCCAATTTTTGACCTTCGATATCTCGGCTCTGGAAGGGTCTAGAGCCTCAATTTTTGCGCGTTGGTCGAAGTCTCGTGGCCCTCTGTCAGAATCCAGAGTTTCAAGAAAATTGGAGGGGGTCAAAATTTCGGCCAAAAAAAAAAATGACAGTGTTACCCCTTATGTTTTTTTTTCAGGTCCAAATTTTGACCTTCGATATCTCGGCTCTGGAAGGGTCTAGAGCCTCAATTTTTGCGCGTTGGTCGAAGTCTCGTGGCCCTCTGTCAGAATCCAGAGTTTCAAGAAGATCGGAGGGGGTCAAAATTTCGGCCAAAAAAAAAACTGACAGTGTTACCCCTTATGTTTTTTTTTCAGGTCCAAATTTTGACCTTCGATATCTCGGCTCTGGAAGGGTCTAGAGCCTCCATTTTTGCGCGCTGGTCGAAGTCTTGTGGCCCTCTGTCAGAATCCAGAGTTTCAAGAAGATCGGAGGGGGTCAAAATTTCGGCCAAAAAAAAATGACAGTGTTACCCCTTATGTTTTTTTTTCAGGTCCAAATTTTGACCTTCGATATCTCGGCTCTGGAAGGGTCTAGAGCCTCCATTTTTGCGCGCTGGTCGAAGTCTTGTGGCCCTCTGTCAGAATCCAGAGTTTCAAGAAGATCGGAGGGGGTCAAAATTTCGGCCAAAAAAAAAATGACAGTGTTACCCCTTATGTTTTTTTTTCAGGTCCAATTTTTGACCTTCGATATCTCGGCTCTGGAAGGGTCTAGAGCCTCAATTTTTGCGCGTTGGTCGAAGTCTCGTGGCCCTCTGTCAGAATCCAGAGTTTCAAGAAAATTGGAGGGGGTCAAAATTTCGGCCAAAAAAAAAAAAATGACAGTGTTACCCCTTATGTTTTTTTTTTCAGGTCCAAATTTTGACCTTCGATATCTCGGCTCTGGAAGGGTCTAGAGCCTCAATTTTTGCGCGTTGGTCGAAGTCTCGTGGCCCTCTGTCAGAATCCAGAGTTTCAAGAAGATCGGAGGGGGTCAAAATTTCGGCCAAAAAAAAAAAATGACAGTGTTACCCCTTATGTTTTTTTTTTCAGGTCCAAATTTTGACCTTCGATATCTCGGCTCTGGAAGGGTCTAGAGCCTCCATTTTTGCGCGCTGGTCGAAGTCTTGTGGCCCTCTGTCAGAATCCAGAGTTTCAAGAAGATCGGAGGGGGTCAAAATTTCGGCCAAAAAAAAAAAAATGACAGTGTTACCGCTTATGTTTTTTTTTTCAGGTCCAATTTTTGACCTTCGATATCTCGGCTCTGGAAGGGTCTAGAGCCTCAATTTTTGCGCGTTGGTCGAAGTCTCGTGGCCCTCTGTCAGAATCCAGAGTTTCAAGAAAATTGGAGGGGGTCAAAATTTCGGCCAAAAAAAAAAAAATGACAGTGTTACCCCTTATGTTTTTTTTTTCAGGTCCAAATTTTGACCTTCGATATCTCGGCTCTGGAAGGGTCTAGAGCCTCAATTTTTGCACGTTGGTCGAAGTCTCGTGGCCCTCTGTCAGAATCCAGAGTTTCAAGAAGATCGGAGGGGGTCAAAATTTCGGCCAAAAAAAAAAAATGACAGTGTTACCCCTTATGTTTTTTTTTTTTCAGGTCCAAATTTTGACCTTCGATATCTCGGCTCTGGAAGGGTCTAGAGCCTCAATTTTTGCGCGTTGGTCGAAGTCTCGTGGCCCTCTGTCAGAATCCAGAGTTTCAAGAAGATCGGAGGGGGTCAAAATTTCGGCCAAAAAAAAAATGACAGTGTTACCCCTTATGTTTTTTTTTCAGGTCCAAATTTTGACCTTCGATATCTCGGCTCTGGAAGGGTCTAGAGCCTCCATTTTTGCGCGTTGGTCGAAGTCTCGTGGCCCTCTGTCAGAATCCAGAGTTTTAAGAAAATCGGAGGGGGTCAAAATTTCGGCCAAAAAAAAAAATGACAGTGTTACCCCTTATGTTTTTTTTTCAGGTCCAAATTTTGACCTTCGATATCTCGGCTCTGGAAGGGTCTAGAGCCTCTATTTTTGCGCGCTGGTCGAAGTGTTGTGGCCCTCTGTCAGAATCCAGAGTTTCAAGAAGATCGGAGGGGGTCAAAATTTCGGCCAAAAAAAAAAAATGACAGTGTTACCCCTTATGTTTTTTTTTTCAGGTCCAATTTTTGACCTTCGATATCTCGGCTCTGGAAGGGTCTAGAGCCTCAATTTTTGCGCGTTGGTCGAAGTCTCGTGGCCCTCTGTCAGAATCCAGAGTTTCAAGAAATTTGGAGGGGGTCAAAATTTCGGCCAAAAAAAAAAATGACAGTGTTACCCCTTATGTTTTTTTTTTCAGGTCCAAATTTTGACCTTCGATATCTCGGCTCTGGAAGGGTCTAGAGCCTCAATTTTTGCACGTTGGTCGAAGTCTCGTGGCCCTCTGTCAGAATCCAGAGTTTCAAGAAGATCGGAGGGGGTCAAAATTTCGGCCAAAAAAAAAAAAAATGACAGTGTTACCCCTTATGTTTTTTTTTTTCAGGTCCAAATTTTGAGCTTCGATATCTCGGCTCTGGAAGGGTCTAGAGCCTCCATTTTTGCGCGCTGGTCGAAGTCTTGTGGCCCTCTGTCAGAATCCAGAGTTTCAAGAAGATCGGAGGGGGTCAAAATTTCGGCCAAAAAAAAAAATGACAGTGTTACCCCTTATGTTTTTTTTTCAGGTCCAATTTTTGACCTTCGATATCTCGGCTCTGGAAGGGTCTAGAGCCTCAATTTTTGCGCGTTGGTCGAAGTCTCGTGGCCCTCTGTCAGAATCCAGAGTTTCAAGAAAATTGGAGGGGGTCAAAATTTCGGCCAAAAAAAAAAATGACAGTGTTACCCCTTATGTTTTTTTTTTCAGGTCCAAATTTTGACCTTCGATATCTCGGCTCTGGAAGGGTCTAGAGCCTCAATTTTTGCGCGTTGGTCGAAGTCTCGTGGCCCTCTGTCAGAATCCAGAGTTTCAAGAAGATCGGAGGGGGTCAAAATTTCGGCCAAAAAAAAAAAATGACAGTGTTACCCCTTATGTTTTTTTTTCAGGTCCAAATTTTGACCTTCGATATCTCGGCTCTGGAAGGGTCTAGAGCCTCAATTTTTGCGCGTTGGTCGAAGTCTCGTGGCCCTCTGTCAGAATCCAGAGTTTCAAGAAAATTGGAGGGGGTCAAAATTTCGGCCAAAAAAAAAAATGACAGTGTTACCCCTTATGGTTTTTTTTTCAGGTCCAAATTTTGACCTTCAATATCTCGGCTCTGGAAGGGTCTAGAGCCTGAATTTTTGCGCGTTGGTCGAAGTCTCGTGGCCCTCTGTCAGAATCCAGAGTTTCAAGAAATCGGAGGGGGTCAAAATTTCGGCCAAAAAAAAAATGACAGTGTTACCCCTTATGTTTTTTTTTTCAGGTCCAATTTTTGACCTTCGATATCTCGGCTCTGGAAGGGTCTAGAGCCTAAATTTTTGCGCGTTGGTCGAAGTCTCGTGGCCCTCTGTCAGAATCCAGAGTTTCAAGAAGATCGGAGGGGGTCAAAATTTCGGCCAAAAAAAAATGACAGTGTTACCCCTTATGTTTTTTTTTTCAGGTCCAAATTTTGACCTTCGATATCTCGGCTCTGGAAGGGTCTAGAGCCTCCATTTTTGCGCGCTGGTCGAAGTCTTGTGGCCCTCTGTCAGAATCCAGAGTTTCAAGAAGATCGGAGGGGGTCAAAATTTCGGCCAAAAAAAAAAAATGACAGTGTTACCCCTTATGTTTTTTTTTTCAGCTCCAATTTTTGACCTTTGATATCTCGGCTCTGGAAGGTTCTAGAGCCTCAATTTTTGCGCGTTGGTCGAAGTCTCGTGGCCCTCTGTCAGAATCCAGAGTTTCAAGAAGATCGGAGGGGGTCAAAATTTCGGCCAAAAAAAAAAAATGACAGTGTTACCCCTTATGTTTTTTTTTTCAGGTCCAAATTTTGATCTTCGATATCTCGGCTCTGGAAGGGTCTAGAGCCTCAATTTTTGCGCGTTGGTCGAAGTCTCGTGGCCCTCTGTCAGAATCCAGAGTTTCAAGAAGATTGGAGGGGGTCAAAATTTCGGCCAAAAAAAAATGACAGTGTTACCCCTTATGTTTTTTTTTCAGGTCCAAATTTTGACCTTCGATATCTCGGCTCTGGAAGGGTCTAGAGCCTCCATTTTTGCGCGTTGGTCGAAGTCTCGTGGCCCTCTGTCAGAATCCAGAGTTTCAAGAAAATCGGAGGGGGTCAAAATTTCGGCCAAAAAAAAAATGACAGTGTTACCCCTTATGTTTTTTTTTCAGGTCCAAATTTTGACCTTCGATATCTCGGCTCTGGAAGGGTCTAGAGCCTCCATTTTTGCGCGCTGGTCGAAGTCTTGTGGCCCTCTGTCAGAATCCAGAGTTTCAAGAAGATCGGAGGGGGTCAAAATTTCGGCCAAAAAAAAAATGACAGTGTTACCCCTTATGTTTTTTTTTTTCAGGTCCAATTTTTGACCTTCGATATCTCGGCTCTGGAAGGGTCTAGAGCCTCAATTTTTGCGCGTTGGTCGAAGTCTCGTGGCCCTCTGTCAGAATCCAGAGTTTCAAGAAAATTGGAGGGGGTCAAAATTTCGGCCAAAAAAAAAAAATGACAGTGTTACCCCTTATGTTTTTTTTTCAGGTCCAAATTTTGACCTTCGATATCTCGGCTCTGGAAGGGTCTAGAGTCTCAATTTTTGCGCGTTGGTCGAAGTCTCGTGGCCCTCTGTCAGAATCCAGAGTTTCAAGAAGATCGGAGGGGGTCAAAATTTCGGCAAAAAAAAAAATGACAGTGTTACCCCTTATGTTTTTTTTTTTCAGGTCCAAATTTTGACCTTCGATATCTCGGCTCTGGAAGGGTCTAGAGCCTCCATTTTTGCGCGCTGGTCGAAGTCTTGTGGCCCTCTGTCAGAATCCAGAGTTTCAAGAAGATCGGAGGGGGTCAAAATTTCGGCCAAAAAAAAAAAAAAATGACAGTGTTACCCCTTATGTTTTTTTTTCAGGTCCAATTTTTGACCTTCGATATCTCGGCTCTGGAAGGGTCTAGAGCCTCAATTTTTGCGCGTTGGTCGAAGTCTCGTGGCCCTCTGTCAGAATCCAGAGTTTCAAGAAAATTGGAGGGGGTCAAAATTTCGGCCAAAAAAAAAAATGACAGTGTTACCCCTTATGTTTTTTTTTTCAGGTCCAAATTTTGACCTTCGATATCTCGGCTCTGGAAGGGTCTAGAGCCTCAATTTTTGCGCGTTGGTCGAAGTCTCGTGGCCCTCTGTCAGAATCCAGAGTTTCAAGAAGATCGGAGGGGGTCAAAATTTCGGCCAAAAAAAAAAAATGACAGTGTTACCCCTTATGTTTTTTTTTCAGGTCCAAATTTTGACCTTCGATATCTCGGCTCTGGAAGGGTCTAGAGCCTCCATTTTTGCGCGCTGGTCGAAGTCTTGTGGCCCTCTGTCAGAATCCAGAGTTTCAAGAAGATCGGAGGGGGTCAAAATTTCGGCCAAAAAAAAAATGACAGTGTTACCCCTTATGTTTTTTTTTTCAGGTCCAAATTTTGACCTTCGATATCTCGGCTCTGGAAGGGTCTAGAGCCTCCATTTTTGCGCGCTGGTCGAAGTCTTGTGGCCCTCTGTCAGAATCCAGAGTTTCAAGAAGATCGGAGGGGGTCAAAATTTCGGCCAAAAAAAAAATGACAGTGTTACCCCTTATGTTTTTTTTTCAGGTCCAATTTTTGACCTTCGATATCTCGGCTCTGGAAGGGTCTAGAGCCTCAATTTTTGCGCGTTGGTCGAAGTCTCGTGGCCCTCTGTCAGAATCCAGAGTTTCAAGAAAATTGGAGGGGGTCAAAATTTCGGCCAAAAAAAAAAAAATGACAGTGTTACCCCTTATGTTTTTTTTTTCAGGTCCAAATTTTGACCTTCGATATCTCGGCTCTGGAAGGGTCTAGAGCCTCAATTTTTGCGCGTTGGTCGAAGTCTCGTGGCCCTCTGTCAGAATCCAGAGTTTCAAGAAGATCGGAGGGGGTCAAAATTTCGGCCAAAAAAAAAAAATGACAGTGTTACCCCTTATGTTTTTTTTTTTCAGGTCCAAATTTTGACCTTCGATATCTCGGCTCTGGAAGGGTCTAGAGCCTCCATTTTTGCGCGCTGGTCGAAGTCTTGTGGCCCTCTGTCAGAATCCAGAGTTTCAAGAAGATCGGAGGGGGTCAAAATTTCGGCCAAAAAAAAAAAATGACAGTGTTACCCCTTATGTTTTTTTTTTCAGGTCCAATTTTTGACCTTCGATATCTCGGCTCTGGAAGGGTCTAGAGCCTCAATTTTTGCGCGTTGGTCGAAGTCTCGTGGCCCTCTGTCAGAATCCAGAGTTTCAAGAAAATTGGAGGGGGTCAAAATTTCGGCCAAAAAAAAAAAAATGACAGTGTTACCCCTTATGTTTTTTTTTTCAGGTCCAAATTTTGACCTTCGATATCTCGGCTCTGGAAGGGTCTAGAGCCTCAATTTTTGCACGTTGGTCGAAGTCTCGTGGCCCTCTGTCAGAATCCAGAGTTTCAAGAAGATCGGAGGGGGTCAAAATTTCGGCCAAAAAAAAAATGACAGTGTTACCCCTTATGTTTTTTTTTTTCAGGTCCAAATTTTGACCTTCGATATCTCGGCTCTGGAAGGGTCTAGAGCCTCAATTTTTGCGCGTTGGTCGAAGTCTCGTGGCCCTCTGTCAGAATCCAGAGTTTCAAGAAAATTGGAGGGGGTCAAAATTTCGGCCAAAAAAAAAAATGACAGTGTTACCCCTTATGTTTTTTTTTTCAGGTCCAAATTTTGACCTTCGATATCTCGGCTCTGGAAGGGTCTAGAGCCTCCATTTTTGCGCGCTGGTCGAAGTCTTGTGGCCCTCTGTCAGAATCCAGAGTTTCAAGAAGATCGGAGGGGGTCAAAATTTCCGCCAAAAAAAAAAATGACAGTGTTACCCCTTATGTTTTTTTTTCAGGTCCAAATTTTGACCTTCGATATCTCGGCTCTGGAAGGGTCTAGAGCCTCCATTTTTGCGCGCTGGTCGAAGTCTTGTGGCCCTCTGTCAGAATCCAGAGTTTCAAGAAGATCGGAGGGGGTCAAAATTTCGGCCAAAAAAAAAATGACAGTGTTACCCCTTATGTTTTTTTTTCAGGTCCAATTTTTGACCTTCGATATCTCGGCTCTGGAAGGGTCTAGAGCCTCAATTTTTGCGCGTTGGTCGAAGTCTCGTGGCCCTCTGTCAGAATCCAGAGTTTCAAGAAAATTGGAGGGGGTCAAAATTTCGGCCAAAAAAAAAAAATGACAGTGTTACCCCTTATGTTTTTTTTTTCAGGTCCAAATTTTGACCTTCGATATCTCGGCTCTGGAAGGGTCTAGAGCCTCAATTTTTGCGCGTTGGTCGAAGTCTCGTGGCCCTCTGTCAGAATCCAGAGTTTCAAGAAGATCGGAGGGGGTCAAAATTTCGGCCAAAAAAAAAAAAATGACAGTGTTACCCCTTATGTTTTTTTTTTCAGGTCCAAATTTTGACCTTCGATATCTCGGCTCTGGAAGGGTCTAGAGCCTCCATTTTTGCGCGCTGGTCGAAGTCTTGTGGCCCTCTGTCAGAATCCAGAGTTTCAAGAAGATCGGAGGGGGTCAAAATTTCGGCCAAAAAAAAAAAATGACAGTGTTACCCCTTATGTTTTTTTTTTCAGGTCCAATTTTTGACCTTCGATATCTCGGCTCTGGAAGGGTCTAGAGCCTCAATTTTTGCGCGTTGGTCGAAGTCTCGTGGCCCTCTGTCAGAATCCAGAGTTTCAAGAAAATTGGAGGGGGTCAAAATTTCGGCCAAAAAAAAAAAAATGACAGTGTTACCCCTTATGTTTTTTTTTTCAGGTCCAAATTTTGACCTTCGATATCTCGGCTCTGGAAGGGTCTAGAGCCTCAATTTTTGCACGTTGGTCGAAGTCTCGTGGCCCTCTGTCAGAATCCAGAGTTTCAAGAAGATCGGAGGGGGTCAAAATTTCGGCCAAAAAAAAAAAATGACAGTGTTACCCCTTATGTTTTTTTTTTCAGGTCCAAATTTTGACCTTCGATATCTCGGCTCTGGAAGGGTCTAGAGCCTCAATTTTTGCGCGTTGGTCGAAGTCTCATGGCCCTCTGTCAGAATCCAGAGTTTCAAGAAGATCGGAGGGGGTCAAAATTTCGGCCAAAAAAAAAATGACAGTGTTACCCCTTATGTTTTTTTTTCAGGTCCAAATTTTGACCTTCGATATCTCGGCTCTGGAAGGGTCTAGAGCCTCCATTTTTGCGCGTTGGTCGAAGTCTCGTGGCCCTCTGTCAGAATCCAGAGTTTCAAGAAAATCGGAGGGGGTCAAAATTTCGGCCAAAAAAAAAAAAATGACAGTGTTACCCCTTATGTTTTTTTTTCAGGTCCAAATTTTGACCTTCGATATCTCGGCTCTGGAAGGGTCTAGAGCCTCCATTTTTGCGCGCTGGTCGAAGTGTTGTGGCCCTCTGTCAGAATCCAGAGTTTCAAGAAGATCGGAGGGGGTCAAAATTTCGGCCAAAAAAAAAAAATGACAGTGTTACCCCTTATGTTTTTTTTTCAGGTCCAATTTTTGACCTTCGATATCTCGGCTCTGGAAGGGTCTAGAGCCTCAATTTTTGCGCGTTGGTCGAAGTCTCGTGGCCCTCTGTCAGAATCCAGAGTTTCAAGAAGATCGGAGGGGGTCAAAATTTCGGCCAAAAAAAAAAAATGACAGTGTTACCCCTTATGTTTTTTTTTTCAGGTCCAAATTTTGACCTTCGATATCTCGGCTCTGGAAGGGTCTAGAGCCTCCATTTTTGCGCGCTGGTCGAAGTCTTGTGGCCCTCTGTCAGAATCCAGAGTTTCAAGAAGATCGGAGGGGGTCAAAATTTCGGCCAAAAAAAAAAAGACAGTGTTACCCCTTATGTTTTTTTTTTCAGGTCCAAATTTTGACCTTCGATATCTCGGCTCTGGAAGGGTCTAGAGCCTCCATTTTTGCGCGTTGGTCGAAGTCTCGTGGCCCTCTGTCAGAGTCCAGAGTTTCAAGAAAATCGGAGGGGGTCAAAATTTCGGCCAAAAAAAAAATGACAGTGTTACCCCTTATGTTTTTTTTCAGGTCCAAATTTTGACCTTCGATATCTCGGCTCTGGAAGGGTCTAGAGCCTCCATTTTTGCGCGCTGGTCAAAGTCTTGTGGCCCTCTGTCAGAATCCAGAGTTTCAAGAAGATCGGAGGGGGTCAAAATTTCGGCCAAAAAAAAAAAATGACAGTGTTACCCCTTATGTTTTTTTTTCAGGTCCAATTTTTGACCTTCGATATCTCGGCTCTGGAAGGGTCTAGAGCCTCAATTTTTGCGCGTTGGTCGAAGTCTCGTGGCCCTCTGTCAGAATCCAGAGTTTCAAGAAAATTGGAGGGGGTCAAAATTTCGACCAAAAAAAAAAAATGACAGTGTTACCCCTTATGTTTTTTTTTTCAGGTCCAAATTTTGACCTTCAATATCTCGGCTCTGGAAGGGTCTAGAGCCTGAATTTTTGCGCGTTGGTCGAAGTCTCGTGGCCCTCTGTCAGAATCCAGAGTTTCAAGAAGATCGGAGGGGGTCAAAATTTCGGCCAAAAAAAAAAAAATGACAGTGTTACCCCTTATGTTTTTTTTTTTCAGGTCCAATTTTTGACCTTCGATATCTCGGCTCTGGAAGGGTCTAGAGCCTAAATTTTTGCGCGTTGGTCGAAGTCTCGTGGCCCTCTGTCAGAATCCAGAGTTTCAAGAAGATCGGAGGGGGTCAAAATTTCGGCCAAAAAAAAAATGACAGTGTTACCCCTTATGTTTTTTTTTTCAGGTCCAAATTTTGACCTTCGATATCTCGGCTCTGGAAGGGTCTAGAGCCTCCATTTTTGCGCGCTGGTCGAAGTCTTGTGGCCCTCTGTCAGAATCCAGAGTTTCAAGAAGATCGGAGGGGGTCAAAATTTCGGCCAAAAAAAAAAATGACAGTGTTACCCCTTATGTTTTTTTTTTCAGCTCCAATTTTTGACCTTTGATATCTCGGCTCTGGAAGGGTCTAGAGCCTAAATTTTTGCCCGTTGGTCGAAGTCTCGTGGCCCTCTGTCAGAATCCAGAGTTTCAAGAAGATCGGAGGGGGTCAAAATTTCGGCCAAAAAAAAAAATGACAGTGTTACCCCTTATGTTTTTTTTTTTTCAGGTCCAAATTTTGACCTTCGATATCTCGGCTCTGGAAGGGTCTAGAGCCTCCATTTTTGCGCGCTGGTCGAAGTCTCGTGGCCCTCTGTCAGAGTCCAGAGTTTCAAGAAGATCGGAGGGGGTCAAAATTTCGGCCAAAAAAAAAAATGACAGTGTTACCCCTTATGTTTTTTTTTTCAGGTCCAAATTTTGACCTTCGATATCTCGGCTCTGGAAGGGTCTAGAGTCTCAATTTTTGCGCGTTGGTCGAAGTCTCGTGGCCCTCTGTCAGAATCCAGAGTTTCAAGAAGATCGGAGGGGGTCAAAATTTCGGCAAAAAAAAAAATGACAGTGTTACCCCTTATGTTTTTTTTTTCAGGTCCAAATTTTGACCTTCGATATCTCGGCTCTGGAAGGGTCTAGAGCCTCCATTTTTGCGCGCTGGTCGAAGTCTTGTGGCCCTCTGTCAGAATCCAGAGTTTCAAGAAGATCGGAGGGGGTCAAAATTTCGGCCAAAAAAAAAAAAAAATGACAGTGTTACCCCTTATGTTTTTTTTTCAGGTCCAATTTTTGACCTTCGATATCTCGGCTCTGGAAGGGTCTAGAGCCTCAATTTTTGCGCGTTGGTCGAAGTCTCGTGGCCCTCTGTCAGAATCCAGAGTTTCAAGAAAATTGGAGGGGGTCAAAATTTCGGCCAAAAAAAAAAATGACAGTGTTACCCCTTATGTTTTTTTTTTCAGGTCCAAATTTTGACCTTCGATATCTCGGCTCTGGAAGGGTCTAGAGCCTCAATTTTTGCGCGTTGGTCGAAGTCTCGTGGCCCTCTGTCAGAATCCAGAGTTTCAAGAAGATCGGAGGGGGTCAAAATTTCGGCCAAAAAAAAAAATGACAGTGTTACCCCTTATGTTTTTTTTTCAGGTCCAAATTTTGACCTTCGATATCTCGGCTCTGGAAGGGTCTAGAGCCTCCATTTTTGCGCGCTGGTCGAAGTCTTGTGGCCCTCTGTCAGAATCCAGAGTTTCAAGAAGATCGGAGGGGGTCAAAATTTCGGCCAAAAAAAAATGACAGTGTTACCCCTTATGTTTTTTTTTCAGGTCCAAATTTTGACCTTCGATATCTCGGCTCTGGAAGGGTCTAGAGCCTCCATTTTTGCGCGCTGGTCGAAGTCTTGTGGCCCTCTGTCAGAATCCAGAGTTTCAAGAAGATCGGAGGGGGTCAAAATTTCGGCCAAAAAAAAAATGACAGTGTTACCCCTTATGTTTTTTTTTCAGGTCCAAATTTTGACCTTCGATATCTCGGCTCTGGAAGGGTCTAGAGCCTCAATTTTTGCGCGTTGGTCGAAGTCTCGTGGCCCTCTGTCAGAATCCAGAGTTTCAAGAAAATTGGAGGGGGTCAAAATTTCGGCCAAAAAAAAAAAATGACAGTGTTACCCCTTATGTTTTTTTTTTCAGGTCCAAATTTTGACCTTCGATATCTCGGCTCTGGAAGGGTCTAGAGCCTCAATTTTTGCGCGTTGGTCGAAGTCTCGTGGCCCTCTGTCAGAATCCAGAGTTTCAAGAAGATCGGAGGGGGTCAAAATTTCGGCCAAAAAAAAAAATGACAGTGTTACCCCTTATGTTTTTTTTTTTCAGGTCCAAATTTTGACCTTCGATATCTCGGCTCTGGAAGGGTCTAGAGCCTCCATTTTTGCGCGCTGGTCGAAGTCTTGTGGCCCTCTGTCAGAATCCAGAGTTTCAAGAAGATCGGAGGGGGTCAAAATTTCGGCCAAAAAAAAAAAATGACAGTGTTACCCCTTATGTTTTTTTTTTCAGGTCCAATTTTTGACCTTCGATATCTCGGCTCTGGAAGGGTCTAGAGCCTCAATTTTTGCGCGTTGGTCGAAGTCTCGTGGCCCTCTGTCAGAATCCAGAGTTTCAAGAAAATTGGAGGGGGTCAAAATTTCGGCCAAAAAAAAAAAAAATGACAGTGTTACCCCTTATGTTTTTTTTTTCAGGTCCAAATTTTGACCTTCGATATCTCGGCTCTGGAAGGGTCTAGAGCCTCAATTTTTGCACGTTGGTCGAAGTCTCGTGGCCCTCTGTCAGAATCCAGAGTTTCAAGAAGATCGGAGGGGGTCAAAATTTCGGCCAAAAAAAAAAATGACAGTGTTACCCCTTATGTTTTTTTTTTTCAGGTCCAAATTTTGACCTTCGATATCTCGGCTCTGGAAGGGTCTAGAGCCTCAATTTTTGCGCGTTGGTCGAAGTCTCGTGGCCCTCTGTCAGAATCCAGAGTTTCAAGAAAATTGGAGGGGGTCAAAATTTCGGCCAAAAAAAAAAAATGACAGTGTTACCCCTTATGTTTTTTTTTTCAGGTCCAAATTTTGACCTTCGATATCTCGGCTCTGGAAGGGTCTAGAGCCTCAATTTTTGCGCGTTGGTCGAAGTCTCGTGGCCCTCTGTCAGAATCCAGAGTTTCAAGAAGATCGGAGGGGGTCAAAATTTCGGCCAAAAAAAAAAAATGACAGTGTTACCCCTTATGTTTTTTTTTCAGGTCCAAATTTTGACCTTCGATATCTCGGCTCTGGAAGGGTCTAGAGCCTCCATTTTTGCGCGCTGGTCGAAGTCTTGTGGCCCTCTGTCAGAATCCAGAGTTTCAAGAAGATCGGAGGGGGTCAAAATTTCGGCCAAAAAAAAAAAATGACAGTGTTACCCCTTATGTTTTTTTTTTCAGGTCCAAATTTTGACCTTCGATATCTCGGCTCTGGAAGGGTCTAGAGCCTCAATTTTTGCGCGTTGGTCGAAGTCTCGTGGCCCTCTGTCAGAATCCAGAGTTTCAAGAAGATCGGAGGGGGTCAAAATTTCGGCCAAAAAAAAAAAATGACAGTGTTACCCCTTATGTTTTTTTTTCAGGTCCAAATTTTGACCTTCGATATCTCGGCTCTGGAAGGGTCTAGAGCCTCCATTTTTGCGCGCTGGTCGAAGTCTTGTGGCCCTCTGTCAGAATCCAGAGTTTCAAGAAGATCGGAGGGGGTCAAAATTTCCGCCAAAAAAAAAAATGACAGTGTTACCCCTTATGTTTTTTTTTCAGGTCCAATTTTTGACCTTCGATATCTCGGCTCTGGAAGGGTCTAGAGCCTCAATTTTTGCGCGTTGGTCGAAGTCTCGTGGCCCTCTGTCAGAATCCAGAGTTTCAAGAAAATTGGAGGGGGTCAAAATTTCGGCCAAAAAAAAAAAATGACAGTGTTACCCCTTATGTTTTTTTTTTCAGGTCCAAATTTTGACCTTCGATATCTCGGCTCTGGAAGGGTCTAGAGCCTCAATTTTTGCGCGTTGGTCGAAGTCTCGTGGCCCTCTGTCAGAATCCAGAGTTTCAAGAAGATCGGAGGGGGTCAAAATTTCGGCCAAAAAAAAAAAAATGACAGTGTTACCCCTTATGTTTTTTTTTTCAGGTCCAAATTTTGACCTTCGATATCTCGGCTCTGGAAGGGTCTAGAGCCTCCATTTTTGCGCGCTGGTCGAAGTCTTGTGGCCCTCTGTCAGAATCCAGAGTTTCAAGAAGATCGGAGGGGGTCAAAATTTCGGCCAAAAAAAAAAATGACAGTGTTACCCCTTATGTTTTTTTTTTCAGGTCCAATTTTTGACCTTCGATATCTCGGCTCTGGAAGGGTCTAGAGCCTCAATTTTTGCGCGTTGGTCGAAGTCTCGTGGCCCTCTGTCAGAATCCAGAGTTTCAAGAAAATTGGAGGGGGTCAAAATTTCGGCCAAAAAAAAAAAAAATGACAGTGTTACCCCTTATGTTTTTTTTTTCAGGTCCAAATTTTGACCTTCGATATCTCGGCTCTGGAAGGGTCTAGAGCCTCAATTTTTGCACGTTGGTCGAAGTCTCGTGGCCCTCTGTCAGAATCCAGAGTTTCAAGAAGATCGGAGGGGGTCAAAATTTCGGCCAAAAAAAAAAAATGACAGTGTTACCCCTTATGTTTTTTTTTTCAGGTCCAAATTTTGACCTTCGATATCTCGGCTCTGGAAGGGTCTAGAGCCTCAATTTTTGCGCGTTGGTCGAAGTCTCGTGGCCCTCTGTCAGAATCCAGAGTTTCAAGAAGATCGGAGGGGGTCAAAATTTCGGCCAAAAAAAAAATGACAGTGTTACCCCTTATGTTTTTTTTTCAGGTCCAAATTTTGACCTTCGATATCTCGGCTCTGGAAGGGTCTAGAGCCTCCATTTTTGCGCGTTGGTCGAAGTCTCGTGGCCCTCTGTCAGAATCCAGAGTTTCAAGAAAATCGGAGGGGGTCAAAATTTCGGCCAAAAAAAAAAAAATGACAGTGTTACCCCTTATGTTTTTTTTTCAGGTCCAAATTTTGACCTTCGATATCTCGGCTCTGGAAGGGTCTAGAGCCTCCATTTTTGCGCGCTGGTCGAAGTGTTGTGGCCCTCTGTCAGAATCCAGAGTTTCAAGAAGATCGGAGGGGGTCAAAATTTCGGCCAAAAAAAAAAATGACAGTGTTACCCCTTATGTTTTTTTTTCAGGTCCAATTTTTGACCTTCGATATCTCGGCTCTGGAAGGGTCTAGAGCCTCAATTTTTGCGCGTTGGTCGAAGTCTCGTGGCCCTCTGTCAGAATCCAGAGTTTCAAGAAATTTGGAGGGGGTCAAAATTTCAGCCAAAAAAAAATGACAGTGTTACCCCTTATGTTTTTTTTTCAGGTCCAAATTTTGACCTTCGATATCTCGGCTCTGGAAGGGTCTAGAGCCTCAATTTTTGCGCGTTGGTCGAAGTCTCGTGGCCCTCTGTCAGAATCCAGAGTTTCAAGAAGATCGGAGGGGGTCAAAATTTCGGCCAAAAAAAAAAAAAATGACAGTGTTACCCCTTATGTTTTTTTTTTCAGGTCCAAATTTTGAGCTTCGATATCTCGGCTCTGGAAGGGTCTAGAGCCTCCATTTTTGCGCGCTGGTCGAAGTCTTGTGGCCCTCTGTCAGAATCCAGAGTTTCAAGAAGATCGGAGGGGGTCAAAATTTCGGCCAAAAAAAAAAAATGACAGTGTTACCCCTTATGTTTTTTTTTCAGGTCCAATTTTTGACCTTCGATATCTCGGCTCTGGAAGGGTCTAGAGCCTCAATTTTTGCGCGTTGGTCGAAGTCTCGTGGCCCTCTGTCAGAATCCAGAGTTTCAAGAAAATTGGAGGGGGTCAAAATTTCGGCCAAAAAAAAAAATGACAGTGTTACCCCTTATGTTTTTTTTTTTCAGGTCCAAATTTTGACCTTCGATATCTCGGCTCTGGAAGGGTCTAGAGCCTCAATTTTTGCGCGTTGGTCGAAGTCTCGTGGCCCTCTGTCAGAATCCAGAGTTTCAAGAAGATCGGAGGGGGTCAAAATTTCGGCCAAAAAAAAAAATGACAGTGTTACCCCTTATGTTTTTTTTTTTCAGGTCCAAATTTTGACCTTCGATATCTCGGCTCTGGAAGGGTCTAGAGCCTCCATTTTTGCGCGCTGGTCGAAGTCTTGTGGCCCTCTGTCAGAATCCAGAGTTTCAAGAAGATCGGAGGGGGTCAAAATTTCGGCCAAAAAAAAAAAGACAGTGTTACCCCTTATGTTTTTTTTTTCAGGTCCAAATTTTGACCTTCGATATCTCGGCTCTGGAAGGGTCTAGAGCCTCCATTTTTGCGCGTTGGTCGAAGTCTCGTGGCCCTCTGTCAGAGTCCAGAGTTTCAAGAAAATCGGAGGGGGTCAAAATTTCGGCCAAAAAAAAAATGACAGTGTTACCCCTTATGTTTTTTTTCAGGTCCAAATTTTGACCTTCGATATCTCGGCTCTGGAAGGGTCTAGAGCCTCCATTTTTGCGCGCTGGTCAAAGTCTTGTGGCCCTCTGTCAGAATCCAGAGTTTCAAGAAGATCGGAGGGGGTCAAAATTTCGGCCAAAAAAAAAAAAATGACAGTGTTACCCCTTATGTTTTTTTTTCAGGTCCAATTTTTGACCTTCGATATCTCGGCTCTGGAAGGGTCTAGAGCCTCAATTTTTGCGCGTTGGTCGAAGTCTCGTGGCCCTCTGTCAGAATCCAGAGTTTCAAGAAAATTGGAGGGGGTCAAAATTTCGACCAAAAAAAAAAAATGACAGTGTTACCCCTTATGTTTTTTTTTTCAGGTCCAAATTTTGACCTTCAATATCTCGGCTCTGGAAGGGTCTAGAGCCTGAATTTTTGCGCGTTGGTCGAAGTCTCGTGGCCCTCTGTCAGAATCCAGAGTTTCAAGAAGATCGGAGGGGGTCAAAATTTTGGCCAAAAAATAAAAAAATGACAGTGTTACCCCTTATGTTTTTTTTTTCAGGTCCAATTTTTGACCTTCGATATCTCGGCTCTGGAAGGGTCTAGAGCCTAAATTTTTGCGCGTTGGTCGAAGTCTCGTGGCCCTCTGTCAGAATCCAGAGTTTCAAGAAGATCGGAGGGGGTCAAAATTTCGGCCAAAAAAAAAATGACAGTGTTACCCCTTATGTTTTTTTTTTCAGGTCCAAATTTTGACCTTCGATATCTCGGCTCTGGAAGGGTCTAGAGCCTCCATTTTTGCGCGCTGGTCGAAGTCTTGTGGCCCTCTGTCAGAATCCAGAGTTTCAAGAAGATCGGAGGGGGTCAAAATTTCGGCCAAAAAAAAAAATGACAGTGTTACCCCTTATGTTTTTTTTTCAGCTCCAATTTTTGACCTTTGATATCTCGGCTCTGGAAGGGTCTAGAGCCTAAATTTTTGCCCGTTGGTCGAAGTCTCGTGGCCCTCTGTCAGAATCCAGAGTTTCAAGAAGATCGGAGGGGGTCAAAATTTCGGCCAAAAAAAAAAATGACAGTGTTACCCCTTATGTTTTTTTTTTTCAGGTCCAAATTTTGACCTTCGATATCTCGGCTCTGGAAGGGTCTAGAGCCTCCATTTTTGCGCGCTGGTCGAAGTCTCGTGGCCCTCTGTCAGAGTCCAGAGTTTCAAGAAGATCGGAGGGGGTCAAAATTTCAGCCAAAAAAAAAAATGACAGTGTTACCCCTTATGTTTTTTTTTCAGGTCCAAATTTTGACCTTCGATATCTCGGCTCTGGAAGGGTCTAGAGCCTCAATTTTTGCGCGTTGGTCGAAGTCTCGTGGCCCTCTGTCAGAATCCAGAGTTTCAAGAAGATCGGAGGGGGTCAAAATTTCGGCCAAAAAAAAAAAAATGACAGTGTTACCCCTTATGTTTTTTTTTTCAGGTCCAAATTTTGAGCTTCGATATCTCGGCTCTGGAAGGGTCTAGAGCCTCCATTTTTGCGCGCTGGTCGAAGTCTTGTGGCCCTCTGTCAGAATCCAGAGTTTCAAGAAGATCGGAGGGGGTCAAAATTTCGGCCAAAAAAAAAAATGACAGTGTTACCCCTTATGTTTTTTTTTCAGGTCCAATTTTTGACCTTCGATATCTCGGCTCTGGAAGGGTCTAGAGCCTCAATTTTTGCGCGTTGGTCGAAGTCTCGTGGCCCTCTGTCAGAATCCAGAGTTTCAAGAAAATTGGAGGGGGTCAAAATTTCGGCCAAAAAAAAAAAATGACAGTGTTACCCCTTATGTTTTTTTTTTTCAGGTCCAAATTTTGACCTTCGATATCTCGGCTCTGGAAGGGTCTAGAGCCTCAATTTTTGCGCGTTGGTCGAAGTCTCGTGGCCCTCTGTCAGAATCCAGAGTTTCAAGAAGATCGGAGGGGGTCAAAATTTCGGCCAAAAAAAAAAAATGACAGTGTTACCCCTTATGTTTTTTTTTTTCAGGTCCAAATTTTGACCTTCGATATCTCGGCTCTGGAAGGGTCTAGAGCCTCCATTTTTGCGCGCTGGTCGAAGTCTTGTGGCCCTCTGTCAGAATCCAGAGTTTCAAGAAGATCGGAGGGGGTCAAAATTTCGGCCAAAAAAAAAAAGACAGTGTTACCCCTTATGTTTTTTTTTTCAGGTCCAAATTTTGACCTTCGATATCTCGGCTCTGGAAGGGTCTAGAGCCTCCATTTTTGCGCGTTGGTCGAAGTCTCGTGGCCCTCTGTCAGAGTCCAGAGTTTCAAGAAAATCGGAGGGGGTCAAAATTTCGGCCAAAAAAAAAATGACAGTGTTACCCCTTATGTTTTTTTTCAGGTCCAAATTTTGACCTTCGATATCTCGGCTCTGGAAGGGTCTAGAGCCTCCATTTTTGCGCGCTGGTCAAAGTCTTGTGGCCCTCTGTCAGAATCCAGAGTTTCAAGAAGATCGGAGGGGGTCAAAATTTCGGCCAAAAAAAAAAAAATGACAGTGTTACCCCTTATGTTTTTTTTTTCAGGTCCAATTTTTGACCTTCGATATCTCGGCTCTGGAAGGGTCTAGAGCCTCAATTTTTGCGCGTTGGTCGAAGTCTCGTGGCCCTCTGTCAGAATCCAGAGTTTCAAGAAAATTGGAGGGGGTCAAAATTTCGACCAAAAAAAAAAAATGACAGTGTTACCCCTTATGTTTTTTTTTTCAGGTCCAAATTTTGACCTTCAATATCTCGGCTCTGGAAGGGTCTAGAGCCTGAATTTTTGCGCGTTGGTCGAAGTCTCGTGGCCCTCTGTCAGAATCCAGAGTTTCAAGAAAATTGGAGGGGGTCAAAATTTCGACCAAAAAAAAAAAATGACAGTGTTACCCCTTATGTTTTTTTTTTCAGGTCCAATTTTTGACCTTCGATATCTCGGCTCTGGAAGGGTCTAGAGCCTAAATTTTTGCGCGTTGGTCGAAGTCTCGTGGCCCTCTGTCAGAATCCAGAGTTTCAAGAAGATCGGAGGGGGTCAAAATTTCGGCCAAAAAAAAAATGACAGTGTTACCCCTTATGTTTTTTTTTTCAGGTCCAAATTTTGACCTTCGATATCTCGGCTCTGGAAGGGTCTAGAGCCTCCATTTTTGCGCGCTGGTCGAAGTCTTGTGGCCCTCTGTCAGAATCCAGAGTTTCAAGAAGATCGGAGGGGGTCAAAATTTCGGCCAAAAAAAAAAATGACAGTGTTACCCCTTATGTTTTTTTTTTCAGCTCCAATTTTTGACCTTTGATATCTCGGCTCTGGAAGGGTCTAGAGCCTCAATTTTTGTGCGTTGGTCGAAGTCTCGTGGCCCTCTGTCAGAATCCAGAGTTTCAAGAAAATCGGAGGGGGTCAAAATTTCGGCCAAAAAAAAAAATGACAGTGTTACCCCTTATGTTTTTTTTTCAGGTCCAAATTTTGACCTTCGATATCTCGGCTCTGGAAGGGTCTAGAGCCTCCATTTTTGCGCGCTGGTCGAAGTGTTGTGGCCCTCTGTCAGAATCCAGAGTTTCAAGAAGATCGGAGGGGGTCAAAATTTCGGCCAAAAAAAAAAATGACAGTGTTACCCCTTATGTTTTTTTTTCAGGTCCAATTTTTGACCTTCGATATCTCGGCTCTGGAAGGGTCTAGAGCCTCAATTTTTGCGCGTTGGTCGAAGTCTCGTGGCCCTCTGTCAGAATCCAGAGTTTCAAGAAAATTGGAGGGGGTCAAAATTTCGGCCAAAAAAAAAAATGACAGTGTTACCCCTTATGTTTTATTTTTCAGGTCCAAATTTTGACCTTCGATATCTCGGCTCTGGAAGGGTCTAGAGCCTCAATTTTTGCGCGTTGGTCGAAGTCTCGTGGCCCTCTGTCAGAATCCAGAGTTTCAAGAAGATCAGAGGGGGTCAAAATTTCGGCCAAAAAAAAAAAATGACAGTGTTACCCCTTATGTTTTTTTTTTCAGGTCCAAATTTTGACCTTCGATATCTCGGCTCTGGAAGGGTCTAGAGTCTCAATTTTTGCGCGTTGGTCGAAGTCTCGTGGCCCTCTGTCAGAATCCAGAGTTTCAAGAAGATCGGAGCGGGTCAAAATTTCGGCAAAAAAAAAATGACAGTGTTACCCCTTATGTTTTTTTTTTCAGGTCCAAATTTTGACCTTCGATATCTCGGCTCTGGAAGGGTCTAGAGCCTCCATTTTTGCGCGCTGGTCGAAGTCTTGTGGCCCTCTGTCAGAATCCAGAGTTTCAAGAAGATCGGAGGGGGTCAAAATTTCGGCCAAAAAAAAAAAAAAAATGACAGTGTTACCCCTTATGTTTTTTTTTCAGGTCCAATTTTTGACCTTCGATATCTCGGCTCTGGAAGGGTCTAGAGCCTCAATTTTTGCGCGTTGGTCGAAGTCTCGTGGCCCTCTGTCAGAATCCAGAGTTTCAAGAAAATTGGAGGGGGTCAAAATTTCGGCCAAAAAAAAAAATGACAGTGTTACCCCTTATGTTTTTTTTTCAGGTCCAAATTTTGACCTTCGATATCTCGGCTCTGGAAGGGTCTAGAGCCTCAATTTTTGCGCGTTGGTCGAAGTCTCGTGGCCCTCTGTCAGAATCCAGAGTTTCAAGAAGATCGGAGGGGGTCAAAATTTCGGCCAAAAAAAAAAATGACAGTGTTACCCCTTATGTTTTTTTTTCAGGTCCAAATTTTGACCTTCGATATCTCGGCTCTGGAAGGGTCTAGAGCCTCCATTTTTGCGCGCTGGTCGAAGTCTTGTGGCCCTCTGTCAGAATCCAGAGTTTCAAGAAGATCGGAGGGGGTCAAAATTTCGGCCAAAAAAAAATGACAGTGTTACCCCTTATGTTTTTTTTTCAGGTCCAAATTTTGACCTTCGATATCTCGGCTCTGGAAGGGTCTAGAGCCTCCATTTTTGCGCGCTGGTCGAAGTCTTGTGGCCCTCTGTCAGAATCCAGAGTTTCAAGAAGATCGGAGGGGGTCAAAATTTCGGCCAAAAAAAAAATGACAGTGTTACCCCTTATGTTTTTTTTTCAGGTCCAATTTTTGACCTTCGATATCTCGGCTCTGGAAGGGTCTAGAGCCTCAATTTTTGCGCGTTGGTCGAAGTCTCGTGGCCCTCTGTCAGAATCCAGAGTTTCAAGAAAATTGGAGGGGGTCAAAATTTCGGCCAAAAAAAAAAATGACAGTGTTACCCCTTATGTTTTTTTTTTCAGGTCCAAATTTTGACCTTCGATATCTCGGCTCTGGAAGGGTCTAGAGCCTCAATTTTTGCGCGTTGGTCGAAGTCTCGTGGCCCTCTGTCAGAATCCAGAGTTTCAAGAAGATCGGAGGGGGTCAAAATTTCGGCCAAAAAAAAAAAATGACAGTGTTACCCCTTATGTTTTTTTTTCAGGTCCAAATTTTGACCTTCGATATCTCGGCTCTGGAAGGGTCTAGAGCCTCCATTTTTGCGCGCTGGTCGAAGTCTTGTGGCCCTCTGTCAGAATCCAGAGTTTCAAGAAGATCGGAGGGGGTCAAAATTTCGGCCAAAAAAAAAAAAATGACAGTGTTACCGCTTATGTTTTTTTTTTCAGGTCCAATTTTTGACCTTCGATATCTCGGCTCTGGAAGGGTCTAGAGCCTCAATTTTTGCGCGTTGGTCGAAGTCTCGTGGCCCTCTGTCAGAATCCAGAGTTTCAAGAAAATTGGAGGGGGTCAAAATTTCGGCCAAAAAAAAAAATGACAGTGTTACCCCTTATGTTTTTTTTTTCAGGTCCAAATTTTGACCTTCGATATCTCGGCTCTGGAAGGGTCTAGAGCCTCAATTTTTGCACGTTGGTCGAAGTCTCGTGGCCCTCTGTCAGAATCCAGAGTTTCAAGAAGATCGGAGGGGGTCAAAATTTCGGCCAAAAAAAAAAAATGACAGTGTTACCCCTTATGTTTTTTTTTTTCAGGTCCAAATTTTGACCTTCGATATCTCGGCTCTGGAAGGGTCTAGAGCCTCAATTTTTGCGCGTTGGTCGAAGTCTCGTGGCCCTCTGTCAGAATCCAGAGTTTCAAGAAGATCGGAGGGGGTCAAAATTTCGGCCAAAAAAAAAATGACAGTGTTACCCCTTATGTTTTTTTTTTCAGGTCCAAATTTTGACCTTCGATATCTCGGCTCTGGAAGGGTCTAGAGCCTCCATTTTTGCGCGTTGGTCGAAGTCTCGTGGCCCTCTGTCAGAATCCAGAGTTTCAAGAAAATCGGAGGGGGTCAAAATTTCGGCCAAAAAAAAAAAAATGATAGTGTTACCCCTTATGTTTTTTTTTCAGGTCCAAATTTTGACCTTCGATATCTCGGCTCTGGAAGGGTCTAGAGCCTCCATTTTTGCGCGCTGGTCGAAGTGTTGTGGCCCTCTGTCAGAATCCAGAGTTTCAAGAAGATCGGAGGGGGTCAAAATTTCGGCCAAAAAAAAAAAATGACAGTGTTACCCCTTATGTTTTTTTTTCAGGTCCAATTTTTGACCTTCGATATCTCGGCTCTGGAAGGGTCTAGAGCCTCAATTTTTGCGCGTTGGTCGAAGTCTCGTGGCCCTCTGTCAGAGTCCAGAGTTTCAAGAAATTTGGAGGGGGTCAAAATTTCGGCCAAAAAAAAAATGACAGTGTTACCCCTTATGTTTTTTTTTTCAGGTCCAAATTTTGACCTTCGATATCTCGGCTCTGGAAGGGTCTAGAGCCTCAATTTTTGCGCGTTGGTCGAAGTCTCGTGGCCCTCTGTCAGAATCCAGAGTTTCAAGAAGATCGGAGGGGGTCAAAATTTCGGCCAAAAAAAAAAAATGACAGTGTTACCCCTTATGTTTTTTTTTTCAGGTCCAAATTTTGAGCTTCGATATCTCGGCTCTGGAAGGGTCTAGAGCCTCCATTTTTGCGCGCTGGTCGAAGTCTTGTGGCCCTCTGTCAGAATCCAGAGTTTCAAGAAGATCGGAGGGGGTCAAAATTTCGGCCAAAAAAAAAATGACAGTGTTACCCCTTATGTTTTTTTTTCAGGTCCAATTTTTGACCTTCGATATCTCGGCTCTGGAAGGGTCTAGAGCCTCAATTTTTGCGCGTTGGTCGAAGTCTCGTGGCCCTCTGTCAGAATCCAGAGTTTCAAGAAAATTGGAGGGGGTCAAAATTTCGGCCAAAAAAAAAAATGACAGTGTTACCCCTTATGTTTTTTTTTTTCAGGTCCAAATTTTGACCTTCGATATCTCGGCTCTGGAAGGGTCTAGAGCCTCAATTTTTGCGCGTTGGTCGAAGTCTCGTGGCCCTCTGTCAGAATCCAGAGTTTCAAGAAGATCGGAGGGGGTCAAAATTTCGGCCAAAAAAAAAAAAATGACAGTGTTACCCCTTATGTTTTTTTTTTTCAGGTCCAAATTTTGACCTTCGATATCTCGGCTCTGGAAGGGTCTAGAGCCTCAATTTTTGCGCGTTGGTCGAAGTCTCGTGGCCCTCTGTCAGAATCCAGAGTTTCAAGAAAATTGGAGGGGGTCAAAATTTCGGCCAAAAAAAAAAATGACAGTGTTACCCCTTATGGTTTTTTTTTCAGGTCCAAATTTTGACCTTCAATATCTCGGCTCTGGAAGGGTCTAGAGCCTGAATTTTTGCGCGTTGGTCGAAGTCTCGTGGCCCTCTGTCAGAATCCAGAGTTTCAAGAAGATCGGAGGGGGTCAAAATTTCGGCCAAAAAAAAAATGACAGTGTTACCCCTTATGTTTTTTTTTCAGGTCCAATTTTTGACCTTCGATATCTCGGCTCTGGAAGGGTCTAGAGCCTAAATTTTTGCGCGTTGGTCGAAGTCTCGTGGCCCTCTGTCAGAATCCAGAGTTTCAAGAAGATCGGAGGGGGTCAAAATTTCGGCCAAAAAAAAATGACAGTGTTACCCCTTATGTTTTTTTTTTCAGGTCCAAATTTTGACCTTCGATATCTCGGCTCTGGAAGGGTCTAGAGCCTCCATTTTTGCGCGCTGGTCGAAGTCTTGTGGCCCTCTGTCAGAATCCAGAGTTTCAAGAAGATCGGAGGGGGTCAAAATTTCGGCCAAAAAAAAAAAATGACAGTGTTACCCCTTATGTTTTTTTTTTCAGCTCCAATTTTTGACCTTTGATATCTCGGCTCTGGAAGGTTCTAGAGCCTCAATTTGTGCGCGTTGGTCGAAGTCTCGTGGCCCTCTGTCAGAATCCAGAGTTTCAAGAAGATCGGAGGGGGTCAAAATTTCGGCCAAAAAAAAAAATGACAGTGTTACCCCTTATGTTTTTTTTTTCAGGTCCAAATTTTGATCTTCGATATCTCGGCTCTGGAAGGGTCTAGAGCCTCAATTTTTGCGCGTTGGTCGAAGTCTCGTGGCCCTCTGTCAGAATCCAGAGTTTCAAGAAGATTGGAGGGGGTCAAAATTTCGGCCAAAAAAAAATGACAGTGTTACCCCTTATGTTTTTTTTTCAGGTCCAAATTTTGACCTTCGATATCTCGGCTCTGGAAGGGTCTAGAGCCTCCATTTTTGCGCGTTGGTCGAAGTCTCGTGGCCCTCTGTCAGAATCCAGAGTTTCAAGAAAATCGGAGGGGGTCAAAATTTCGGCCAAAAAAAAAATGACAGTGTTACCCCTTATGTTTTTTTTTCAGGTCCAAATTTTGACCTTCGATATCTCGGCTCTGGAAGGGTCTAGAGCCTCCATTTTTGCGCGCTGGTCGAAGTCTTGTGGCCCTCTGTCAGAATCCAGAGTTTCAAGAAGATCGGAGGGGGTCAAAATTTCGGCCAAAAAAAAAATGACAGTGTTACCCCTTATGTTTTTTTTTTCAGGTCCAATTTTTGACCTTCGATATCTCGGCTCTGGAAGGGTCTAGAGCCTCAATTTTTGCGCGTTGGTCGAAGTCTCGTGGCCCTCTGTCAGAATCCAGAGTTTCAAGAAAATTGGAGGGGGTCAAAATTTCGGCCAAAAAAAAAAAATGACAGTGTTACCCCTTATGTTTTTTTTTTCAGGTCCAAATTTTGACCTTCGATATCTCGGCTCTGGAAGGGTCTAGAGTCTCAATTTTTGCGCGTTGGTCGAAGTCTCGTGGCCCTCTGTCAGAATCCAGAGTTTCAAGAAGATCGGAGGGGGTCAAAATTTCGGCAAAAAAAAAAATGACAGTGTTACCCCTTATGTTTTTTTTTTCAGGTCCAAATTTTGACCTTCGATATCTCGGCTCTGGAAGGGTCTAGAGCCTCCATTTTTGCGCGCTGGTCGAAGTCTTGTGGCCCTCTGTCAGAATCCAGAGTTTCAAGAAGATCGGAGGGGGTCAAAATTTCGGCCAAAAAAAAAAAATGACAGTGTTACCCCTTATGTTTTTTTTTTCAGGTCCAATTTTTGACCTTCGATATCTCGGCTCTGGAAGGGTCTAGAGCCTCAATTTTTGCGCGTTGGTCGAAGTCTCGTGGCCCTCTGTCAGAATCCAGAGTTTCAAGAAAATTGGAGGGGGTCAAAATTTCGGCCAAAAAAAAAATGACAGTGTTACCCCTTATGTTTTTTTTTTCAGGTCCAAATTTTGACCTTCGATATCTCGGCTCTGGAAGGGTCTAGAGCCTCAATTTTTGCGCGTTGGTCGAAGTCTCGTGGCCCTCTGTCAGAATCCAGAGTTTCAAGAAGATCGGAGGGGGTCAAAATTTCGGCCAAAAAAAAAAATGACAGTGTTACCCCTTATGTTTTTTTTTCAGGTCCAAATTTTGACCTTCGATATCTCGGCTCTGGAAGGGTCTAGAGCCTCCATTTTTGCGCGCTGGTCGAAGTCTTGTGGCCCTCTGTCAGAATCCAGAGTTTCAAGAAGATCGGAGGGGGTCAAAATTTCGGCCAAAAAAAAAATGACAGTGTTACCCCTTATGTTTTTTTTTCAGGTCCAAATTTTGACCTTCGATATCTCGGCTCTGGAAGGGTCTAGAGCCTCCATTTTTGCGCGCTGGTCGAAGTCTTGTGGCCCTCTGTCAGAATCCAGAGTTTCAAGAAGATCGGAGGGGGTCAAAATTTCGGCCAAAAAAAAAATGACAGTGTTACCCCTTATGTTTTTTTTTCAGGTCCAATTTTTGACCTTCGATATCTCGGCTCTGGAAGGGTCTAGAGCCTCAATTTTTGCGCGTTGGTCGAAGTCTCGTGGCCCTCTGTCAGAATCCAGAGTTTCAAGAAAATTGGAGGGGGTCAAAATTTCGGCCAAAAAAAAAAAATGACAGTGTTACCCCTTATGTTTTTTTTTCAGGTCCAAATTTTGACCTTCGATATCTCGGCTCTGGAAGGGTCTAGAGCCTCAATTTTTGCGCGTTGGTCGAAGTCTCGTGGCCCTCTGTCAGAATCCAGAGTTTCAAGAAGATCGGAGGGGGTCAAAATTTCGGCCAAAAAAAAAAAATGACAGTGTTACCCCTTATGTTTTTTTTTTTCAGGTCCAAATTTTGACCTTCGATATCTCGGCTCTGGAAGGGTCTAGAGCCTCCATTTTTGCGCGCTGGTCGAAGTCTTGTGGCCCTCTGTCAGAATCCAGAGTTTCAAGAAGATCGGAGGGGGTCAAAATTTCGGCCAAAAAAAAAAATGACAGTGTTACCCCTTATGTTTTTTTTTTCAGGTCCAATTTTTGACCTTCGATATCTCGGCTCTGGAAGGGTCTAGAGCCTCAATTTTTGCGCGTTGGTCGAAGTCTCGTGGCCCTCTGTCAGAATCCAGAGTTTCAAGAAAATTGGAGGGGGTCAAAATTTCGGCCAAAAAAAAAAAAATGACAGTGTTACCCCTTATGTTTTTTTTTTCAGGTCCAAATTTTGACCTTCGATATCTCGGCTCTGGAAGGGTCTAGAGCCTCAATTTTTGCACGTTGGTCGAAGTCTCGTGGCCCTCTGTCAGAATCCAGAGTTTCAAGAAGATCGGAGGGGGTCAAAATTTCGGCCAAAAAAAAAAAATGACAGTGTTACCCCTTATGTTTTTTTTTTTCAGGTCCAAATTTTGACCTTCGATATCTCGGCTCTGGAAGGGTCTAGAGCCTCAATTTTTGCGCGTTGGTCAAAGTCTCGTGGCCCTCTGTCAGAATCCAGAGTTTCAAGAAAATTGGAGGGGGTCAAAATTTCGGCCAAAAAAAAAAAAATGACAGTGTTACCCCTTATGTTTTTTTTTTCAGGTCCAAATTTTGACCTTCGATATCTCGGCTCTGGAAGGGTCTAGAGCCTCAATTTTTGCGCGTTGGTCGAAGTCTCGTGGCCCTCTGTCAGAATCCAGAGTTTCAAGAAGATCGGAGGGGGTCAAAATTTCGGCCAAAAAAAAAAATGACAGTGTTACCCCTTATGTTTTTTTTTCAGGTCCAAATTTTGACCTTCGATATCTCGGCTCTGGAAGGGTCTAGAGCCTCCATTTTTGCGCGCTGGTCGAAGTCTTGTGGCCCTCTGTCAGAATCCAGAGTTTCAAGAAGATCGGAGGGGGTCAAAATTTCCGCCAAAAAAAAAATGACAGTGTTACCCCTTATGTTTTTTTTTCAGGTCCAAATTTTGACCTTCGATATCTCGGCTCTGGAAGGGTCTAGAGCCTCCATTTTTGCGCGCTGGTCGAAGTCTTGTGGCCCTCTGTCAGAATCCAGAGTTTCAAGAAGATCGGAGGGGGTCAAAATTTCGGCCAAAAAAAAAATGACAGTGTTACCCCTTATGTTTTTTTTTTCAGGTCCAATTTTTGACCTTCGATATCTCGGCTCTGGAAGGGTCTAGAGCCTCAATTTTTGCGCGTTGGTCGAAGTCTCGTGGCCCTCTGTCAGAATCCAGAGTTTCAAGAAAATTGGAGGGGGTCAAAATTTCGGCCAAAAAAAAAAAAATGACAGTGTTACCCCTTATGTTTTTTTTTTCAGGTCCAAATTTTGACCTTCGATATCTCGGCTCTGGAAGGGTCTAGAGCCTCAATTTTTGCCCGTTGGTCGAAGTCTCGTGGCCCTCTGTCAGAATCCAGAGTTTCAAGAAGATCGGAGGGGGTCAAAATTTCGGCCAAAAAAAAAAAAATGACAGTGTTACCCCTTATGTTTTTTTTTTCAGGTCCAAATTTTGACCTTCGATATCTCGGCTCTGGAAGGGTCTAGAGCCTCCATTTTTGCGCGCTGGTCGAAGTCTTGTGGCCCTCTGTCAGAATCCAGAGTTTCAAGAAGATCGGAGGGGGTCAAAATTTCGGCCAAAAAAAAAAATGACAGTGTTACCCCTTATGTTTTTTTTTTCAGGTCCAATTTTTGACCTTCGATATCTCGGCTCTGGAAGGGTCTAGAGCCTCAATTTTTGCGCGTTGGTCGAAGTCTCGTGGCCCTCTGTCAGAATCCAGAGTTTCAAGAAAATTGGAGGGGGTCAAAATTTCGGCCAAAAAAAAAAAAAAATGACAGTGTTACCCCTTATGTTTTTTTTTTCAGGTCCAAATTTTGACCTTCGATATCTCGGCTCTGGAAGGGTCTAGAGCCTCAATTTTTGCACGTTGGTCGAAGTCTCGTGGCCCTCTGTCAGAATCCAGAGTTTCAAGAAGATCGGAGGGGGTCAAAATTTCGGCCAAAAAAAAAATGACAGTGTTACCCCTTATGTTTTTTTTTCAGGTCCAATTTTTGACCTTCGATATCTCGGCTCTGGAAGGGTCTAGAGCCTCAATTTTTGCGCGTTGGTCGAAGTCTCGTGGCCCTCTGTCAGAATCCAGAGTTTCAAGAAAATTGGAGGGGGTCAAAATTTCGGCCAAAAAAAAAAATGACAGTGTTACCCCTTATGTTTTTTTTTTTCAGGTCCAAATTTTGACCTTCGATATCTCGGCTCTGGAAGGGTCTAGAGCCTCAATTTTTGCGCGTTGGTCGAAGTCTCGTGGCCCTCTGTCAGAATCCAGAGTTTCAAGAAGATCGGAGGGGGTCAAAATTTCGGCCAAAAAAAAAAAATGACAGTGTTACCCCTTATGTTTTTTTTTTTCAGGTCCAAATTTTGACCTTCGATATCTCGGCTCTGGAAGGGTCTAGAGCCTCCATTTTTGCGCGCTGGTCGAAGTCTTGTGGCCCTCTGTCAGAATCCAGAGTTTCAAGAAGATCGGAGGGGGTCAAAATTTCGGCCAAAAAAAAAAATGACAGTGTTACCCCTTATGTTTTTTTTTTTCAGGTCCAATTTTTGACCTTCGATATCTCGGCTCTGGAAGGGTCTAGAGCCTCAATTTTTGCGCGTTGGTCGAAGTCTCGTGGCCCTCTGTCAGAATCCAGAGTTTCAAGAAAATTGGAGGGGGTCAAAATTTCGGCCAAAAAAAAAAAATGACAGTGTTACCCCTTATGTTTTTTTTTTCAGGTCCAAATTTTGACCTTCGATATCTCGGCTCTGGAAGGGTCTAGAGCCTCAATTTTTGCACGTTGGTCGAAGTCTCGTGGCCCTCTGTCAGAATCCAGAGTTTCAAGAAGATCGGAGGGGGTCAAAATTTCGGCCAAAAAAAAAAAATGACAGTGTTACCCCTTATGTTTTTTTTTTTCAGGTCCAAATTTTGACCTTCGATATCTCGGCTCTGGAAGGGTCTAGAGCCTCAATTTTTGCGCGTTGGTCGAAGTCTCGTGGCCCTCTGTCAGAATCCAGAGTTTCAAGAAAATTGGAGGGGGTCAAAATTTCGGCCAAAAAAAAAAAATGACAGTGTTACCCCTTATGTTTTTTTTTTCAGGTCCAAATTTTGACCTTCGATATCTCGGCTCTGGAAGGGTCTAGAGCCTCAATTTTTGCGCGTTGGTCGAAGTCTCGTGGCCCTCTGTCAGAATCCAGAGTTTCAAGAAGATCGGAGGGGGTCAAAATTTCGGCCAAAAAAAAAAATGACAGTGTTACCCCTTATGTTTTTTTTTCAGGTCCAAATTTTGACCTTCGATATCTCGGCTCTGGAAGGGTCTAGAGCCTCCATTTTTGCGCGCTGGTCGAAGTCTTGTGGCCCTCTGTCAGAATCCAGAGTTTCAAGAAGATCGGAGGGGGTCAAAATTTCCGCCAAAAAAAAAATGACAGTGTTACCCCTTATGTTTTTTTTTCAGGTCCAAATTTTGACCTTCGATATCTCGGCTCTGGAAGGGTCTAGAGCCTCCATTTTTGCGCGCTGGTCGAAGTCTTGTGGCCCTCTGTCAGAATCCAGAGTTTCAAGAAGATCGGAGGGGGTCAAAATTTCGGCCAAAAAAAAAATGACAGTGTTACCCCTTATGTTTTTTTTTCAGGTCCAATTTTTGACCTTCGATATCTCGGCTCTGGAAGGGTCTAGAGCCTCAATTTTTGCGCGTTGGTCGAAGTCTCGTGGCCCTCTGTCAGAATCCAGAGTTTCAAGAAAATTGGAGGGGGTCAAAATTTCGGCCAAAAAAAAAAAAATGACAGTGTTACCCCTTATGTTTTTTTTTTCAGGTCCAAATTTTGACTTTCGATATCTCGGCTCTGGAAGGGTCTAGAGCCTCAATTTTTGCGCGTTGGTCGAAGTCTCGTGGCCCTCTGTCAGAATCCAGAGTTTCAAGAAGATCGGAGGGGGTCAAAATTTCGGCCAAAAAAAAAAAAATGACAGTGTTACCCCTTATGTTTTTTTTTTTCAGGTCCAAATTTTGACCTTCGATATCTCGGCTCTGGAAGGGTCTAGAGCCTCCATTTTTGCGCGCTGGTCGAAGTCTTGTGGCCCTCTGTCAGAATCCAGAGTTTCAAGAAGATCGGAGGGGGTCAAAATTTCGGCCAAAAAAAAAAATGACATTGTTACCCCTTATGTTTTTTTTTTTCAGGTCCAATTTTTGACCTTCGATATCTCGGCTCTGGAAGGGTCTAGAGCCTCAATTTTTGCGCGTTGGTCGAAGTCTCGTGGCCCTCTGTCAGAATCCAGAGTTTCAAGAAAATTGGAGGGGGTCAAAATTTCGGCCAAAAAAAAAAAAAAATGACAGTGTTACCCCTTATGTTTTTTTTTTCAGGTCCAAATTTTGACCTTCGATATCTCGGCTCTGGAAGGGTCTAGAGCCTCAATTTTTGCACGTTGGTCGAAGTCTCGTGGCCCTCTGTCAGAATCCAGAGTTTCAAGAAGATCGGAGGGGGTCAAAATTTCGGCCAAAAAAAAAAAAATGACAGTGTTACCCCTTATGTTTTTTTTTTCAGGTCCAAATTTTGACCTTCGATATCTCGGCTCTGGAAGGGTCTAGAGCCTCAATTTTTGCGCGTTGGTCGAAGTCTCGTGGCCCTCTGTCAGAATCCAGAGTTTCAAGAAGATCGGAGGGGGTCAAAATTTCGGCCAAAAAAAAAATGACAGTGTTACCCCTTATGTTTTTTTTTCAGGTCCAAATTTTGACCTTCGATATCTCGGCTCTGGAAGGGTCTAGAGCCTCCATTTTTGCGCGTTGGTCGAAGTCTCGTGGCCCTCTGTCAGAATCCAGAGTTTCAAGAAAATCGGAGGGGGTCAAAATTTCGGCCAAAAAAAAAAAAATGACAGTGTTACCCCTTATGTTTTTTTTTCAGGTCCAAATTTTGACCTTCGATATCTCGGCTCTGGAAGGGTCTAGAGCCTCCATTTTTGCGCGCTGGTCGAAGTGTTGTGGCCCTCTGTCAGAATCCAGAGTTTCAAGAAGATCGGAGGGGGTCAAAATTTCGGCCAAAAAAAAAAAAATGACAGTGTTACCCCTTATGTTTTTTTTTCAGGTCCAATTTTTGACCTTCGATATCTCGGCTCTGGAAGGGTCTAGAGCCTCAATTTTTGCGCGTTGGTCGAAGTCTCGTGGCCCTCTGTCAGAATCCAGAGTTTCAAGAAATTTGGAGGGGGTCAAAATTTCGGCCAAAAAAAAAATGACAGTGTTACCCCTTATGTTTTTTTTTCAGGTCCAAATTTTGACCTTCGATATCTCGGCTCTGGAAGGGTCTAGAGCCTCAATTTTTGCGCGTTGGTCGAAGTCTCGTGGCCCTCTGTCAGAATCCAGAGTTTCAAGAAGATCGGAGGGGGTCAAAATTTCGGCCAAAAAAAAAAAAAATGACAGTGTTACCCCTTATGTTTTTTTTTTCAGGTCCAAATTTTGAGCTTCGATATCTCGGCTCTGGAAGGGTCTAGAGCCTCCATTTTTGCGCGCTGGTCGAAGTCTTGTGGCCCTCTGTCAGAATCCAGAGTTTCAAGAAGATCGGAGGGGGTCAAAATTTCGGCCAAAAAAAAAAAATGACAGTGTTACCCCTTATGTTTTTTTTTCAGGTCCAATTTTTGACCTTCGATATCTCGGCTCTGGAAGGGTCTAGAGCCTCCATTTTTGCGCGCTGGTCGAAGTCTTGTGGCCCTCTGTCAGAATCCAGAGTTTCAAGAAGATCGGAGGGGGTCAAAATTTCGGCCAAAAAAAAAAATGACAGTGTTACCCCTTATGTTTTTTTTTTCAGCTCCAATTTTTGACCTTTGATATCTCGGCTCTGGAAGGGTCTAGAGCCTAAATTTTTGCCCGTTGGTCGAAGTCTCGTGGCCCTCTGTCAGAATCCAGAGTTTCAAGAAAATCGGAGGGGGTCAAAATTTCGGCCAAAAAAAAAATGACAGTGTTACCCCTTATGTTTTTTTTTTTTCAGGTCCAAATTTTGACCTTCGATATCTCGGCTCTGGAAGGGTCTAGAGCCTCCATTTTTGCGCGCTGGTCGAAGTCTCGTGGCCCTCTGTCAGAGTCCAGAGTTTCAAGAAGATCGGAGGGGGTCAAAATTTCGGCCAAAAAAAAAAATGACAGTGTTACCCCTTATGTTTTTTTTTTTCAGGTCCAAATTTTGACCTTCGATATCTCGGCTCTGGAAGGGTCTAGAGCCTCAATTTTTGCGCGTTGGTCGAAGTCTCGTGGCCCTCTGTCAGAATCCAGAGTTTCAAGAAAATCGGAGGGGGTCAAAATTTCGGCCAAAAAAAAAAATGACAGTGTTACCCCTTATGTTTTTTTTTCAGGTCCAAATTTTGACCTTCGATATCTCGGCTCTGGAAGGGTCTAGAGCCTCCATTTTTGCGCGCTGGTCGAAGTGTTGTGGCCCTCTGTCAGAATCCAGAGTTTCAAGAAGATCGGAGGGGGTCAAAATTTCGGCCAAAAAAAAAAATGACAGTGTTACCCCTTATGTTTTTTTTTCAGGTCCAATTTTTGACCTTCGATATCTCGGCTCTGGAAGGGTCTAGAGCCTCAATTTTTGCGCGTTGGTCGAAGTCTCGTGGCCCTCTGTCAGAATCCAGAGTTTCAAGAAAATTGGAGGGGGTCAAAATTTCGGCCAAAAAAAAAAATGACAGTGTTACCCCTTATGTTTTTTTTTTCAGGTCCAAATTTTGACCTTCGATATCTCGGCTCTGGAAGGGTCTAGAGCCTCAATTTTTGCGCGTTGGTCGAAGTCTCGTGGCCCTCTGTCAGAATCCAGAGTTTCAAGAAGATCGGAGGGGGTCAAAATTTCGGCCAAAAAAAAAAAAATGACAGTGTTACCCCTTATGTTTTTTTTTCAGGTCCAAATTTTGAGCTTCGATATCTCGGCTCTGGAAGGGTCTAGAGCCTCCATTTTTGCGCGCTGGTCGAAGTCTTGTGGCCCTCTGTCAGAATCCAGAGTTTCAAGAAGATCGGAGGGGGTCAAAATTTCGGCCAAAAAAAAAAATGACAGTGTTACCCCTTATGTTTTTTTTTCAGGTCCAAATTTTGAGCTTCGATATCTCGGCTCTGGAAGGGTCTAGAGCCTCCATTTTTGCGCACTGGTCGAAGTCTTGTGGCCCTCTGTCAGAATCCAGAGTTTCAAGAAGATCGGAGGGGGTCAAAATTTCGGCCAAAAAAAAAAATGACAGTGTTACCCCTTATGTTTTTTTTTCAGGTCCAATTTTTGACCTTCGATATCTCGGCTCTGGAAGGGTCTAGAGCCTCAATTTTTGCGCGTTGGTCGAAGTCTCGTGGCCCTCTGTCAGAATCCAGAGTTTCAAGAAAATTGGAGGGGGTCAAAATTTCGGCCAAAAAAAAAAAAATGACAGTGTTACCCCTTATGTTTTTTTTTTCAGGTCCAAATTTTGACCTTCGATATCTCGGCTCTGGAAGGGTCTAGAGCCTCAATTTTTGCGCGTTGGTCGAAGTCTCGTGGCCCTCTGTCAGAATCCAGAGTTTCAAGAAGATCGGAGGGGGTCAAAATTTCGGCCAAAAAAAAAAAATGACAGTGTTACCCCTTATGTTTTTTTTTTCAGGTCCAAATTTTGACCTTCGATATCTCGGCTCTGGAAGGGTCTAGAGCCTCCATTTTTGCGCGCTGGTCGAAGTCTTGTGGCCCTCTGTCAGAATCCAGAGTTTCAAGAAGATCGGAGGGGGTCAAAATTTCGGCCAAAAAAAAATGACAGTGTTACCCCTTATGTTTTTTTTTTCAGGTCCAAATTTTGACCTTCGATATCTCGGCTCTGGAAGGGTCTAGAGCCTCCATTTTTGCGCACTGGTCGAAGTCTTGTGGCCCTCTGTCAGAATCCAGAGTTTCAAGAAGATCGGAGGGGGTCAAAATTTCGGCCAAAAAAAAGACAGTGTTACCCCTTATGTTTTTTTTTTCAGGTCCAAATTTTGACCTTCGATATCTCGGCTCTGGAAGGGTCTAGAGCCTCCATTTTTGCGCGTTGGTCGAAGTCTCGTGGGCCTCTGTCAGAGTCCAGAGTTTCAAGAAAATCGGAGGGGGTCAAAATTTCGGCCAAAAAAAAAATGACAGTGTTACCCCTTATGTTTTTTTTTCAGGTCCAAATTTTGACCTTCGATATCTCGGCTCTGGAAGGGTCTAGAGCCTCCATTTTTGCGCGCTGGTCAAAGTCTTGTGGCCCTCTGTCAGAATCCAGAGTTTCAAGAAGATCGGAGGGGGTCAAAATTTCGGCCAAAAAAAAAAAAATGACAGTGTTACCCCTTATGTTTTTTTTTCAGGTCCAATTTTTGACCTTCGATATCTCGGCTCTGGAAGGGTCTAGAGCCTCAATTTTTGCGCGTTGGTCGAAGTCTCGTGGCCCTCTGTCAGAATCCAGAGTTTCAAGAAAATTGGAGGGGGTCAAAATTTCGGCCAAAAAAAAAAATGACAGTGTTACCCCTTATGTTTTTTTTTTCAGGTCCAAATTTTGACCTTCAATATCTCGGCTCTGGAAGGGTCTAGAGCCTGAATTTTTGCGCGTTGGTCGAAGTCTCGTGGCCCTCTGTCAGAATCCAGAGTTTCAAGAAGATCGGAGGAGGTCAAAATTTCGGCCAAAAAAAAAAATGACAGTGTTACCCCTTATGTTTTTTTTTTCAGGTCCAATTTTTGACCTTCGATATCTCGGCTCTGGAAGGGTCTAGAGCCTAAATTTTTGCGCGTTGGTCGAAGTCTCGTGGCCCTCTGTCAGAATCCAGAGTTTCAAGAAGATCGGAGGGGGTCAAAATTTCGGCCAAAAAAAAATGACAGTGTTACCCCTTATGTTTTTTTTTTCAGGTCCAAATTTTGACCTTCGATATCTCGGCTCTGGAAGGGTCTAGAGCCTCCATTTTTGCGCGCTGGTCGAAGTCTTGTGGCCCTCTGTCAGAATCCAGAGTTTCAAGAAGATCGGAGGGGGTCAAAATTTCGGCCAAAAAAAAAAATGACAGTGTTACCCCTTATGTTTTTTTTTTCAGCTCCAATTTTTGACCTTTGATATCTCGGCTCTGGAAGGGTCTAGAGCCTAAATTTTTGCCCGTTGGTCGAAGTCTCGTGGCCCTCTGTCAGAATCCAGAGTTTCAAGAAAATCGGAGGGGGTCAAAATTTCGGCCAAAAAAAAAAAATGACAGTGTTACCCCTTATGTTTTTTTTTTTCAGGTCCAAATTTTGACCTTCGATATCTCGGCTCTGGAAGGGTCTAGAGCCTCCATTTTTGCGCGCTGGTCGAAGTCTCGTGGCCCTCTGTCAGAGTCCAGAGTTTCAAGAAGATCGGAGGGGGTCAAAATTTCGGCCAAAAAAAAAAAATGACAGTGTTACCCCTTATGTTTTTTTTCAGGTCCAAATTTTGACCTTCGATATCTCGGCTCTGGAAGGGTCTAGAGCCTCCATTTTTGCGCGTTGGTCGAAGTCTCGTGGCCCTCTGTCAGAGTCCAGAGTTTCAAGAAGATCGGAGGGGGTCAAAATTTCGGCCAAAAAAAAAATGACAGTGTTACCCCTTATGTTTTTTTTTCAGGTCCAAATTTTGACCTTCGATATCTCGGCTCTGGAAGGGTCTAGAGCCTCAATTTTTGCGCGTTGGTCGAAGTCTCGTGGCCCTCTGTCAGAATCCAGAGTTTCAAGAAGATCGGAGGGGGTCAAAATTTCGGCCAAAAAAAAAATGACAGTGTTACCCCTTATGTTTTTTTTTCAGGTCCAAATTTTGACCTTCGATATCTCGGCTCTGGAAGGGTCTAGAGCCTCCATTTTTGCGCGTTGGTCGAAGTCTCGTGGCCCTCTGTCAGAATCCAGAGTTTCAAGAAAATCGGAGGGGGTCAAAATTTCGGCCAAAAAAAAAATGACAGTGTTACCCCTTATGTTTTTTTTTCAGGTCCAAATTTTGACCTTCGATATCTCGGCTCTGGAAGGGTCTAGAGCCTCCATTTTTGCGCGCTGGTCGAAGTCTTGTGGCCCTCTGTCAGAATCCAGAGTTTCAAGAAGATCGGAGGGGGTCAAAATTTCGGCCAAAAAAAAATGACAGTGTTACCCCTTATGTTTTTTTTTTCAGGTCCAATTTTTGACCTTCGATATCTCGGCTCTGGAAGGGTCTAGAGCCTCAATTTTTGCGCGTTGGTCGAAGTCTCGTGGCCCTCTGTCAGAATCCAGAGTTTCAAGAAAATTGGAGGGGGTCAAAATTTCGGCCAAAAAAAAAAAATGACAGTGTTACCCCTTATGTTTTTTTTTCAGGTCCAAATTTTGACCTTCAATATCTCGGCTCTGGAAGGGTCTAGAGCCTCAATTTTTGCGCGTTGGTCGAAGTCTCGTGGCCCTCTGTCAGAATCCAGAGTTTCAAGAAGATCGGAGGGGGTCAAAATTTCGGCCAAAAAAAAAAAATGACAGTGTTACCCCTTATGTTTTTTTTTCAGGTCCAAATTTTGACCTTCGATATCTCGGCTCTGGAAGGGTCTAGAGCCTCCATTTTTGCGCGCTGGTCGGAGTCTTGTGGCCCTCTGTCAGAATCCAGAGTTTCAAGAAGTTCGGAGGGGGTCAAAATTTCGGCCAAAAAAAAAATGACAGTGTTACCCCTTATGTTTTTTTTTTTTCAGGTCCAATTTTTGACCTTCGATATCTCGGCTCTGGAAGGGTCTAGAGCCTCCATTTTTGCGCGTTGGTCGAAGTCTCGTGGCCCTCTGTCAGAATCCAGAGTTTCAAGAAAATCGGAGGGGGTCAAAATTTCGGCCAAAAAAAAAATGACAGTGTTACCCCTTATGTTTTTTTTTCAGGTCCAAATTTTGACCTTCGATATCTCGGCTCTGGAAGGGTCTAGAGCCTCCATTTTTGCGCGCTGGTCGAAGTGTTGTGGCCCTCTGTCAGAATCCAGAGTTTCAAGAAGATCGGAGGGGGTCAAAATTTCGGCCAAAAAAAAAATGACAGTGTTACCCCTTATGTTTTTTTTTCAGGTCCAATTTTTGACCTTCGATATCTCGGCTCTGGAAGGGTCTAGAGCCTCAATTTTTGCGCGTTGGTCGAAGTCTCGTGGCCCTCTGTCAGAATCCAGAGTTTCAAGAAAATTGGAGGGGGTCAAAATTTCGGCCAAAAAAAAAAATGACAGTGTTACCCCTTATGTTTTTTTTTTCAGGTCCAAATTTTGACCTTCGATATCTCGGCTCTGGAAGGGTCTAGAGCCTCAATTTTTGCGCGTTGGTCGAAGTCTCGTGGCCCTCTGTCAGAATCCAGAGTTTCAATAAGATCGGAGGGGGTCAAAATTTCGGCCAAAAAAAAAAAAATGACAGTGTTACCCCTTATGTTTTTTTTTCAGGTCCAAATTTTGAGCTTCGATATCTCGGCTCTGGAAGGGTCTAGAGCCTCCATTTTTGCGCGCTGGTCGAAGTCTTGTGGCCCTCTGTCAGAATCCAGAGTTTCAAGAAGATCGGAGGGGGTCAAAATTTCGGCCAAAAAAAAAAATGACAGTGTTACCCCTTATGTTTTTTTTTCAGGTCCAATTTTTGACCTTCGATATCTCGGCTCTGGAAGGGTCTAGAGCCTCAATTTTTGCGCGTTGGTCGAAGTCTCGTGGCCCTCTGTCAGAATCCAGAGTTTCAAGAAAATTGGAGGGGGTCAAAATTTCGGCCAAAAAAAAAAAATGACAGTGTTACCCCTTATGTTTTTTTTTTCAGGTCCAAATTTTGACCTTCGATATCTCGGCTCTGGAAGGTTCTAGAGCCTCAATTTTTGCGCGTTGGTCGAAGTCTCGTGGCCCTCTGTCAGAATCCAGAGTTTCAAGAAGATCGGAGGGGGTCAAAATTTCGGCCAAAAAAAAAAATGACAGTGTTACCCCTTATGTTTTTTTTTCAGGTCCAAATTTTGACCTTCGATATCTCGGCTCTGGAAGGGTCTAGAGCCTCCATTTTTGCGCGCTGGTCGAAGTCTTGTGGCCCTCTGTCAGAATCCAGAGTTTCAAGAAGATCGGAGGGGGTCAAAATTTCGGCCAAAAAAAAATGACAGTGTTACCCCTTATGTTTTTTTTTCAGGTCCAAATTTTGACCTTCGATATCTCGGCTCTGGAAGGGTCTAGAGCCTCCATTTTTGCGCGCTGGCCGAAGTCTTGTGGCCCTCTGTCAGAATCCAGAGTTTCAAGAAGATCGGAGGGGGTCAAAATTTCGGCCAAAAAAAAAAAATGACAGTGTTACCCCTTATGTTTTTTTTTCAGGTCCAAATTTTGAGCTTCGATATCTCGGCTCTGGAAGGGTCTAGAGCCTCCATTTTTGCGCGCTGGTCGAAGTCTTGTGGCCCTCTGTCAGAATCCAGAGTTTCAAGAAGATCGGAGGGGGTCAAAATTTCGGCCAAAAAAAAAAAATGACAGTGTTACCCCTTATGTTTTTTTTTCAAATCCAATTTTTGACCTTCGATATCTCGGCTCTGGAAGGGTCTAGAGCCTCAATTTTTGCGCGTTGGTCGAAGTCTCGTGGCCCTCTGTCAGAATCCAGAGTTTCAAGAAAATTGGAGGGGGTCAAAATTTCGGCCAAAAAAAAAAATGACAGTGTTACCCCTTATGTTTTTTTTGTCAGGTCCAAATTTTGACCTTCGATATCTCGGCTCTGGAAGGGTCTAGAGCCTCAATTTTTGCGCGTTGGTCGAAGTCTCGTGGCCCTCTGTCAGAATCCAGAGTTTCAAGAAGATCGGAAGGGGTCAAAATTTCGGCCAAAAAAAAAAAAAAATGACAGTGTTACCCCTTATGTTTTTTTTTTCAGATCCAAATTTTGACCTTCGATATCTCGGCTCTGGAAGGGTCTAGAGCCTCCATTTTTGCGCGCTGGTCGAAGTCTTGTGGCCCTCTGTCAGAATCCAGAGTTTCAAGAAGATCGGAGGGGGTCAAAATTTCGGCCAAAAAAAAATGACAGTGTTACCCCTTATGTTTTTTTTTTCAGGTCCAAATTTTGACCTTCGATATCTCGGCTCTGGAAGGGTCTAGAGCCTCCATTTTTGCGCACTGGTCGAAGTCTTGTGGCCCTCTGTCAGAATCCAGAGTTTCAAGAAGATCGGAGGGGGTCAAAATTTCGGCCAAAAAAAAAAAGAGAGTGTTACCCCTTATGTTTTTTTTTTCAGGTCCAAATTTTGACCTTCGATATCTCGGCTCTGGAAGGGTCTAGAGCCTCCATTTTTGCGCGTTGGTCGAAGTCTCGTGGCCCTCTGTCAGAGTCCAGAGTTTCAAGAAAATCGGAGGGGGTCAAAATTTCGGCCAAAAAAAAAATGACAGTGTTACCCCTTATGTTTTTTTTTCAGGTCCAAATTTTGACCTTCGATATCTCGGCTCTGGAAGGGTCTAGAGCCTCCATTTTTGCGCGCTGGTCAAAGTCTTGTGGCCCTCTGTCAGAATCCAGAGTTTCAAGAAGATCGGAGGGGGTCAAAATTTCGGCCAAAAAAAAAAATGACAGTGTTACCCCTTATGTTTTTTTTTTCAGGTCCAATTTTTGACCTTCGATATCTCGGCTCTGGAAGGGTCTAGAGCCTCAATTTTTGCGCGTTGGTCAAAGTCTCGTGGCCCTCTGTCAGAATCCAGAGTTTCAAGAAAATTGGAGGGGGTCAAAATTTCGGCCAAAAAAAAAAAATGACAGTGTTACCCCTTATGTTTTTTTTTTCAGGTCCAAATTTTGACCTTCAATATCTCGGCTCTGGAAGGGTCTAGAGCCTGAATTTTTGCGCGTTGGTCGAAGTCTCGTGGCCCTCTGTCAGAATCCAGAGTTTCAAGAAGATCGGAGGGGGTCAAAATTTCGGCCAAAAAAAAAAATGACAGTGTTACCCCTTATGTTTTTTTTTTCAGGTCCAATTTTTGACCTTCGATATCTCGGCTCTGGAAGGGTCTAGAGCCTAAATTTTTGCGCGTTGGTCGAAGTCTCGTGGCCCTCTGTCAGAATCCAGAGTTTCAAGAAGATCGGAGGGGGTCAAAATTTCGGCCAAAAAAAAATGACAGTGTTACCCCTTATGTTTTTTTTTTCAGGTCCAAATTTTGACCTTCGATATCTCGGCTCTGGAAGGGTCTAGAGCCTCCATTTTTGCGCGCTGGTCGAAGTCTGGTGGCCCTCTGTCAGAATCCAGAGTTTCAAGAAGATCGGAGGGGGTCAAAATTTCGGCCAAAAAAAAAATGACAGTGTTACCCCTTATGTTTTTTTTTTCAGCTCCAATTTTTGACCTTTGATATCTCGGCTCTGGAAGGGTCTAGAGCCTAAATTTTTGCCCGTTGGTCGAAGTCTCGTGGCCCTCTGTCAGAATCCAGAGTTTCAAGAAAATCGGAGGGGGTCAAAATTTCGGCCAAAAAAAAAAAATGACAGTGTTACCCCTTATGTTTTTTTTTTTTCAGGTCCAAATTTTGACCTTCGATATCTCGGCTCTGGAAGGGTCTAGAGCCTCCATTTTTGCGCGCTGGTCGAAGTCTCGTGGCCCTCTGTCAGAGTCCAGAGTTTCAAGAAGATCGGAGGGGGTCAAAATTTCGGCCAAAAAAAAAAATGACAGTGTTACCCCTTATGTTTTTTTTTCAGGTCCAAATTTTGACCTTCGATATCTCGGCTCTGGAAGGGTCTAGAGCCTCCATTTTTGCGCGTTGGTCGAAGTCTCGTGGCCCTCTGTCAGAGTCCAGAGTTTCAAGAAGATCGGAGGGGGTCAAAATTTCGGCCAAAAAAAAAATGACAGTGTTACCCCTTATGTTTTTTTTTTCAGGTCCAAATTTTGACCTTCGATATCTCGGCTCTGGAAGGTTCTAGAGCCTCAATTTTTGCGCGTTGGTCGAAGTCTCGTGGCCCTCTGTCAGAATCCAGAGTTTCAAGAAGATCGGAGGGGGTCAAAATTTCGGCCAAAAAAAAAAAAAAATTGACAGTGTTACCCCTTATGTTTTTTTTTTCAGGTCCAAATTTTGACCTTCGATATCTCGGCTCTGGAAGGGTCTAGAGCCTCAATTTTTGCGCGTTGGTCGAAGTCTCGTGGCCCTCTGTCAGAATCCAGAGTTTCAAGAAGATCGGAGGGGGTCAAAATTTCGGCCAAAAAAAAAATGACAGTGTTACCCCTTATGTTTTTTTTTCAGGTCCAAATTTTGACCTTCGATATCTCGGCTCTGGAAGGGTCTAGAGCCTCCATTTTTGCGCGTTGGTCGAAGTCTCGTGGCCCTCTGTCAGAATCCAGAGTTTCAAGAAAATCGGAGGGGGTCAAAATTTCGGCCAAAAAAAAAATGACAGTGTTACCCCTTATGTTTTTTTTTCAGGTCCAAATTTTGACCTTCGATATCTCGGCTCTGGAAGGGTCTAGAGCCTCCATTTTTGCGCGCTGGTCGAAGTCTTGTGGCCCTCTGTCAGAATCCAGAGTTTCAAGAAGATCGGAGGGGGTCAAAATTTCGGCCAAAAAAAAAAATGACAGTGTTACCCCTTATGTTTTTTTTTCAGGTCCAATTTTTGACCTTCGATATCTCGGCTCTGGAAGGGTCTAGAGCCTCAAATTTTGCGCGTTGGTCGAAGTCTCGTGGCCCTCTGTCAGAATCCAGAGTTTCAAGAAAATTGGAGGGGGTCAAAATTTCGGCCAAAAAAAAAAAATGACAGTGTTACCCCTTATGTTTTTTTTTCAGGTCCAAATTTTGACCTTCAATATCTCGGCTCTGGAAGGGTCTAGAGCCTCAATTTTTGCACGTTGGTCGAAGTCTCGTGGCCCTCTGTCAGAATCCAGAGTTTCAAGAAGATCGGAGGGGGTCAAAATTTCGGCCAAAAAAAAAAAAAATGACAGTGTTACCCCTTATGTTTTTTTTTCAGGTCCAAATTTTGACCTTCGATATCTCGGCTCTGGAAGGGTCTAGAGCCTCCATTTTTGCGCGCTGGTCGAAGTCTTGTGGCCCTCTGTCAGAATCCAGAGTTTCAAGAAGATCGGAGGGGGTCAAAATTTCGGCCAAAAAAAAAATGACAGTGTTACCCCTTATGTTTTTTTTTCAGGTCCAATTTTTGACCTTCGATATCTCGGCTCTGGAAGGGTCTAGAGCCTCCATTTTTGCGCGTTGGTCGAAGTCTCGTGGCCCTCTGTCAGAATCCAGAGTTTCAAGAAGATCGGAGGGGGTCAAAATTTCGGCCAAAAAAAAAAATGACAGTGTTACCCCTTATGTTTTTTTTTCAGGTCCAAATTTTGAGCTTCGATATCTCGGCTCTGGAAGGGTCTAGAGCCTCCATTTTTGCGCGCTGGTCGAAGTCTTGTGGCCCTCTGTCAGAATCCAGAGTTTCAAGAAGATCGGAGGGGGTCAAAATTTCGGCCAAAAAAAAATGACAGTGTTACCCCTTATGTTTTTTTTTTCAGGTCCAAATTTTGACCTTCGATATCTCGGCTCTGGAAGGGTCTAGAGCCTCCATTTTTGCGCGCTGGCCGAAGTCTTGTGGCCCTCTGTCAGAATCCAGAGTTTCAAGAAGATCGGAGGGGGTCAAAATTTCGGCCAAAAAAAAAAGACAGTGTTACCCCTTATGTTTTTTTTTTCAGGTCCAAATTTTGACCTTCGATATCTCGGCTCTGGAAGGGTCTAGAGCCTCCATTTTTGCGCGTTGGTCGAAGTCTCGTGGCCCTCTGTCAGAGTCCAGAGTTTCAAGAAAATCGGAGGGGGTCAAAATTTCGGCCAAAAAAAAAATGACAGTGTTACCCCTTATGTTTTTTTTCAGGTCCAAATTTTGACCTTCGATATCTCGGCTCTGGAAGGGTCTAGAGCCTCCATTTTTGCGCGCTGGTCAAAGTCTTGTGGCCCTCTGTCAGAATCCAGAGTTTCAAGAAGATCGGAGGGGGTCAAAATTTCGGCCAAAAAAAAAAAAAAAAAAATGACAGTGTTACCCCTTATGTTTTTTTTCAGGTCCAATTTTTGACCTTCGATATCTCGGCTCTGGAAGGGTCTAGAGCCTCAATTTTTGCGCGTTGGTCGAAGTCTCGTGGCCCTCTGTCAGAATCCAGAGTTTCAAGAAAATTGGAGGGGGTCAAAATTTCGGCCAAAAAAAAAAAATGACAGTGTTACCCCTTATGTTTTTTTTTTTCAGGTCCAAATTTTGACCTTCAATATCTCGGCTCTGGAAGGGTCTAGAGCCTGAATTTTTGCGCGTTGGTCGAAGTCTCGTGGCCCTCTGTCAGAATCCAGAGTTTCAAGAAGATCGGAGGGGGTCAAAATTTCGGCCAAAAAAAAAAATGACAGTGTTACCCCTTATGTTTTTTTTTTCAGGTCCAATTTTTGACCTTCGATATCTCGGCTCTGGAAGGGTCTAGAGCCTAAATTTTTGCGCGTTGGTCGAAGTCTCGTGGCCCTCTGTCAGAATCCAGAGTTTCAAGAAGATCGGAGGGGGTCAAAATTTCGGCCAAAAAAAAATGACAGTGTTACCCCTTATGTTTTTTTTTTTCAGGTCCAAATTTTGACCTTCGATATCTCGGCTCTGGAAGGGTCTAGAGCCTCCATTTTTGCGCGCTGGTCGAAGTCTTGTGGCCCTCTGTCAGAATCCAGAGTTTCAAGAAGATCGGAGGGGGTCAAAATTTCGGCCAAAAAAAAAAATGACAGTGTTACCCCTTATGTTTTTTTTTTCAGCTCCAATTTTTGACCTTTGATATCTCGGCTCTGGAAGGGTCTAGAGCCTAAATTTTTGCCCGTTGGTCGAAGTCTCGTGGCCCTCTGTCAGAATCCAGAGTTTCAAGAAAATCGGAGGGGGTCAAAATTTCGGCCAAAAAAAAAAATGACAGTGTTACCCCTTATGTTTTTTTTTTCAGGTCCAAATTTTGACCTTCGATATCTCGGCTCTGGAAGGGTCTAGAGCCTCCATTTTTGCGCGTTGGTCGAAGTCTCGTGGCCCTCTGTCAGAGTCCAGAGTTTCAAGAAGATCGGAGGGGGTCAAAATTTCGGCCAAAAAAAAAAATGACAGTGTTACCCCTTATGTTTTTTTTTCAGGTCCAAATTTTGACCTTCGATATCTCGGCTCTGGAAGGTTCTAGAGCCTCAATTTTTGCGCGTTGGTCGAAGTCTCGTGGCCCTCTGTCAGAATCCAGAGTTTCAAGAAGATCGGAGGGGGTCAAAATTTCGGCCAAAAAAAAAAAATTGACAGTGTTACCCCTTATGTTTTTTTTTTTCAGGTCCAAATTTTGACCTTCGATATCTCGGCTCTGGAAGGGTCTAGAGCCTCAATTTTTGCGCGTTGGTCGAAGTCTCGTGGCCCTCTGTCAGAATCCAGAGTTTCAAGAAAATCGGAGGGGGTCAAAATTTCGGCCAAAAAAAAAAAAAAACAGTGTTACCCCTTATGTTTTTTTTTCAGGTCCAAATTTTGACCTTCGATATCTTGGCTCTGGAAGGGTCTAGAGCCTCCATTTTTGCGCGCTGGTCGAAGTCTCGTTGCCCTAAGGGGTAACACTGTCATTTTTTTTTTGGGCCGAAATTTCGACCCCCTCCGATCTTCTTGAAACTCTGGATTCTGACAGAGGGCCACGAGACTTCGACCAGCGCGCAAAAATGGAGGCTCTAGACCCTTCCAGAGCCGAGATATCGAAGGTCAAAATTTGGACCTGAAAAAAAAACATAAGGGGTAACACTGTCATTTTTTTTGGCCGAAATTTTGACCCCCTCCGATCTTCTTGAAACTCTGGATTCTGACAGAGGGCCACGAGACTTCGACCAACGCGCAAAAATTGAGGCTCTAGACCCTTCCAGAGCCGAGATATCGAAGGTCAAAATTTGCACCTGAAAAAAAAACATAAGGGGTAACACTGTCAATTTTTTTTGGCCGAAATTTTGACCCCCTCCGATCTTCTTGAAACTCTGGATTCTGACAGAGGGCAACGAGACTTCGACCAGCGCGCAAAAATGGAGGCTCTAGACCCTTCCAGAGCCGAGATATCGAAGGTCAAAATTTGGACCTGAAAAAAAAAAACATAAGGGGTAACACTGTCATTTTTTTTTGGCCGAAATTTTGACCCCCTCCGATCTTCTTGAAACTCTGGATTCTGACAGAGGGCCACGAGACTTCGACCAACGCGCAAAAATGGAGGCTCTAGACCCATCCAGAGCCGAGATATCGAAGGTCAAAATTTGGACCTGAAAAAAAAAACATAAGGGGTAACACTGTCATTTTTTTTTTTGGCCGAAATTTTGACCCCCTCCGATCTTCTTGAAACTCTGGACTCTGACAGAGGGCCACAAGACTTCGACCAGCGCGCAAAAATGGAGGCTCTAGACCCTTCCAGAGCCGAGATATCGAAGGTCAAAATTTGGACCTGAAAAAAAAACATAAGGGGTAAAACTGTCATTTTTTTTTTTTGGCCGAAATTTTGACCCCCTCCGATCTTCTTTAAACTCTGGATTCTGACAGAGGGCCACGAGACTTCGACCAACGCACAAAAATGGAGGCTCTAGACCCTTCCAGAGCCAAGATATCGAAGGTCAAAATTTGGACCTGAAAAAAAACATAAGGGGTAACACTGTCATTTTTTTTTTTTTGTCCGAAATTTTGACCCCCTCCGATCTTCTTGAAACTCTGGATTCTGACAGAGGGCCACGAGACTTCGACCAACGCGCAAAAATTGAGGCTCTAGACCCTTCCAGAGCCGAGATATCGAAGGTCAAAAATTGGACCTGAAAAAAAAACATAAGGGGTAACACTGTCATTTTTTTTTTTGGCCGAAATTTTGACCCCCTCCGATCTTCTTGAAACTCTGGATTCTGACAGAGGGCCACAAGACTTCAACCAGCGCGCAAAAATGGAGGCTCTAGACCCTTCCAGGGCCGAGATATCGAAGGTCAAAATTTGGACCAGAAAAAAAAACACATAAGGGGTAACACTGTCATTTTTTTTTTTTTTTTTGGCTGAAATTTTGACCCCCTCCGATCTTCTTGAAACTCTGGATTCTGACAGAGGGCCACGAGACTTCGACCAACACGCAAAAATGGAGGCCCTAGACCCTTCCAGAGCCGAGATATAGAAGGTCAAAATTTGGACCTGAAAAAAAAACATAAGGGGTAACACTGTCATTTTTTTTTTTTGGCCGAAATTTTGACCCCCTCCGATCTTCTTGAAACTCTGGACTCTGACAGAGGGCCACGAGACTTCGACCAACGCGCAAAAATGGAGGCTCTAGACCCTTCCAGAGCAGAGATATCGAAGGTCAAAATTTGGACCTGAAAAAAAAAACATAAGGGGTAACACTGTCATTTTTTTTTGGCCGAAATTTTGACCCCCTCCGATCTTCTTGAAACTCTGGATTCTGACAGAGGGCCACGGGACTTCGACCAACGCGCAAAAATTGAGGCTCTAGAACCTTCCAGAGCCGAGATATCGAAGGTCAAAATTTGGACCTGAAAAAAAAAAACATAAGGGGTAACACTGTCATTTTTTTTTTTTTGCCGAAATTTTGACCCCCTCCGATCTTCTTGAAACTCTGGACTCTCTGGACTCTGACAGAGGGCCACGAGACTTCGACCAACGCGCAAAAATGGAGGCTCTAGACCCTTCCAGAGCCGAGATATCGAAGGTCAAAATTTGGACCTGAAAAAAAAACATAAGGGGTAACACTGTCATTTTTTTTTTGGCCGAAATTTTGACCCCCTCCGATCTTCTTGAAACTCTGGATTCTGACAGAGGGCCACGGGACTTCGACCAACGCGCAAAAATTGAGGCTCTAGAACCTTCCAGAGCCGAGATATCGAAGGTCAAAATTTGGACCTGAAAAAAAAAACATAAGGGGTAACACTGTCATTTTTTTTTGGCCGAAATTTTGACCCCCTCCGATCTTCTTGAAACTCTGGACTCTGACAGAGGGCCACGAGACTTCGACCAACGCGCAAAAATGGAGGCTCTAGACCCTTCCAGAGCCGAGATATCGAAGGTCAAAATTTGGACCTGAAAAAAAAACATAAGGGGTAACACTGTCATTTTTTTTTTGGCCGAAATTTTGACCCCCTCCGATCTTCTTGAAACTCTGGATTCTGACAGAGGGCCACGAGACTTCGACCAACGCGCAAAAATGGAGGCTCTAGACCCTTCCAGAGCCGAGATATCGAAGGTCAAAATTTGGACCTGAAAAAAAAAACATAAGGGGTAACACTGTCATTTTTTTTTGGCCGAAATTTTGACCCCCTCCGATCTTCTTGAAACTCTGGACTCTGATAGAGGGCCACGAGACTTCGACCAGCGCGCAAAAATGGAGGCTCTAGACCCTTCCAGAGCCGAGATATCGAAGGTCAAAATTTGGACCTGAAAAAAAAAACATAAGGGGTAACACTGTCATTTTTTTTTTGGCCGAAATTTTGACCCCCTCCGATCTTCTTGAAACTCTGGATTCTGACAGAGGGCCACGAGACTTCGACCAACGCGCAAAAATTGAGGCTCTAGACCCTTCCAGAGCCGAGATATCGAAGGTCAAAATTTGGACCTGAAAAAAAAAACATAAGGGGTAACACTGTCATTTTTTTTGGCCGAAATTTTGACCCCCTCCGATCTTCTTGAAACTCTGGATTCTGACAGAGGGCAACGAGATTTCGACCAGCGCGCAAAAATGGAGGCTCTAGACCCTTCCAGAGCCGAGATATCGAAGGTCAAAATTTGGACCTGAAAAAAAAAACATAAGGGGTAACACTGTCATTTTTTTTTTTTGGCCGAAATTTTGACCCCCTCCGATCTTCTTGAAACTCTGGATTCTGACAGAGGGCCACGAGACTTCGACCAACGCGCAAAAATCGAGGCTCTAGACCCTTCCAGAGCCGAGATATCGAAGGTCAAAATTTGGACCTGAAAAAAAAACATAAGGGGTAACACTGTCATTTTTTTTTTGGCCGAAATTTTGACCCCCTCCGATCTTCTTGAAACTCTGGATTCTGACAGAGGGCCACGAGACTTCGAACAACGCGCAAAAATTGAGGCTCTAGACCCTTCCAGAGCCGAGATATCTAAGGTCAAAATTTGGACCTGAAAAAAAAAAAACATAAGGGGTGACAATGTCATTTTTTTTTTTGGCCGAAATTTTGACCCCCTCCGATCTTCTTGAAACTCTGGACTCTGACAGAGGGCCACAAGACTTCGACCACCGCGCAAAAATGGAGGCTCTAGACCCTTCCAGAGCCGAGATATCGAAGGTCAAAATTTGGACCTGAAAAAAAAACATAAGGGGTAACATTGTCATTTTTTTTTTTGGCCAAAATTTTGACCCCCTCCGATCTTCTTGAAACTCTGGACTCTGACAGAGGGCCACGAGACTTCGACCAGCGGGCAAAAATGGAGGCTCTAGACCCTTCCAGAGCCGAGATATCGAAGGTCAAAATTTGGACCTGAAAAAAAAAACATAAGGGGTAACACTGTTATTTTTTTTTTGGCCGAAATTTTGACCCCCTCCGATCTTCTTGAAACTCTGGATTCTGACAGAGGGCCACGAGACTTCGACCAACGCGCAAAAATGGAGGCTCTAGACCCTTCCAGAGCCAAGATATCGAAGGTCAAAATTTGGACCTGAAAAAAAAAACATAAGGGGTAACACTGTTTTTTTTTTTTTTGGCCGAAATTTTGACCCCCTCCGATTTTCTTGAAACTCTGGATTCTGACAGAGGGCCACGAGACTTCGACCAACGCGCAAAAATTGAGGCTCTAGACCCTTCCAGAGCCGAGATATCGAAGGTCAAAAATTGGACCTGAAAAAAAAACATAAGGGGTAACACTGTCATTTTTTTTGGCCGAAATTTTGACCCCCTCTGATCTTCTTGAAACTCTGGATTCTGACAGAGGGCCACAAGACTTCGACCAGCACGCAAAAATGGAGGCTCTAGACCCTTCCAGAGCCGAGATATCGAAGGTCAAAATTTGGACCTGAAACAAAAAACATAAGGGGTAACACTGTTATTTTTTTTTGGCCGAAATTTTGACCCCCTCCGATCTTCTTGAAACTCTGGACTCTGACAGAGGGCCACGAGACTTCGACCAACGGACAAAAATTGAGGCTCTAGACCCTTCCAGAGCCGAGATATCTAAGGTCAAAATTTGGACCTGAAAAAAAAACATAAGGGGTAACACTGTCATTTTTTTTTTTGGGCCGAAATTTTGACCCCCTCCGATCTTCTTGAAACTCTGGACTCTGACAGAGGGCCACGAGACTTCGACCAACGCGCAAAAATGGAGGCTCTAGACCCTTCCAAAGCCAAGATAAGGAAGGTCAAAATTTGGACCTGAAAAAAAAAACATAAGGGGTAACACTGTCATTTTTTTTTTGGCCGAAATTTTGACCCCCTCCGATTTTCTTGAAACTCTGGATTCTGACAGAGGGCCACGAGACTTCGACCAACGCGCAAAAATGGAGGCTCTAGACCCTTCCAGAGCCGAGATATCGAAGGTCAAAATTTGGACCTGAAAAAAAAAATATGGGGTAACACTGTCATTTTTTTTTTTGGCCGAAATTTTGACCCCCTCCGATTTTCTTGAAACTCTGGATTCTGACAGAGGGCCACGAGACTTCGACCAACGCGCAAAAATTGAGGCTCTAGACCCTTCCAGAGCCGAGATATCGAAGGTCAAAATTTGGACCTGAAAAAAAAACATAAGGGGTAACACTGTCATTTTTTTTTTTTGGCCGAAATTTTGACCCCCTCCGATCTTCTTGAAACTCTGGACTCTGACAGAGGGCCACAAGACTTCGACCAGCGCGCAAAAATGGAGGCTCTAGACCCTTCCAGAGCCGAGATATCGAAGGTCAAAATTTGGACCTGAAAAAAAAAAACATAAGGGGTAACACTGTCATTTTTTTTTTTGGCCGAAATTTTGACCCCCTCCGATCTTCTTGAAACTCTGGACTCTCACAGAGGGCCACGAGACTTCGACCAGCGCGCAAAAATGGAGGCTCTAGACCCTTCCAGAGCCGAGATATTGAAGGTCAAAATTTGGACCTGAAAAAAAACCATAAGGGGTAACACTGTCATTTTTTTTTTTGGCCGAAATTTTGACCACCTCCGATCTTCTTGAAACTCTGGATTCTGACAGAGGGCCACGAGACTTCGACCAACGCGCAAAAATTGAGGCTCTAGACCCTTCCAGAGCCAAGATATCGAAGGTCAAAATTTGGACCTGAAAAAAAAAACATAAGGGGTAACACTGTCATTTTTTTTTTGGCCGAAATTTTGACCCCCTCCGATCTTCTTGAAACTCTGGATTCTGACAGAGGGCCACGAGACTTCGACCAACGCGCAAAAATGGAGGCTCTAGACCCTTCCAGAGCCGAGATATCGAAGGTCAAAATTTGGACCTGAAAAAAAAAACATAATGGGTAACACTGTCATTTTTTTTTGGCCGAAATTTTGACCCCCTCCGATCTTCTTGAAACTCTGGACTCTGACAGAGGGCCACGAGACTTCGACCTGCGCGCAAAAATGGAGGCTCTAGACCCTTCCAGAGCCGAGATATCGAAGGTCAAAATTTGGACCTGAAATAAAAAACATAAGGGGTAACACTGTCATTTTTTTTTTGGCCGAAATTTTGACCCCCTCCGATCTTCTTGAAACTCTGGATTCTGACAGAGGGCCACGAGACTTCGACCAACGCGCAAAAATTGAGGCTCTAGACCCTTCCAGAGCCGAGATATCGAAGGTCAAAATTTGGACATGAAAAAAAAAAAACATAAGGGGTAACACTGTCATTTTTTTTTGGCCGAAATTTTGACCCCCTCCGATCTTCTTGAAACTCTGGATTCTGACAGAGGGCAACAAGACTTCGACCAGCGCGCAAAAATGGAGGCTCTAGACCCTTCCAGAGCCGAGATATCGAAGGTCAAAATTTGGACCTGAAAAAAAAAACATAAGGGGTAACACTGTCATTTTTTTTTTTTGGCCGAAATTTTGACCCCCTCCGATCTTCTTGAAACTCTGGATTCTGACAGAGGGCCACGAGACTTCGACCAACGCACAAAAATGGAGGCTCTAGACTCTTCCAGAGCCGAGATAAAATTTGGACCTGAAAAAAAAACATAAGGGGTAACACTGTCATTTTTTTTGGCCGAAATTTTGACCCCCTCCAATCTTCTTGAAACTCTGGATTCTGACAGAGGGCCACGAGACTTCGACCAACGTGCAAAAATTGAGGCTCTAGACCCTTCCAGAGCCGAGATATCGAAGGTCAAAATTTGGACCTGAAAAAAAAAAACATAAGGAGTAACACTGTCGGTTTTTTTTTGGCCAAAATTTTGACCCCCTCCGATCTTCTTGAAACTCTGGACTCTGATAGAGGGCCACGAGACTTCGACCAGCGCCCAAAAATGGAGGCTCTAGACCCTTCCAGAGCCGAGATATGGAAGGTCAAAATTTGGACCTGAAAAAAAAACATAGGGGGTAACACTGTCATTTTTTTTTTTGGCCGAAATTTTGACACCCTCCGATTTTCTTGAAACTCTGGATTATGACAGAGGGCCACGAGACTTCGACCAGCGCGCAAAAATGGAGGCTCTAGACCCTTCCAGAGCCGAGATATCTAAGGTCAAAATTTGGACCTGAAAAAAAAAAACATAAGGGGTAACACTGTCATTTTTTTTTGGGCCGAAATTTTGACCCCCTCCGATCTTCTTGAAACTCTGGACTCTGACAGAGGGCCACGAGACTTCGAACAACGGACAAAAATTGAGGCTCTAGACCCTTCCAGAGCCGAGATATCTAAGGTCAAAATTTGGACCTGAAAAAAAAAAACATAAGGGGTAACACTGTCATTTTTTTTTGGGCCGAAATTTTGACCCCCTCCGATCTTCTTGAAACTCTGGACTCTGACAGAGGGCCACGAGACTTCGACCAACGCGCAAAAATGGAGGCTCTAGACCCTTCCAGAGCCAAGATATCGAAGGTCAAAATTTGGACCTGAAAAAAAAACATAAGGGGTAACACTGTCATTTTTTTTTTTGGCCGAAATTTTGACCCCCTCCGATTTTCTTGAAACTCTGGATTCTGACAGAGGGCCACGAAACTTCGACCAACGCGCAAAAATGGAGGCTCTAGACCCTTCCAGAGCCGAGATATCGAAGGTCAAAATTTGGACCTGAAAAAAAAACATAAGGGGTAACACTGTCATTTTTTTTTTTTTTTGGCCGAAATTTTGACCCCCTCCGATCTTCTTGAAACTCTGGACTCTGACAGAGGGCCACGAGAATTCGACCAGCGCGCAAAAATGGAGGCTCTAGACCCTTCCAGAGCCGAGATATCGAAGGTCAAAATTTGGACCTGAAAAAAAAACATAAGGGGTAACACTGTCATTTTTTTTTTTTGGCCGAAATTTTGACCCCCTCCGATCTTCTTGAAACTCTGGATTCTGACAGAGGGCCACGAGACTTCGACCAACGCGAAAAAATTGAGGCTCTAGACCCTTCCAGAGCCGAGATATCGAAGGTCAAAAATTGGACCTGAAAAAAAAAACATAAGGGGTAACACTGTCATTTTTTTTTTTTGGCCGAAATTTTGACCCCCTCCGATCTTCTTGAAACTCTGGACTCTGACAGAGGGCCACAAGACTTCGACCAGCGCGCAAAAATGGAGGCTCTAGACCCTTCCAGAGCCGAGATATCGAAGGTCAAAATTTGGACCTGAAAAAAAAAAAACATAAGGGGTAACACTGTCATTTTTTTTTGGCCGAAATTTTGACCCCCTCCGATCTTCTTGAAACTCTGGACTCTGACAGAGGGCCACGAGACTTCGACCAGCGCGCAAAAATTGAGGCTCTAGACCCTTCCAGAGCCGAGATATTGAAGGACAAAATTTGGACCTGAAAAGAAAACATAAGGGGTAACACTGTCATTTTTTTTTTTGGCCGAAATTTTGACCCCCTCCGATCTTCTTGAAACTCTGGATTCTGACAGAGGGCCACGAGACTTCGACCAACGCGCAAAAATTGAGGCTCTAGACCCTTCCAGAGCCAAGATATCGAAGGTCAAAATTTGGACCTGAAAAAAAAAACATAAGGGGTAACACTGTCATTTTTTTTTTTGGCCGAAATTTTGACCCCCTCCGATCTTCTTGAAACTCTGGATTCTGACAGAGGGCCACTAGACTTCGACCAACGCGCAAAAATTGAGGCTCTAGACCCTTCCAGAGCCGAGATATCGAAGGTCAAAATTTGGACCTGAAAAAAAAAACATAAGGGGTAACACTGTCATTTTTATTTTTGGCCGAAATTTTGACCCCCTCCGATCTTCTTGAAACTCTGGACTCTGACAGAGGGCCACGAGACTTCGACCAACGCGCAAAAATGGAGGCTCTAGACCCTTCCAGAGCCAAGATATCGAAGGTCAAAATTTGGACCTGAAAAAAAAAACTTAAGGGGTAACACTGTCATTTTTTTTTTTTTGGCCGAAATTTTGACCCCCTCCGATCTTCTTGAATCTCTGGATTCTGACAGAGGGCAACGAGACTTCGACCAGCGCGCAAAAATGGAGGCTCTAGACCCTTCCAGAGCCGAGATATCGAAGGTCAAAATTTGGACCTGAAAAAAAAACATAAGGGGTAACACTGTCATTTTTTTTTTTTGGCCGAAATTTTGACCCCCTCCGATCTTCTTGAAACTCTGGATTCTGACAGAGGGCCACGAGACTTCGACCAACGCGCAAAAATGGGGGCTCTAGACCCTTCCAGAGCCGAGATATCGAAGGTCAAAATTTGGACCTGAAAAAAAAAACATAAGGGGTAACACTGTCATTTTTTTTTTTTGGCTGAAATTTTGACCCCCTCCGATCTTCTTGAAACTCTGGATTCTGACAGAGGGCCACGAGACTTCGACCAACGCGCAAAAATTGAGGCTCTAGACCCTTCCAGAGCCGAGATATCGAAGGTCAAAAATTGGATCTGAAAAAAAAAACATAAGGGGTAACACTGTCATTTTTTTTTTTTTGGCCGAAATGTTGACCCCCTCCGATCTTCTTGAAACTCTGGATTCTGACAGAGGGCCACAAGACTTCGACCAGCGCGCAAATATGGAGGCTCTAGACCCTTCCAGAGCCGAGATATCGAAGGTCAAAATTTGGACCTGAAAAAAAAAATAAGGGGTAACACTGTCATTTTTTTTTTTTTTGGCCGAAATTTTGACCCCCTCCGATCTTCTTGAAACTCTGGACTCTGACAGAGGGCCACGAGACTTCGACCAACACGCAAAAATTGAGGCTCTAGACCCTTCCAGAGCCGAGATATCGAAGGTCAAAATTTGGACCTGAAAAAAAAAACATAAGGGGTAACACTGTCATTTTTTTTTTGGCCGAAATTTTGACCCCCTCCGATCTTCTTGAAACTCTGGACTCTGAAAGAGGGCCACGAGACTTCGACCAGCGCGCAAAAATGGAGGCTCTAGACCCTTCCAGAGCCGAGATATGGAAGGTCAAAATTTGGACCTGAAAAAAAAACATAGGGGGTAACACTGTCATTTTTTTTTTGGCCGAAATTTTGACACCCTCCGATTTTCTTGAAACTCTGGATTATGACAGAGGGCCACGAGACTTCGACCAGCGCGCAAAAATGGAGGCTCTAGACCCTTCCAGAGCCGAGATATCGAAGGTCAAAATTTGGACCTGAAAAAAAAAACATAAGGGGTAACACTGTATTTTTTTTTTTTGGCCGAAATTTTGACCCCCTCCGATCTTCTTGAAACTCTGGATTCTGACAGAGGGCCACGAGACTTCGACCAACGCGCAAAAATCGAGGCTCTAGACCCTTCCAGAGCCGAGATATCGAAGGTCAAAATTTGGACCTGAAAAAAAAACAAGGGGTAACACTGTCATTTTTTTTTTTGGCCGAAATTTTGACCCCCTCCGATCTTCTTGAAACTCTGGACTCTGACAGAGGGCCACGAGACTTCGACCAACGCGCAAAAATGGAGGCTCTAGACCCTTCCAGAGCCAAGATATCGAAGGTCAAAATTTGGACCTGAAAAAAAAAACTTAAGGGGTAACACTGTCATTTTTTTTTTTGGCCGAAATGTTGACCCCCTCCGATCTTCTTGAAACTCTGGATTCTGACAGAGGGCAACGAGACTTCGACCAGCGCGCAAAAATGGAGGCTCTAGACCCTTCCAGAGCCGAGATATCGAAGGTCAAAATTTGGACCTGAAAAAAAAACATAAGGGGTAACACTGTCATTTTTTTTTTTGGCCGAAATTTTGACCCCCTCCGATCTTCTTGAAACTCTGGATTGTGACAGAGGGCCACGAGACTTCGACCAACGCGCAAAAATGGGGGCTCTAGACCCTTCCAGAGCCGAGATATCGAAGGTCAAAATTTGGACCTGAAAAAAAAAAAACATAAGGGGTAACACTGTCATTTTTTTTTTTTTTTGGCTGAAATTTTGACCCCCTCCGATCTTCTTGAAACTCTGGATTCTGACAGAGGGCCACGAGACTTCGACCAACGCGCAAAAATTTAGGCTCTAGACCCTTCCAGAGCCGAGATATCGAAGGTCAAAAATTGGATCTGAAAAAAAAAACATAAGGGGTAACACTGTCATTTTTTTTTTTGGCCGAAATGTTGACCCCCTCCGATCTTCTTGAAACTCTGGATTCTGACAGAGGGCCACAAGACTTCGACCAGCGCGCAAATATGGAGGCTCTAGACCCTTCCAGAGCCGAGATATCGAAGGTCAAAATTTGGACCTGAAAAAAAAAAACATAAGGGTTAACACTGCCATTTTTTTTTTGGCCGAAATTTTGACCCCCTCCGATCTTCTTGAAACTCTGGATTCTGACAGAGGGCCACGAGACTTCGACCAACGCGCAAAAATCGAGGCTCTAGACCCTTCCAGAGCCGAGATATCGAAGGTCAAAATTTGGACCTGAAAAAAAAACATAAGGGGTAACACTGTCATTTTTTTTGGCCGAAATTTTGACCCCCTCCGATCTTCTTGAAACTCTGGATTCTGACAGACGGCCACGAGACTTCGACCAACGCGCAAAAATGGAGGCTCTAGACCCTTCCAGAGCCAAGATATCGAAGGTCAAAATTTGGACCTGAAAAAAAAAACATAAGGGGTAACACTGTTTTTTTTTTTTTTTGGCCGAAATTTTGACCCCCTCCGATTTTCTTGAAACTCTGGATTCTGACAGAGGGCCACGAGACTTCGACCAACGCGCAAAAATTGAGGCTCTAGACCCTTCCAGAGCCGAGATATCGAAGGTCAAAAATTGGACCTGAAAAAAAAACATAAGGGGTAACACTGTCATTTCTTTTTTTTGGCCGAAATTTTGACCCCCTCTGATCTTCTTGAAACTCTGGATTCTGAAAGAGGGCCACAAGACTTCGACCAGCACGCAAAAATGGAGGCTCTAGACCCTTCCAGAGCCGAGATATCGAAGGTCAAAATTTGGACCTGAAAAAAAAAACATAAGGGGTAACACTGTCATTTTTTTTTTTGGCCGAAATTTTGACCCCCTCCGATCTTCTTGAAACTCTGGACTCTGACAGAGGGCCACGAGACTTCAACCAGCGCGCAAAAATGGAGGCTCTAGACCCTTCCAGAGCCGAGATATCGAAGGTCAAAATTTGGACCTGAAAAAAAAAACATAAGGGGTAACACTGTTATTTTTTTTTGGCCGAAATTTTGACCCCCTCCGATCTTCTTGAAACTCTGGACTCTGACAGAGGGCCACGAGACTTCGAACAACGGACAAAAATTGAGGCTCTAGACCCTTCCAGAACCGAGATATCTAAGGTCAAAATTTGGACCTGAAAAAAAAAACATAAGGGGTAACACTGTCATTTTTTTGGGGGGCCGAAATTTTGACCCCCTCCGATCTTCTTGAAACTCTGGACTCTGACAGAGGGCCACGAGACTTCGACCAACGCGCAAAAATGGAGGCTCTAGACCCTTCCAGAGCCAAGATATCGAAGGTCAAAATTTGGACCTGAAAAAAAAACATAAGGGGTAACACTGTCATTTTTTTTTTTGGCCGAAATTTTGACCCCCTCCGATTTTCTTGAAACTCTGGATTCTGACAGAGGGCCACGAAACTTCGACCAACGCGCAAAAATTGAGGCTCTAGACCCTTCCAGAGCCGAGATATCGAAGGTCAAAAATTGGACCTGAAAAAAAAAACATAAGGGGTAACACTGTCATTTTTTTTGGCCGAAATTTTGACCCCCTCCGATCTTCTTGAAACTCTGGATTCTGACAGAGGGCCACGAGACTTCGACCAACGCTCAAAAATGGAGGCTCTAGACCCTTCCAGAGCCGAGATATCGAAGGTCAAAATTTGGACCTGAAAAAAACATATGGGGTAACACTGTCATTTTTTTTTGGCCGAAATTTTGACCCCCTCCGATTTTCTTGAAACTCTGGATTCTGACAGAGGGCCACGAGACTTCGACCAACGTGCAAAAATTGAGGCTCTAGACCCTTCCAGAGCCGAGATATCGAAGGTCAAAATTTGGACCTGAAAAAAAAAAACATAAGGAGTAACACTGTCTTTTTTTTTTTTTTTTGGCCGAAATTTTGACCCCCTCCGATCTTCTTGAAACTCTGGACTCTGACAGAGGGCCACGAGACTTCGACCAGCGCCCAAAAATGGAGGCTCTAGACCCTTCCAGAGCCGAGATATGGAAGGTCAAAATTTGGACCTGAAAAAAAAAACATAGGGGGTAACACTGTCATTTTTTTTTTTGGCCGAAATTTTGACCCCCTCCGATTTTCTTGAAACTCTGGATTATGACAGAGGGCCACGAGACTTCGACCAGCGCGCAAAAATGGAGGCTCTAGACCCTTCCAGAGCCGAGATATCGAAGGTCAAAATTTGGACCTGAAAAAAAAACATAAGGGGTAACACTGTCATTTTTTTTTGGCCGAAATTTTGACCCCCTCCGATCTTCTTGAAACTCTGGATTCTGACAGAGGGCCACGAGACTTCGACCAACGCGCAAAAATCGAGGCTCTAGACCCTTCCAGAGCCGAGATATCGAAGGTCAAAATTTGGACCTGATAAAAAACATAAGGGGTAACACTGTCATTTTTTTTGGTCGAAATTTTGACCCCCTCCGATCTTCTTGAAACTCTGGATTCTGACAGAGGGCCACAAGACTTCGACCACCGCGCAAAAATGGAGGCTCTAGACCCTTCCAGAGCCGAGATATCGAAGGTCAAAATTTGGACCTGAAAAAAAACATAAGGGGTAACATTGTCATTTTTTTTTTTGGCCGAAATTTTGACCCCCTCCGATCTTCTTGAAACTCTGGACTCTTGACAGAGGGCCACGAGACTTCGACCAGCGGGCAAAAATGGAGGCTCTAGACCCTTCCAGAGCCGAGATATCGAAGGTCAAAATTTGGACCTGAAAAAAAAAACCATAAGGGGTAACACTGTCATTTTTTTTTTGGCCGAAATTTTGACCCCCTCTGATCTTCTTGAAACTCTGGATTCTGACAGAGGGCCACGAGACTTCGACCAACGCGCAAAAATGGAGGCTCTAGACCCTTCCAGAGCCAAGATATCGAAGGTCAAAATTTGGACCTAAAAAAAAAACATAAGGGGTAACACTGTTTTTTTTTTTTTTGGCCGAAATTTTGACCCCCTCCGATTTTCTTGAAACTCTGGATTCTGACAGAGGGCCACGAGACTTCGACCAACGCGCAAAAATTGAGGCTCTAGACCCTTCCAGAGCCGAGATATCGAAGGTCAAAAATTGGACCTGAAAAAAAAACATAAGGGGTAACACTGTCATTTTTTTTTTTGGCCGAAATTTTGACCCCCTCTGATCTTCTTGAAACTCTGGATTCTGACAGAGGGCCACAAGACTTCGACCAGCACGCAAAAATGGAGGCTCTAGACCCTTCCAGAGCCGAGATATCGAAGGTCAAAATTTAGACCTGAAAAAAAAACATAAGGGGTAACACTGTCATTTTTTTTTTGGCCGAAATTTTGACCCCCTCCGATCTTCTTGAAACTCTGGATTCTGACAGAGGGCCACGAGACTTCGACCAACGCGCAAAAATCGAGGCTCTAGACCCTTCCAGAGCCGAGATATCGAAGGTCAAAATTTGGACCTGATAAAAAACATAAGGGGTAACACTGTCATTTTTTTTGGTCGAAATTTTGACCCCCTCCGATCTTCTTGAAACTCTGGATTCTGACAGAGGGCCACAAGACTTCGACCACCGCGCAAAAATGGAGGCTCTAGACCCTTCCAGAGCCGAGATATCGAAGGTCAAAATTTGGACCTGAAAAAAAACATAAGGGGTAACATTGTCATTTTTTTTTTTTGGCCGAAATTTTGACCCCCTCCGATCTTCTTGAAACTCTGGACTCTTGACAGAGGGCCACGAGACTTCGACCAGCGGGCAAAAATGGAGGCTCTAGACCCTTCCAGAGCCGAGATATCGAAGGTCAAAATTTGGACCTGAAAAAAAAAACCATAAGGGGTAACACTGTCATTTTTTTTTTGGCCGAAATTTTGACCCCCTCCGATCTTCTTGAAACTCTGGATTCTGACAGAGGGCCACGAGACTTCGACCAACGCGCAAAAATGGAGGCTCTAGACCCTTCCAGAGCCAAGATATCGAAGGTCAAAATTTGGACCTAAAAAAAAAACATAAGGGGTAACACTGTTTTTTTTTTTTTTGGCCGAAATTTTGACCCCCTCCGATTTTCTTGAAACTCTGGATTCTGACAGAGGGCCACGAGACTTCGACCAACGCGCAAAAATTGAGGCTCTAGACCCTTCCAGAGCCGAGATATCGAAGGTCAAAAATTGGACCTGAAAAAAAAACATAAGGGGTAACACTGTCATTTTTTTTTTTGGCCGAAATTTTGACCCCCTCTGATCTTCTTGAAACTCTGGATTCTGACAGAGGGCCACAAGACTTCGACCAGCACGCAAAAATGGAGGCTCTAGACCCTTCCAGAGCCGAGATATCGAAGGTCAAAATTTAGACCTGAAAAAAAAACATAAGGGGTAACACTGTCATTTTTTTTTTGGCCGAAATTTTGACCCCCTCCGATCTTCTTGAAACTCTGGACTCTGACAGAGGGCCACGAGACTTCGACCAACGGACAAAAATTGAGGCTCTAGACCCTTCCAGAGCCGAGATATCGAAGGTCAAAATTTGGACCTGAAAAAAAAACATAAGGGGTAACACTGTTATTTTTTTTTTTGGCCGAAATTTTGACCCCCTCCGATCTTCTTGAAACTCTGGACTCTGACAGAGGGCCACGAGACTTCGACCAACGGACAAAAATTGAGGCTCTAGACCCTTCCAGAGCCGAGATATCTAAGGTCAAAATTTGGACCTGAAAAAAAAACATAAGGGATAACACTGTCATTTTTTTTTTGGGCCGAAATTTTGACCCCCTCCGATCTTCTTGAAACTCTGGACTCTGACAGAGGGCCACGAGACTTCGACCAACGCGCAAAAATGGAGGCTCTAGACCCTTCCAGAGCCAAGATAAGGAAGGTCAAAATTTGGACCTGAAAAAAAAAACATAAGGGGTAACACTGTCATTTTTTTTTTGGCCGAAATTTTGACCCCCTCCGATTTTCTTGAAACTCTGGATTCTGACAGAGGGCCACGAGACTTCGACCAACGCGCAAAAATTGAGGCTCTAGACCCTTCCAGAGCCGAGATATCGAAGGTCAAAAATTGGACCTGAAAAAAAAACATAAGGGGTAACACTGTCATTTTTTTTTTTTTGGCCGAAATTTTGACCCCCTCCGATCTTCTTGAAACTCTGGACTCTGACAGAGGGCCACAAGACTTCGACCAGCGCGCAAAAATGGAGGCTCTAGACCCTTCCAGAGCCGAGATATCGAAGGTCAAAATTTGGACCTGAAAAAAAAAACATAAGGGGTAACACTGTCATTTTTTTTTTGGCCGAAATTTTGACCCCCTCCGATCTTCTTGAAACTCTGGACTCTGACAGAGGGCCACGATACTTCGACCAGCGCGCAAAAATGGAGGCTCTAGACCCTTCCAGAGCCGAGATATTGAAGGTCAAAATTTGGACCTGAAAAAAAAAAACATAAGGGGTAACACTGTCATTTTTTTTTTTGGCCGAAATTTTGACCCCCTCCGATCTTCTTGAAACTCTGGATTCTGACAGAGGGCCACGAGACTTCGACCAACGCGCAAAAATTGAGGCTCTAGACCCTTCCAGAGCCAAGATATCGAAGGTCAAAATTTGGACCTGAAAAAAAAAACATAAGGGGTAACACTGTCATTTTTTTTGGCCGAAATTTTGACCCCCTCCGATCTTCTTGAAACTCTGGATTCTGACAGAGGGCCACGAGACTTCGACCAACGCGCAAAAATGGAGGCTCTAGACCCTTCCAGAGCCGAGATATCGAAGGTCAAAATTTGGACCTGAAAAAAAAAACATAAGGGGTAACACTGTCATTTTTTTTTTTTGGCCGAAATTTTGACCCCCTCCGATCTTCTTGAAACTCTGGACTCTGACAGAGGGCCACGAGACTTCGACCAGCGCGCAAAAATGGAGGCTCTAGACCCTTCCAGAGCCGAGATATCGAAGGTCAAAATTTGGACCTGAAAAAAAAACATAAGGGGTAACACTGTCATTTTTTTTTTTTTGGCCGAAATTTTGACCCCCTCCGATCTTCTTGAAACTCTGGATTCTGACAGAGGGCCACGAGACTTCGACCAACGCGAAAAAATTGAGGCTCTAGACCCTTCCAGAGCCGAGATATCGAAGGTCAAAAATTGGACCTGAAAAAAAAACATAAGGGGTAACACTGTCATTTTTTTTTTTTTTGGCCGAAATTTTGACCCCCTCCGATCTTCTTGAAACTCTGGACTCTGACAGAGGGCCACAAGACTTCGACCAGCGCGCAAAAATGGAGGCTCTAGACCCTTCCAGAGCCGAGATATCGAAGGTCAAAATTTGGACCTGAAAAAAAAAAAACATAAGGGGTAACACTGTCATTTTTTTTTGGCCGAAATTTTGACCCCCTCCGATCTTCTTGAAACTCTGGACTCTGACAGAGGGCCACGAGACTTCGACCAGCGCGCAAAATTGGAGGCTCTAGACCCTTCCAGAGCCGAGATATTGAAGGTCAAAATTTGGACCTGAAAAGAAAACATAAGGGGTAACACTGTCATTTTTTTTTTTTGGCCGAAATTTTGACCCCCTCCGATCTTCTTGAAACTCTGGATTCTGACAGAGGGCCACGAGACTTCGACCAACGCGCAAAAATTGAGGCTCTAGACCCTTCCAGAGCCAAGATATCGAAGGTCAAAATTTGGACCTGAAAAAAAAAACATAAGGGGTAACACTGTCATTTTTTTTTTTGGCCGAAATTTTGACCCCCTCCGATCTTCTTGAAACTCTGGATTCTGACAGAGGGCCACGAGACTTCGACCAACGCGCAAAAATTGAGGCTCTAGACCCTTCCAGAGCCGAGATATCGAAGGTCAAAATTTGGACCTGAAAAAAAAAACATAAGGGGTAACACTGTCATTTTTATTTTTGGCCGAAATTTTGACCCCCTCCGATCTTCTTGAAACTCTGGACTCTGACAGAGGGCCACGAGACTTCGACCAACGCGCAAAAATGGAGGCTCTAGACCCTTCCAGAGCCAAGATATCGAAGGTCAAAATTTGGGACCTGAAAAAAAAAACTTAAGGGGTAACACTGTCATTTTTTTTTTGGCCGAAATTTTGACCCCCTCCGATCTTCTTGAAACTCTGGATTCTGACAGAGGGCAACGAGACTTCGACCAGCGCGCAAAAATGGAGGCTCTAGACCCTTCCAGAGCCGAGATATCGAAGGTCAAAATTTGGACCTGAAAAATAAAACATAAGGGGTAACACTGTCATTTTTTGGTTTTTGGCCGAAATTTTGACCCCCTCCGATCTTCTTGAAACTCTGGATTCTGACAGAGGGCCACGAAGACTTCGACCAACGCGCAAAAAATGGGGGCTCTAGACCCTTCCAGAGCCGAGATATCGAAGGTCAAAATTTGGACCTGAAAAAAAAAACATAAGGGGTAACACTGTCATTTTTTTTTTTTTTTTTGGCTGAAATTTTGACCCCCTCCGATCTTCTTGAAACTCTGGATTCTGACAGAGGGCCACAAGACTTCGACCAGCGCGCAAATATGGAAGCTCTAGACCCTTCCAGAGCCGAGATATCGAAGGTCAAAATTTGGACCTGAAAAAAAAAACCTAAGGGGTAACACTGTCATTTTTTTTTTTTGGCCGAAATTTTTGACCCCCTCCGATCTTCTTGAAACTCTGGACTCTGACAGAGGGCCACGAGACTTCGACCAACACGCAAAAATTGAGGCTCTAGACCCTTCCAGAGCCGAGATATCGAAGGTCAAAATTTGGACCTGAAAAAAAAAACATAAGGGGTAACACTGTCATTTTTTTTTTTGGCCGAAATTTTGACCCCCTCCGATCTTCTTGAAACTCTGGACTCTGACAGAGGGCCACGAGACTTCGACCAGCGCGCAAAAAATGGAGGCTCTAGACCCTTCCAGAGCCGATATATGGAAGGTCAAAATTTGGACCTGAAAAAAAAAAACATAGGGGGTAACACTGTCATTTTTTTTGGCCGAAATTTTGACACCCTCCGATTTTCTTGAAAATCTGGATTATGACAGAGGGCCACGAGACTTCGACCAGCGCGCAAAAATGGAGGCTCTAGACCCTTCCAGAGCCGAGATATCGAAGGTCAAAATTTGGACCTGAAAAAAAAAACATAAGGGGTAACACTGTATTTTTTTTTTTTTGGCCGAAATTTTGACCCCCTCCGATCTTCTTGAAACTCTGGATTCTGACAGAGGGCCACGAGACTTCGACCAACGCGCAAAAATCGAGGCTCTAGACCCTTCCAGAGCCGAGATATCGAAGGTCAAAATTTGGACCTGAAAAAAAAACAAGGGGTAACACTGTCATTTTTTTTTTTTTGGCCGAAATTTTGACCCCCTCCGATCTTCTTGAAACTCTGGACTCTGACAGAGGGCCACGAGACTTCGACCAACGCGCAAAAATGGAGGCTCTAGACCCTTCCAGAGCCAAGATATCGAAGGTCAAAATTTGGACCTGAAAAAAAAACTTAAGGGGTAACACTGTCATTTTTTTTTTGGCCGACATTTTGACCCCCTCCGATCTTCTTGAAACTCTGGATTCTGACAGAGGGCAACGAGACTTCGACCAGCGCGCAAAAATGGAGGCTCTAGACCCTTCCAGAGCCGAGATATCGAAGGTCAAAATTTGGACCTGAAAAAAAAACATAAGGGGTAACACTGTCATTTTTTTTTTTTTGGCCGAAATTTTGACCCCCTCCGATCTTCTTGAAACTCTGGATTCTGACAGAGGGCCACGAGACTTCGACCAACGCGCAAAAATGGGGGCTCTAGACCCTTCCAGAGCCGAGATATCGAAGGTCAAAATTTGGACCTGAAAAAAAAAACATAAGGGGTAACACTGTCATTTTTTTTTTTTTGGCTGAAATTTTGACCCCCTCCGATCTTCTTGAAACTCTGGATTCTGACAGAGGGCCACGAGACTTCGACCAACGCGCAAAAATTTAGGCTCTAGACCCTTCCAGAGCCGAGATATCGAAGGTCAAAAATTGGATCTGAAAAAAAAAACATAAGGGGTAACACTGTCATTTTTTTTTTGGCCGAAATGTTGACCCCCTCCGATCTTCTTGAAACTCTGGATTCTGACAGAGGGCCACAAGACTTCGACCAGCGCGCAAATATGGAGGCTCTAGACCCTTCCAGAGCCGAGATATCGAAGGTCAAAATTTGGACCTGAAAAAAAAAACATAAGGGGTAACACTGCCATTTTTTTTTTGGCCGAAATTTTGACCCCCTCTGATCTTCTTGAAACTCTGGATTCTGACAGAGGGCCACGAGACTTCGACCAACGCGCAAAAATCGAGGCTCTAGACCCTTCCAGAGCCGAGATATCGAAGGTCAAAATTTGGACCTGAAAAAAAAACATAAGGGGTAACACTGTCATTTTTTTTTTTGGCCGAAATTTTGACCCCCTCCGATCTTCTTGAAACTCTGGACTCTGACAGAGGGCCACGAGACTTCGACCAACGCGCAAAAATGGAGGCTCTAGACCCTTCCAGAGCCAAGATATCGAAGGTCAAAATTTGGACCTGAAAAAAAAAACTTAAGGGGTAACACTGTCATTTTTTTTTTGGCCGAAATTTTGACCCCTTCCGATCTTCTTGAAACTCTGGATTCTGACAGAGGGCAACGAGACTTCGACCAGCGCGCAAAAATGGAGGCTCTAGACCCTTCCAGAGCCGAGATATCGAAGGTCAAAATTTGGACCTGAAAAAAAAACATAAGGGGTAACACTGTCATTTTTTTTTTTGGCCGAAATTTTGACCCCCTCCGATCTTCTTGAAACTCTGGATTCTGACAGAGGGCCACGAGACTTCGACCAACGCGCAAAAATGGGGGCTCTAGACCCTTCCAGAGCCGAGATATCGAAGGTCAAAATTTGGACCTGAAAAAAAAAAACATAAGGGGTAACACTGTCATTTTTTTTTTTTTTGGCTGAAATTTTGACCCCCTCCGATCTTCTTGAAACTCTGGATTCTGACAGAGGGCCACGAGACTTCGACCAACGCGCAAAAATTGAGGCTCTAGACCCTTCCAGAGCCGAGATATCGAAGGTCAAAATTTGGACCTGAAAAAAAAAAAACATAAGGGGTAACACTGTCATTTTTTTTTTGGCCGAAATTTTGACCCCCTCCGATCTTCTTGAAACTCTGGACTCTGACAGAGGGCCACGAGACTTCGACCAGCGCGCAAAAATTGAGGCTCTAGACCCTTCCAGAGCCGAGATATCGAAGGTCAAAATTTGGACCTGAAAAAAAAAACATAAGGGGTAACACTGTCATTTTTTTTTTGGCCGAAATTTTGACCCCCTCCGATCTTCTTGAAACTCTGGACTCTGACAGAGGGCCACGAGACTTCGACCAGCGCGCAAAAATGGAGGCTCTAGACCCTTCCAGAGCCGAGATATTGAAGGTCAAAATTTGGACCTGAAAAGAAAACATAAGGGGTAACACTGTCATTTTTTTTTTGGCCGAAATTTTGACCCCCTCCGATCTTCTTGAAACTCTGGATTCTGACAGAGGGCCACGAGACTTCGACCAACGCGCAAAAATTGAGGCTCTAGACCCTTCCAGAGCCAAGATATCGAAGGTCAAAATTTGGACCTGAAAAAAAAAACATAAGGGGTAACACTGTCATTTTTTTTTTTTTGGCCGAAATTTTGACCCCCTCCGATCTTCTTGAAACTCTGGATTCTGACAGAGGGCCACGAGACTTCGACCAACGCGCAAAAATTGAGGCTCTAGACCCTTCCAGAGCCGAGATATCGAAGGTCAAAATTTGGACCTGAAAAAAAAACATAAGGGGTAACACTGTCATTTTTATTTTTGGCCGAAATTTTGACCCCCTCCGATCTTCTTGAAACTCTGGACTCTGACAGAGGGCCACGAGACTTCGACCAACGCGCAAAAATGGAGGCTCTAGACCCTTCCAGAGCCAAGATATCGAAGGTCAAAATTTGGACCTGAAAAAAAAAACTTAAGGGGTAACACTGTCATTTTTTTTTTTTGGCCGAAATTTTGACCCCCTCCGATCTTCTTGAAACTCTGGATTCTGACAGAGGGCAACGAGACTTCGACCAGCGCGCAAAAATGGAGGCTCTAGACCCTTCCAGAGCCGAGATATCGAAGGTCAAAATTTGGACCTGAAAAAAAAACATAAGGGGTAACACTGTCATTTTTTTTTTTTTGGCCGAAATTTTGACCCCCTCCGATCTTCTTGAAACTCTGGATTCTGACAGAGGGCCACGAGACTTCGACCAACGCGCAAAAATGGGGGCTCTAGACCCTTCCAGAGCCGAGATATCGAAGGTCAAAATTTGGACCTGAAAAAAAAAACATAAGGGGTAACACTGTCATTTTTTTTTTTTTTTGGCTGAAATTTTGACCCCCTCCGATCTTCTTGAAACTCTGGATTCTGACAGAGGGCCACGAGACTTCGACCAACGCGCAAAAATTGAGGCTCTAGACCCTTCCAGAGCCGAGATATCGAAGGTCAAAAATTGGATCTGAAAAAAAAACATAAGGGGTAACACTGTCATTTTTTTTTTTTGGCCGAAATGTTGACCCCCTCCGATCTTCTTGAAACTCTGGATTCTGACAGAGGGCCACAAGACTTCGACCAGCGCGCAAATATGGAGGCTCTAGACCCTTCCAGAGCCGAGATATCGAAGGTCAAAATTTGGACCTGAAAAAAAAAACCTAAGGGGTAACACTGTCATTTTTTTTTTTTTTTTTGGCCGAAATTTTGACCCCCTCCGATCTTCTTGAAACTCTGGACTCTGACAGAGGGCCACGAGACTTCGACCAACACGCAAAAATTGAGGCTCTAGACCCTTCCAGAGCCGAGATATCGAAGGTCAAAATTTGGACCTGAAAAAAAAAACATAAGGGGTAACACTGTCATTTTTTTTTTGGCCGAAATTTTGACCCCCTCCGATCTTCTTGAAACTCTGGACTCTGACAGAGGGCCACGAGACTTCGACCAGCGCGCAAAAATGGAGGCTCTAGACCCTTCCAGAGCCAAGATATGGAAGGTCAAAATTTGGACCTGAAAAAAAAACATAGGGGGTAACACTGTCATTTTTTTTTGGCCGAAATTTTGACACCCTCCGATTTTCTTGAAACTCTGGATTATGACAGAGGGCCACGAGACTTCGACCAGCGCGCAAAAATGGAGGCTCTAGACCCTTCCAGAGCCGAGATATCGAAGGTCAAAATTTGGACCTGAAAAAAAAACATAAGGGGTAACACTGTATTTTTTTTTTTTTTGGCCGAAATTTTGACCCCCTCCGATCTTCTTGAAACTCTGGATTCTGACAGAGGGCCACGAGACTTCGACCAACGCGCAAAAATCGAGGCTCTAGACCCTTCCAGAGCCGAGATATCGAAGGTCAAAATTTGGACCTGAAAAAAAAACATAAGGGGTAACACTGTCATTTTTTTTTTTTTGGCCGAAATTTTGACCCCCTCCGAACTTCTTGAAACTCTGGACTCTGACAGAGGGCCACGAGACTTCGACCAACGCGCAAAAATGGAGGCTCTAGACCCTTCCAGAGCCAAGATATCGAAGGTCAAAATTTGGACCTGAAAAAAAAACTTAAGGGGTAACACTGTCATTTTTTTTTTTGGCCGAAATTTTGACCCCCTCCGATCTTCTTGAAACTCTGGATTCTGACAGAGGGCAACGAGACTTCGACCAGCGCGCAAAAATGGAGGCTCTAGACCCTTCCAGAGCCGAGATATCGAAGGTCAAAATTTGGACCTGAAAAAAAAAACATAAGGGGTAACACTGTCATTTTTTTTTTTTGGCCGAAATTTTGACCCCCTCCGATCTTCTTGAAACTCTGGATTCTGACAGAGGGCCACGAGACTTCGACCAACGCGCAAAAATGGGGGCTCTAGACCCTTCCAGAGCCGAGATATCGAAGGTCAAAATTTGGACCTGAAAAAAAAAACATAAGGGGTAACACTGTCATTTTTTTTTTTTTTGGCTGAAATTTTGACCCCCTCCGATCTTCTTGAAACTCTGGATTCTGACAGAGGGCCACGAGACTTCGACCAACGCGCAAAAATTGAGGCTCTAGACCCTTCCAGAGCCGAGATATCGAAGGTCAAAAATTGGATCTGAAAAAAAAAAACATAAGGGGTAACACTGTCATTTTTTTTTTTTGGCCGAAATGTTGACCCCCTCCGATCTTCTTGAAACTCTGGATTCTGACAGAGGGCCACAAGACTTCGACCAGCGCGCAAATATGGAGGCTCTAGACCCTTCCAGAGCCGAGATATCGAAGGTCAAAATTTGGACCTGAAAAAAAAAAACCTAAGGGGTAACACTGTCATTTTTTTTTTTTGGGCCGAAATTTTGACCCCCTCCGATCTTCTTGAAACTCTGGACTCTGACAGAGGGCCACGAGACTTCGACCAACACGCAAAAATTGAGGCTCTAGACCCTTCCAGAGCCGAGATATCGAAGGTCAAAATTTGGACCTGAAAAAAAAAACATAAGGGGTAACACTGTCATTTTTTTTTTTGGCCGAAATTTTGACCCCCTCCGATCTTCTTGAAACTCTGGACTCTGACAGAGGGCCACGAGACTTCGACCAGCGCGCAAAAATGGAGGCTCTAGACCCTTCCAGAGCCGAGATATCGAAGGTCAAAATTTGGACCTAAAAAAAAACATAGGGGGTAACACTGTCATTTTTTTTTTTTGGCCGAAATTTTGACACCCTCCGATTTTCTTGAAACTCTGGATTATGACAGAGGGCCACGAGACTTCGACCAGCGCGCAAAAATGGAGGCTCTAGACCCTTCCAGAGCCGAGATATCGAAGGTCAAAATTTGGACCTGAAAAAAAAAAAACATAAGGGGTAACACTGTCATTTTTTTTTTGGCCGAAATTTTGACCCCCTCTGATCTTCTTGAAACTCTGGATTCTGACAGAGGGCCACGAGACTTCGACCAACGCGCAAAAATCGAGGCTCTAGACCCTTCCAGAGCCGAGATATCGAAGGTCAAAATTTGGACCTGAAAAAAAAACATAAGGGGTAACACTGTCTTTTTTTTTTTTGGCCGAAATTTTGACCCCCTCCGATCTTCTTGAAACTCTGGACTCTGACAGAGGGCCACGAGACTTCGACCAACGCGCAAAAATGGAGGCTCTAGACCCTTCCAGAGCCAAGATATCGAAGGTCAAAATTTGGACCTGAAAAAAAAAACTTAAGGGGTAACACTGTCATTTTTTTTTTGGCCGAAATTTTGACCCCTTCCGATCTTCTTGAAACTCTGGATTCTGACAGAGGGCAATGAGACTTCGACCAGCGCGCAAAAATGGAGGCTCTAGACCCTTCCAGAGCCGAGATATCGAAGGTCAAAATTTGGACCTGAAAAAAAAACATAAGGGGTAACACTGTCATTTTTTTTTTTTGGCCGAAATTTTGACCCCCTCCGATCTTCTTGAAACTCTGGATTCTGACAGAGGGCCACGAGACTTCGACCAACGCGCAAAAATGGGGGCTCTAGACCCTTCCAGAGCCGAGATATCGAAGGTCAAAATTTGGACCTGAAAAAAAAAAACATAAGGGGTAACACTGTCATTTTTTTTTTTTTGGCTGAAATTTTGACCCCCTCCGATCTTCTTGAAACTCTGGATTCTGACAGAGGGCCACGAGACTTCGACCAACGCGCAAAAATTGAGGCTCTAGACCCTTCCAGAGCCGAGATATCGAAGGTCAAAATTTGGACCTGAAAAAAAAAACATAAGGGGTAACACTGTCATTTTTTTTTTGGCCGAAATTTTGACCCCCTCCGATCTTCTTGAAACTCTGGACTCTGACAGAGGGCCACGAGACTTCGACCAGCGCGCAAAAATTGAGGCTCTAGACCCTTCCAGAGCCGAGATATCGAAGGTCAAAATTTGGACCTGAAAAAAAAAACATAAGGGGTAACACTGTCATTTTTTTTTTGGCCGAAATTTTGACCCCCTCCGATCTTCTTGAAACTCTGGACTCTGACAGAGGGCCACGAGACTTCGACCAGCGCGCAAAAATGGAGGCTCTAGACCCTTCCAGAGCCGAGATATTGAAGGTCAAAATTTGGACCTGAAAAGAAAACATAAGGGGTAACACTGTCATTTTTTTTTTGGCCGAAATTTTGACCCCCTCCGATCTTCTTGAAACTCTGGATTCTGACAGAGGGCCACGAGACTTCGACCAACGCGCAAAAATTGAGGCTCTAGACCCTTCCAGAGCCAAGATATCGAAGGTCAAAATTTGGACCTGAAAAAAAAAACATAAGGGGTAACACTGTCATTTTTTTTTTTGGCCGAAATTTTGACCCCCTCCGATCTTCTTGAAACTCTGGATTCTGACAGAGGGCCACGAGACTTCGACCAACGCGCAAAAATTGAGGCTCTAGACCCTTCCAGAGCCGAGATATCGAAGGTCAAAATTTGGACCTGAAAAAAAAACATAAGGGGTAACACTGTCATTTTTATTTTTGGCCGAAATTTTGACCCCCTCCGATCTTCTTGAAACTCTGGACTCTGACAGAGGGCCACGAGACTTCGACCAACGCGCAAAAATGGAGGCTCTAGACCCTTCCAGAGCCAAGATATCGAAGGTCAAAATTTGGACCTGAAAAAAAAAACTTAAGGGGTAACACTGTCATTTTTTTTTTTGGCCGAAATTTTGACCCCCTCCGATCTTCTTGAAACTCTGGATTCTGACAGAGGGCAACGAGACTTCGACCAGCGCGCAAAAATGGAGGCTCTAGACCCTTCCAGAGCCGAGATATCGAAGGTCAAAATTTGGACCTGAAAAAAAAACATAAGGGGTAACACTGTCATTTTTTTTTTTTTGGCCGAAATTTTGACCCCCTCCGATCTTCTTGAAACTCTGGATTCTGACAGAGGGCCACGAGACTTCGACCAACGCGCAAAAATGGGGGCTCTAGACCCTTCCAGAGCCGAGATATCGAAGGTCAAAATTTGGACCTGAAAAAAAAAACATAAGGGGTAACACTGTCATTTTTTTTTTTTTTTGGCTGAAATTTTGACCCCCTCCGATCTTCTTGAAACTCTGGATTCTGACAGAGGGCCACGAGACTTCGACCAACGCGCAAAAATTGAGGCTCTAGACCCTTCCAGAGCCGAGATATCGAAGGTCAAAAATTGGATCTGAAAAAAAAACATAAGGGGTAACACTGTCATTTTTTTTTTTTTGGCCGAAATGTTGACCCCCTCCGATCTTCTTGAAACTCTGGATTCTGACAGAGGGCCACAAGACTTCGACCAGCGCGCAAATATGGAGGCTCTAGACCCTTCCAGAGCCGAGATATCGAAGGTCAAAATTTGGACCTGAAAAAAAAAACCTAAGGGGTAACACTGTCATTTTTTTTTTTTTTTTTGGCCGAAATTTTGACCCCCTCCGATCTTCTTGAAACTCTGGACTCTGACAGAGGGCCACGAGACTTCGACCAACACGCAAAAATTGAGGCTCTAGACCCTTCCAGAGCCGAGATATCGAAGGTCAAAATTTGGACCTGAAAAAAAAAAACATAAGGGGTAACACTGTCATTTTTTTTTTGGCCGAAATTTTGACCCCCTCCGATCTTCTTGAAACTCTGGACTCTGACAGAGGGCCACGAGACTTCGACCAGCGCGCAAAAATGGAGGCTCTAGACCCTTCCAGAGCCGAGATATGGAAGGTCAAAATTTGGACCTGAAAAAAAAACATAGGGGGTAACACTGTCATTTTTTTTTGGCCGAAATTTTGACACCCTCCGATTTTCTTGAAACTCTGGATTATGACAGAGGGCCACGAGACTTCGACCAGCGCGCAAAAATGGAGGCTCTAGACCCTTCCAGAGCCGAGATATCGAAGGTCAAAATTTGGACCTGAAAAAAAAAAACATAAGGGGTAACACTGTATTTTTTTTTTTTTTGGCCGAAATTTTGACCCCCTCCGATCTTCTTGAAACTCTGGATTCTGACAGAGGGCCACGAGACTTCGACCAACGCGCAAAAATCGAGGCTCTAGACCCTTCCAGAGCCGAGATATCGAAGGTCAAAATTTGGACCTGAAAAAAAAACATAAGGGGTAACACTGTCATTTTTTTTTTTGGCCGAAATTTTGACCCCCTCCGATCTTCTTGAAACTCTGGACTCTGACAGAGGGCCACGAGACTTCGACCAACGCGCAAAAATGGAGGCTCTAGACCCTTCCAGAGCCAAGATATCGAAGGTCAAAATTTGGACCTGAAAAAAAAACTTAAGGGGTAACACTGTCATTTTTTTTTTTGGCCGAAATTTTGACCCCCTCCGATCTTCTTGAAACTCTGGATTCTGACAGAGGGCAACGAGACTTCGACCAGCGCGCAAAAATGGAGGCTCTAGACCCTTCCAGAGCCGAGATATCGAAGGTCAAAATTTGGACCTGAAAAAAAAACATAAGGGGTAACACTGTCATTTTTTTTTTTTGGCCGAAATTTTGACCCCCTCCGATCTTCTTGAAACTCTGGATTCTGACAGAGGGCCACGAGACTTCGACCAACGCGCAAAAATGGGGGCTCTAGACCCTTCCAGAGCCGAGATATCGAAGGTCAAAATTTGGACCTGAAAAAAAAAACATAAGGGGTAACACTGTCATTTTTTTTTTTTTTGGCTGAAATTTTGACCCCCTCCGATCTTCTTGAAACTCTGGATTCTGACAGAGGGCCACGAGACTTCGACCAACGCGCAAAAATTGAGGCTCTAGACCCTTCCAGAGCCGAGATATCGAAGGTCAAAAATTGGATCTGAAAAAAAAAACATAAGGGGTAACACTGTCATTTTTTTTTTTTGGCCGAAATGTTGACCCCCTCCGATCTTCTTGAAACTCTGGATTCTGACAGAGGGCCACAAGACTTCGACCAGCGCGCAAATATGGAGGCTCTAGACCCTTCCAGAGCCGAGATATCGAAGGTCAAAATTTGGACCTGAAAAAAAAAAACCTAAGGGGTAACACTGTCATTTTTTTTTTTTTGGGCCGAAATTTTGACCCCCTCCGATCTTCTTGAAACTCTGGACTCTGACAGAGGGCCACGAGACTTCGACCAACACGCAAAAATTGAGGCTCTAGACCCTTCCAGAGCCGAGATATCGAAGGTCAAAATTTGGACCTGAAAAAAAAAACATAAGGGGTAACACTGTCATTTTTTTTTTTTGGCCGAAATTTTGACCCCCTCCGATCTTCTTGAAACTCTGGACTCTGACAGAGGGCCACGAGACTTCGACCAGCGCGCAAAAATGGAGGCTCTAGACCCTTCCAGAGCCGAGATATCGAAGGTCAAAATTTGGACCTAAAAAAAAACATAGGGGGTAACACTGTCATTTTTTTTTTTGGCCGAAATTTTGACACCCTCCGATTTTCTTGAAACTCTGGATTATGACAGAGGGCCACGAGACTTCGACCAGCGCGCAAAAATGGAGGCTCTAGACCCTTCCAGAGCCGAGATATCGAAGGTCAAAATTTGGACCTGAAAAAAAAAAACATAAGGGGTAACACTGTCATTTTTTTTTTGGCCGAAATTTTGACCCCCTCCGATCTTCTTGAAACTCTGGATTCTGACAGAGGGCCACGAGACTTCGACCAACGCGCAAAAATCGAGGCTCTAGACCCTTCCAGAGCCGAGATATCGAAGGTCAAAATTTGGACCTGAAAAAAAAACATAAGGGGTAACACTGTCATTTTTTTTTTTTGGCCGAAATTTTGACCCCCTCCGATCTTCTTGAAACTCTGGACTCTGACAGAGGGCCACGAGACTTCGACCAACGCGCAAAAATGGAGGCTCTAGACCCTTCCAGAGCCGAGATATGGAAGGTCAAAATTTGGACCTGAAAAAAAAACATAGGGGGTAACACTGTCATTTTTTTTTGGCCGAAATTTTGACACCCTCCGATTTTCTTGAAACTCTGGATTATGACAGAGGGCCACGAGACTTCGACCAGCGCGCAAAAATGGAGGCTCTAGACCCTTCCAGAGCCGAGATATCGAAGGTCAAAATTTGGACCTGAAAAAAAAACATAAGGGGTAACACTGTATTTTTTTTTTTTTTGGCCGAAATTTTGACCCCCTCCGATCTTCTTGAAACTCTGGATTCTGACAGAGGGCCACGAGACTTCGACCAACGCGCAAAAATCGAGGCTCTAGACCCTTCCAGAGCCGAGATATCGAAGGTCAAAATTTGGACCTGAAAAAAAAACATAAGGGGTAACACTGTCATTTTTTTTTTTGGCCGAAATTTTGACCCCCTCCGATCTTCTTGAAACTCTGGACTCTGACAGAGGGCCACGAGACTTCGACCAACGCGCAAAAATGGAGGCTCTAGACCCTTCCAGAGCCAAGATATCGAAGGTCAAAATTTGGACCTGAAAAAAAAACATAAGGGGTAACACTGTCATTTTTTTTTTTTTGGCCGAAATTTTGACCCCCTCCGATCTTCTTGAAACTCTGGATTCTGACAGAGGGCCACGAGACTTCGACCAACGCGCAAAAATGGGGGCTCTAGACCCTTCCAGAGCCGAGATATCGAAGGTCAAAATTTGGACCTGAAAAAAAAAACATAAGGGGTAACACTGTATTTTTTTTTTTTTTGGCCGAAATTTTGACCCCCTCCGATCTTCTTGAAACTCTGGATTCTGACAGAGGGCCACGAGACTTCGACCAACGCGCAAAAATCGAGGCTCTAGACCCTTCCAGAGCCGAGATATCGAAGGTCAAAATTTGGACCTGAAAAAAAAACATAAGGGGTAACACTGTCATTTTTTTTTTTGGCCGAAATTTTGACCCCCTCCGATCTTCTTGAAACTCTGGACTCTGACAGAGGGCCACGAGACTTCGACCAACGCGCAAAAATGGAGGCTCTAGACCCTTCCAGAGCCAAGATATCGAAGGTCAAAATTTGGACCTGAAAAAAAAACTTAAGGGGTAACACTGTCATTTTTTTTTTGGCCGAAATTTTGACCCCCTCCGATCTTCTTGAAACTCTGGATTCTGACAGAGGGCAACGAGACTTCGACCAGCGCGCAAAAATGGAGGCTCTAGACCCTTCCAGAGCCGAGATATCGAAGGTCAAAATTTGGACCTGAAAAAAAAACATAAGGGGTAACACTGTCATTTTTTTTTTTTGGCCGAAATTTTGACCCCCTCCGATCTTCTTGAAACTCTGGATTCTGACAGAGGGCCACGAGACTTCGACCAACGCGCAAAAATGGGGGCTCTAGACCCTTCCAGAGCCGAGATATCGAAGGTCAAAATTTGGACCTGAAAAAAAAAACATAAGGGGTAACACTGTCATTTTTTTTTTTTTTGGCTGAAATTTTGACCCCCTCCGATCTTCTTGAAACTCTGGATTCTGACAGAGGGCCACGAGACTTCGACCAACGCGCAAAAATTGAGGCTCTAGACCCTTCCAGAGCCGAGATATCGAAGGTCAAAAATTGGATCTGAAAAAAAAAACATAAGGGGTAACACTGTCATTTTTTTTTTTTGGCCGAAATGTTGACCCCCTCCGATCTTCTTGAAACTCTGGATTCTGACAGAGGGCCACAAGACTTCGACCAGCGCGCAAATATGGAGGCTCTAGACCCTTCCAGAGCCGAGATATCGAAGGTCAAAATTTGGACCTGAAAAAAAAAAACCTAAGGGGTAACACTGTCATTTTTTTTTTTTTGGGCCGAAATTTTGACCCCCTCCGATCTTCTTGAAACTCTGGACTCTGACAGAGGGCCACGAGACTTCGACCAACACGCAAAAATTGAGGCTCTAGACCCTTCCAGAGCCGAGATATCGAAGGTCAAAATTTGGACCTGAAAAAAAAAACATAAGGGGTAACACTGTCATTTTTTTTTTTTGGCCGAAATTTTGACCCCCTCCGATCTTCTTGAAACTCTGGACTCTGACAGAGGGCCACGAGACTTCGACCAGCGCGCAAAAATGGAGGCTCTAGACCCTTCCAGAGCCGAGATATCGAAGGTCAAAATTTGGACCTAAAAAAAAACATAGGGGGTAACACTGTCATTTTTTTTTTTGGCCGAAATTTTGACACCCTCCGATTTTCTTGAAACTCTGGATTATGACAGAGGGCCACGAGACTTCGACCAGCGCGCAAAAATGGAGGCTCTAGACCCTTCCAGAGCCGAGATATCGAAGGTCAAAATTTGGACCTGAAAAAAAAAAACATAAGGGGTAACACTGTCATTTTTTTTTTGGCCGAAATTTTGACCCCCTCCGATCTTCTTGAAACTCTGGATTCTGACAGAGGGCCACGAGACTTCGACCAACGCGCAAAAATCGAGGCTCTAGACCCTTCCAGAGCCGAGATATCGAAGGTCAAAATTTGGACCTGAAAAAAAAACATAAGGGGTAACACTGTCATTTTTTTTTTTTGGCCGAAATTTTGACCCCCTCCGATCTTCTTGAAACTCTGGACTCTGACAGAGGGCCACGAGACTTCGACCAACGCGCAAAAATGGAGGCTCTAGACCCTTCCAGAGCCGAGATATGGAAGGTCAAAATTTGGACCTGAAAAAAAAACATAGGGGGTAACACTGTCATTTTTTTTTGGCCGAAATTTTGACACCCTCCGATTTTCTTGAAACTCTGGATTATGACAGAGGGCCACGAGACTTCGACCAGCGCGCAAAAATGGAGGCTCTAGACCCTTCCAGAGCCGAGATATCGAAGGTCAAAATTTGGACCTGAAAAAAAAACATAAGGGGTAACACTGTATTTTTTTTTTTTTTGGCCGAAATTTTGACCCCCTCCGATCTTCTTGAAACTCTGGATTCTGACAGAGGGCCACGAGACTTCGACCAACGCGCAAAAATCGAGGCTCTAGACCCTTCCAGAGCCGAGATATCGAAGGTCAAAATTTGGACCTGAAAAAAAAACATAAGGGGTAACACTGTCATTTTTTTTTTTGGCCGAAATTTTGACCCCCTCCGATCTTCTTGAAACTCTGGACTCTGACAGAGGGCCACGAGACTTCGACCAACGCGCAAAAATGGAGGCTCTAGACCCTTCCAGAGCCAAGATATCGAAGGTCAAAATTTGGACCTGAAAAAAAAACTTAAGGGGTAACACTGTCATTTTTTTTTTTGGCCGAAATTTTGACCCCCTCCGATCTTCTTGAAACTCTGGATTCTGACAGAGGGCAACGAGACTTCGACCAGCGCGCAAAAATGGAGGCTCTAGACCCTTCCAGAGCCGAGATATCGAAGGTCAAAATTTGGACCTGAAAAAAAAAACATAAGGGGTAACACTGTCATTTTTTTTTTTTTGGCCGAAATTTTGACCCCCTCCGATCTTCTTGAAACTCTGGATTCTGACAGAGGGCCACGAGACTTCGACCAACGCGCAAAAATGGGGGCTCTAGACCCTTCCAGAGCCGAGATATCGAAGGTCAAAATTTGGACCTGAAAAAAAAAACATAAGGGGTAACACTGTCATTTTTTTTTTTTTTGGCTGAAATTTTGACCCCCTCCGATCTTCTTGAAACTCTGGATTCTGACAGAGGGCCACGAGACTTCGACCAACGCGCAAAAATTGAGGCTCTAGACCCTTCCAGAGCCGAGATATCGAAGGTCAAAAATTGGATCTGAAAAAAAAAACATAAGGGGTAACACTGTCATTTTTTTTTTTTGGCCGAAATGTTGACCCCCTCCGATCTTCTTGAAACTCTGGATTCTGACAGAGGGCCACAAGACTTCGACCAGCGCGCAAATATGGAGGCTCTAGACCCTTCCAGAGCCGAGATATCGAAGGTCAAAATTTGGACCTGAAAAAAAAAAACCTAAGGGGTAACACTGTCATTTTTTTTTTTTTGGGCCGAAATTTTGACCCCCTCCGATCTTCTTGAAACTCTGGACTCTGACAGAGGGCCACGAGACTTCGACCAACACGCAAAAATTGAGGCTCTAGACCCTTCCAGAGCCGAGATATCGAAGGTCAAAATTTGGACCTGAAAAAAAAAACATAAGGGGTAACACTGTCATTTTTTTTTTTTGGCCGAAATTTTGACCCCTTCCGATCTTCTTGAAACTCTGGACTCTGACAGAGGGCCACGAGACTTCGACCAGCGCGCAAAAATGGAGGCTCTAGACCCTTCCAGAGCCGAGATATCGAAGGTCAAAATTTGGACCTAAAAAAAAACATAGGGGGTAACACTGTCATTTTTTTTTTTGGCCGAAATTTTGACACCCTCCGATTTTCTTGAAACTCTGGATTATGACAGAGGGCCACGAGACTTCGACCAGCGCGCAAAAATGGAGGCTCTAGACCCTTCCAGAGCCGATATATCGAAGGGCAAAATATGGAACTGAAAAAAAAAAACATAAGGGGTAACACTGTCATTTTTTTTTTGGCCGAAATTTTGACCCCCTCCGATCTTCTTGAAACTCTGGATTCTGACAGAGGGCCACGAGACTTCGACCAACGCGCAAAAATCGAGGCTCTAGACCCTTCCAGAGCCGAGATATCGAAGGTCAAAATTTGGACCTGAAAAAAAAACATAAGGGGTAACACTGTCATTTTTTTTTTTTGGCCGAAATTTTGACCCCCTCCGATCTTCTTGAAACTCTGGACTCTGACAGAGGGCCACGAGACTTCGACCAACGCGCAAAAATGGAGGCTCTAGACCCTTCCAGAGCCGAGATATGGAAGGTCAAAATTTGGACCTGAAAAAAAAACATAGGGGGTAACACTGTCATTTTTTTTTGGCCGAAATTTTGACACCCTCCGATTTTCTTGAAACTCTGGATTATGACAGAGGGCCACGAGACTTCGACCAGCGCGCAAAAATGGAGGCTCTAGACCCTTCCAGAGCCGAGATATCGAAGGTCAAAATTTGGACCTGAAAAAAAACATAAGGGGTAACACTGTATTTTTTTTTTTTTTTGGCCGAAATTTTGACCCCCTCCGATCTTCTTGAAACTCTGGATTCTGACAGAGGGCCACGAGACTTCGACCAACGCGCAAAAATCGAGGCTCTAGACCCTTCCAGAGCCGAGATATCGAAGGTCAAAATTTGGACCTGAAAAAAAAACATAAGGGGTAACACTGTCATTTTTTTTTTTTGGCCGAAATTTTGACCCCCTCCGATCTTCTTGAAACTCTGGACTCTGACAGAGGGCCACGAGACTTCGACCAACGCGCAAAAATGGAGGCTCTAGACCCTTCCAGAGCCAAGATATCGAAGGTCAAAATTTGGACCTGAAAAAAAAACTTAAGGGGTAACACTGTCATTTTTTTTTTTGGCCGAAATTTTGACCCCCTCCGATCTTCTTGAAACTCTGGATTCTGACAGAGGGCAACGAGACTTCGACCAGCGCGCAAAAATGGAGGCTCTAGACCCTTCCAGAGCCGAGATATCGAAGGTCAAAATTTGGACCTGAAAAAAAAACATAAGGGGTAACACTGTCATTTTTTTTTTTGGCCGAAATTTTGACCCCCTCCGATCTTCTTGAAACTCTGGATTCTGACAGAGGGCCACGAGACTTCGACCAACGCGCAAAAATGGGGGCTCTAGACCCTTCCAGAGCCGAGATATCGAAGGTCAAAATTTGGACCTGAAAAAAAAAACATAAGGGGTAACACTGTCATTTTTTTTTTTTTTGGCTGAAATTTTGACCCCCTCCGATCTTCTTGAAACTCTGGATTCTGACAGAGGGCCACGAGACTTCGACCAACGCGCAAAAATTGAGGCTCTAGACCCTTCCAGAGCCGAGATATCGAAGGTCAAAAATTGGATCTGAAAAAAAAAACATAAGGGGTAACACTGTCATTTTTTTTTTTGGCCGAAATGTTGACCCCCTCCGATCTTCTTGAAACTCTGGATTCTGACAGAGGGCCACAAGACTTCGACCAGCGCGCAAATATGGAGGCTCTAGACCCTTCCAGAGCCGAGATATCGAAGGTCAAAATTTGGACCTGAAAAAAAAAAACCTAAGGGGTAACACTGTCATTTTTTTTTTTTGGGCCGAAATTTTGACCCCCTCCGATCTTCTTGAAACTCTGGACTCTGACAGAGGGCCACGAGACTTCGACCAACACGCAAAAATTGAGGCTCTAGACCCTTCCAGAGCCGAGATATCGAAGGTCAAAATTTGGACCTGAAAAAAAAAACATAAGGGGTAACACTGTCATTTTTTTTTTTGGCCGAAATTTTGACCCCCTCCGATCTTCTTGAAACTCTGGACTCTGACAGAGGGCCACGAGACTTCGACCAGCGCGCAAAAATGGAGGCTCTAGACCCTTCCAGAGCCGAGATATCGAAGGTCAAAATTTGGACCTAAAAAAAAACATAGGGGGTAACACTGTCATTTTTTTTTTTGGCCGAAATTTTGACACCCTCCGATTTTCTTGAAACTCTGGATTATGACAGAGGGCCACGAGACTTCGACCAGCGCGCAAAAATGGAGGCTCTAGACCCTTCCAGAGCCGAGATATCGAAGGTCAAAATTTGGACCTGAAAAAAAAAAACATAAGGGGTAACACTGTCATTTTTTTTTTGGCCGAAATTTTGACCCCCTCCGATCTTCTTGAAACTCTGGATTCTGACAGAGGGCCACGAGACTTCGACCAACGCGCAAAAATCGAGACTCTAGACCCTTCCAGAGCCGAGATATCGAAGGTCAAAATTTGGACCTGAAAAAAAAACATAAGGGGTAACACTGTCATTTTTTTTTTTGGCCGAAATTTTGACCCCCTCCGATCTTCTTGAAACTCTGGACTCTGACAGAGGGCCACGAGACTTCGACCAACGCGCAAAAATGGAGGCTCTAGACCCTTCCAGAGCCAAGATATCGAAGGTCAAAATTTGGACCTGAAAAAAAAAAACTTAAGGGGTAACACTGTCATTTTTTTTTTGGCCGAAATTTTGACCCCCTCCGATCTTCTTGAAACTCTGGATTCTGACAGAGGGCAATGAGACTTCGACCAGCGCGCAAAAATGGAGGCTCTAGACCCTTCCAGAGCCGAGATATCGAAGGTCAAAATTTGGACCTGAAAAAAAAACATAAGGGGTAACACTGTCATTTTTTTTTTTGGCCGAAATTTTGACCCCCTCCGATCTTCTTGAAACTCTGGATTCTGACAGAGGGCCACGAGACTTCGACCAACGCGCGAAAATGGGGGCTCTAGACCCTTCCAGAGCCGAGATATCGAAGGTCAAAAATTGGATCTGAAAAAAAAACATAAGGGGTAACACTGTCATTTTTTTTTTTTTTGGCCGAAATGTGGACCCCCTCCGATCTTCTTGAAACTCTGGATTCTGACAGAGGGCCACAAGACTTCGACCAGCGCGCAAATATGGAGGCTCTAGACCCTTCCAGAGCCAAGATATCGAAGGTCAAAATTTGGACCTGAAAAAAAAAACATAAGGGGTAACACTGTCATTTTTTTTTTGGCCGAAATTTTGACCCCCTCCGATCTTCTTGAAACTCTGGATTCTGACAGTGGGCCACGAGACTTCGACCAACGCGCAAAAATCGAGGCTCTAGACCCTTCCAGAGCCGAGATATCGAAGGTCAAAATTTGGACCTGAAAAAAAAACATAAGGGGTAACACTGTCATTTTTTTTTTGGCCGAAATTTTGACCCCCTCCGATCTTCTTGAAACTCTGGATTCTGACAGAGGGCCACGAGACTTCGACCAACGCGCAAAAATGGAGGCTCTAGACCCTTCCAGAGCCAAGATATCGAAGGTCAAAATTTGGACCTGAAAAAAAAACATAAGGGGTAACACTGTTTTTTTTTTTTTTTGGCCGAAATTTTGACCCCCTCCGATTTTCTTGAAACTCTGGATTCTGACAGAGGGCCACGAGACTTCGACCAACGCGCAAAAATTGAGGCTCTAGACCCTTCCAGAGCCGAGATATCGAAGGTCAAAAATTGGACCTGAAAAAAAAACATAAGGGGTAACACTGTCATTTTTTTTTTTTGGCCGAAATTTTGACCCCCTCTGATCTTCTTGAAACTCTGGATTCTGACAGAGGGCCACAAGACTTCGACCAGCACGCAAAAATGGAGGCTCTAGACCCTTCCAGAGCCAAGATATCGAAGGTCAAAATTTGGACCTGAAAAAAAAAAACATAAGGGGTAACACTGTTATTTTTTTTTGGCCGAAATTTTGACCCCCTCCGATCTTCTTGAAACTCTGGACTCTGACAGAGGGCCACGAGACTTCGACCAACGGACAAAAATTGAGGCTCTAGACCCTTCCAGAGCCGAGATATCTAAGGTCAAAATTTGGACCTGAAAAAAAAAACATAAGGGGTAACACTGTCATTTTTTTTTTTGGGCCGAAATGTTGACCCCCTCCGATCTTCTTGAAACTCTGGACTCTGACAGAGGGCCACGAGACTTCGACCAACGCGCAAAAATGGAGGCTCTAGACCCTTCCAGAGCCAAGATATCGAAGGTCAAAATTTGGACCTGAAAAAAAACATAAGGGGTAACACTGTCATTTTTTTTTTTGGCCAAAATTTTGACCCCCTCCGATTTTCTTGAAACTCTGGATTCTGACAGAGGGCCACAAGACTTCGACCAGCGCGCAAAAATGGAGGCTCTAGACCCTTCCAGAGCCGAGATATCGAAGGTCAAAATTTGGACCTGAAAAAAAAAAAACATAAGGGGTAACACTGTCATTTTTTTTTGGCCGAAATTTTGACCCCCTCCGATCTTCTTGAAACTCTGGACTCTGACAGAGGGCCACGAGACTTCGACCAGCGCGCAAAATTGGAGGCTCTAGACCCTTCCAGAGCCGAGATATTGAAGGTCAAAATTTGGACCTGAAAAGAAAACATAAGGGGTAACACTGTCATTTTTTTTTTTTGGCCGAAATTTTGACCCCCTCCGATCTTCTTGAAACTCTGGATTCTGACAGAGGGCCACGAGACTTCGACCAACGCGCAAAAATTGAGGCTCTAGACCCTTCCAGAGCCAAGATATCGAAGGTCAAAATTTGGACCTGAAAAAAAAAACATAAGGGGTAACACTGTCATTTTTTTTTTTTGGCCGAAATTTTGACCCCCTCCGATCTTCTTGAAACTCTGGATTCTGACAGAGGGCCACGAGACTTCGACCAACGCGCAAAAATTGAGGCTCTAGACCCTTCCAGAGCCGAGATATCGAAGGTCAAAATTTGGACCTGAAAAAAAAAACATAAGGGGTAACACTGTCATTTTTATTTTTGGCCGAAATTTTGACCCCCTCCGATCTTCTTGAAACTCTGGACTCTGACAGAGGGCCACGAGACTTCGACCAACGCGCAAAAATGGAGGCTCTAGACCCTTCCAGAGCCAAGATATCGAAGGTCAAAATTTGGACCTGAAAAAAAAAACTTAAGGGGTAACACTGTCATTTTTTTTTTGGCCGAAATTTTGACCCCCTCCGATCTTCTTGAAACTCTGGATTCTGACAGAGGGCAACGAGACTTCGACCAGCGCGCAAAAATGGAGGCTCTAGACCCTTCCAGAGCCGAGATATCGAAGGTCAAAATTTGGACCTGAAAAATAAAACATAAGGGGTAACACTGTCATTTTTTTTTTTTGGCCGAAATTTTGACCCCCTCCGATCTTCTTGAAACTCTGGATTCTGACAGAGGGCCACGAGACTTCGACCAACGCGCAAAAATGGGGGCTCTAGACCCTTCCAGAGCCGAGATATCGAAGGTCAAAATTTGGACCTGAAAAAAAAAAACATAAGGGGTAACACTGTCATTTTTTTTTTTTTTTGGCTGAAATTTTGACCCCCTCCGATCTTCTTGAAACTCTGGATTCTGACAGAGGGCCACGAGACTTCGACCAGCGCGCAAATATGGAGGCTCTAGACCCTTCCAGAGCCGAGATATCGAAGGTCAAAATTTGGACCTGAAAAAAAAACCTAAGGGGTAACACTGTCATTTTTTTTTTTTTGGCCGAAATTTTGACCCCCTCCGATCTTCTTGAAACTCTGGACTCTGACAGAGGGCCACGAGACTTCGACCAACACGCAAAAATTGAGGCTCTAGACCCTTCCAGAGCCGAGATATCGAAGGTCAAAATTTGGACCTGAAAAAAAAAACATAAGGGGTAACACTGTCATTTTTTTTTTTGGCCGAAATTTTGACCCCCTCCGATCTTCTTGAAACTCTGGACTCTGACAGAGGGCCACGAGACTTCGACCAGCGCGCAAAAATGGAGGCTCTAGACCCTTCCAGAGCCGAGATATGGAAGGTCAAAATTTGGACCTGAAAAAAAAAACATAGGGGGTAACACTGTCATTTTTTTTGGCCGAAATTTTGACACCCTCCGATTTTCTTGAAACTCTGGATTATGACAGAGGGCCACGAGACTTCGACCAGCGCGCAAAAATGGAGGCTCTAGACCCTTCCAGAGCCGAGATATCGAAGGTCAAAATTTGGACCTGAAAAAAAAAACATAAGGGGTAACACTGTATTTTTTTTTTTTGGCCGAAATTTTGACCCCCTCCGATCTTCTTGAAACTCTGGATTCTGACAGAGGGCCACGAGACTTCGACCAACGCGCAAAAATCGAGGCTCTAGACCCTTCCAGAGCCGAGATATCGAAGGTCAAAATTTGGACCTGAAAAAAAAACAAGGGGTAACACTGTCATTTTTTTTTTTTTGGCCGAAATTTTGACCCCCTCCGATCTTCTTGAAACTCTGGACTCTGACAGAGGGCCACGAGACTTCGACCAACGCGCAAAAATGGAGGCTCTAGACCCTTCCAGAGCCAAGATATCGAAGGTCAAAATTTGGACCTGAAAAAAAAACTTAAGGGGTAACACTGTCATTTTTTTTTTTGGCCGACATTTTGACCCCCTCCGATCTTCTTGAAACTCTGGATTCTGACAGAGGGCAACGAGACTTCGACCAGCGCGCAAAAATGGAGGCTCTAGACCCTTCCAGAGCCGAGATATCGAAGGTCAAAATTTGGACCTGAAAAAAAAACATAAGGGGTAACACTGTCATTTTTTTTTTGGCCGAAATTTTGACCCCCTCCGATCTTCTTGAAACTCTGGATTCAGACAGAGGGCCACGAGACTTCGACCAACGCGCAAAAATGGGGGCTCTAGACCCTTCCAGAGCTGAGATATCGAAGGTCAAAATTTGGACCTGGAAAAAAAAACATAAGGGGTAACACTGTCATTTTTTTTTTTTTGGCTGAAATTTTGACCCCCTCCGATCTTCTTGAAACTCTGGATTCTGACAGAGGGCCACGAGACTTCGACCAACGCGCAAAAATTTAGGCTCTAGACCCTTCCAGAGCCGAGATATCGAAGGTCAAAAATTGGATCTGAAAAAAAAAACATAAGGGGTAACACTGTCATTTTTTTTTTTTGGCCGAAATGTTGACCCCCTCCGATCTTCTTGAAACTCTGGATTCTGACAGAGGGCCACAAGACTTCGACCAGCGCGCAAATATGGAGGCTCTAGACCCTTCCAGAGCCGAGATATCGAAGGTCAAAATTTGGACCTGAAAAAAAAAAACATAAGGGGTAACACTGCCATTTTTTTTTTGGCCGAAATTTTGACCCCCTCTGATCTTCTTGAAACTCTGGATTCTGACAGAGGGCCACGAGACTTCGACCAACGCGCAAAAATCGAGGCTCTAGACCCTTCCAGAGCCGAGATATCGAAGGTCAAAATTTGGACCTGAAAAAAAAACATAAGGGGTAACACTGTCAATTTTTTTTTGGCCGAAATTTTGACCCCCTCCGATCTTCTTGAAACTCTGGACTCTGACAGAGGGCCACGAGACTTCGACCAACGCGCAAAAATGGAGGCTCTAGACCCTTCCAGAGCCAAGATATCGAAGGTCAAAATTTGGACCTGAAAAAAAAAACTTAAGGGGTAACACTGTCATTTTTTTTTTGGCCGAAATTTTGACCCCTTCCGATCTTCTTGAAACTCTGGATTCTGACAGAGGGCAACGAGACTTCGACCAGCGCGCAAAAATGGAGGCTCTAGACCCTTCCAGAGCCGAGATATCGAAGGTCAAAATTTGGACCTGAAAAAAAAACATAAGGGGTAACACTGTCATTTTTTTTTTTGGCCGAAATTTTGACCCCCTCCGATCTTCTTGAAACTCTGGATTCTGACAGAGGGCCACGAGACTTCGACCAACGCGCAAAAATGGGGGCTCTAGACCCTTCCAGAGCCGAGATATCGAAGGTCAAAATTTGGACCTGAAAAAAAAAAACATAAGGGGTAACACTGTCATTTTTTTTTTTTTGGCTGAAATTTTGACCCCCTCCGATCTTCTTGAAACTCTGGATTCTGACAGAGAGCCACGAGACTTCGACCAACGCGCAAAAATTGAGGCTCTAGACCCTTCCAGAGCCGAGATATCGAAGGTCAAAATTTGGACCTGAAAAAAAAAAACATAAGGGGTAACACTGTCATTTTTTTTTTCGCCGAAATTTTGACCCCCTCCGATCTTCTTGAAACTCTGGACTCTGACAGAGGGCCACGAGACTTCGACCAGCGCGCAAAAATTGAGGCTCTAGACCCTTCCAGAGCCGAGATATCGAAGGTCAAAATTTGGACCTGAAAAAAAAAACATAAGGGGTAACACTGTCATTTTTTTTTTGGCCGAAATTTTGACCCCCTCCGATCTTCTTGAAACTCTGGACTCTGACAGAGGGCCACGAGACTTCGACCAGCGCGCAAAAATGGAGGCTCTAGACCCTTCCAGAGCCGAGATATTGAAGGTCAAAATTTGGACCTGAAAAGAAAACATAAGGGGTAACACTGTCATTTTTTTTTTGGCCGAAATTTTGACCCCCTCCGATCTTCTTGAAACTCTGGATTCTGACAGAGGGCCACGAGACTTCGACCAACGCGCAAAAATTGAGGCTCTAGACCCTTCCAGAGCCAAGATATCGAAGGTCAAAATTTGGACCTGAAAAAAAAAACATAAGGGGTAACACTGTCATTTTTTTTTTTGGCCGAAATTTTGACCCCCTCCGATCTTCTTGAAACTCTGGATTCTGACAGAGGGCCACGAGACTTCGACCAACGCGCAAAAATTGAGGCTCTAGACCCTTCCAGAGCCGAGATATCGAAGGTCAAAATTTGGACCTGAAAAAAAAACATAAGGGGTAACACTGTCATTTTTATTTTTGGCCGAAATTTTGACCCCCTCCGATCTTCTTGAAACTCTGGACTCTGACAGAGGGCCACGAGACTTCGACCAACGCGCAAAAATGGAGGCTCTAGACCCTTCCAGAGCCAAGATATCGAAGGTCAAAATTTGGACCTGAAAAAAAAAACTTAAGGGGTAACACTGTCATTTTTTTTTTTTGGCCGAAATTTTGACCCCCTCCGATCTTCTTGAAACTCTGGATTCTGACAGAGGGCAACGAGACTTCGACCAGCGCGCAAAAATGGAGGCTCTAGACCCTTCCAGAGCCGAGATATCGAAGGTCAAAATTTGGACCTGAAAAAAAAACATAAGGGGTAACACTGTCATTTTTTTTTTTTTTTGGCCGAAATTTTGACCCCCTCCGATCTTCTTGAAACTCTGGATTCTGACAGAGGGCCACGAGACTTCGACCAACGCGCAAAAATGGGGGCTCTAGACCCTTCCAGAGCCGAGATATCGAAGGTCAAAATTTGGACCTGAAAAAAAAAACATAAGGGGTAACACTGTCATTTTTTTTTTTTGGCTGAAATTTTGACCCCCTCCGATCTTCTTGAAACTCTGGATTCTGACAGAGGGCCACGAGACTTCGACCAACGCGCAAAAATTGAGGCTCTAGACCCTTCCAGAGCCGAGATATCGAAGGTCAAAAATTGGATCTGAAAAAAAAACATAAGGGGTAACACTGTCATTTTTTTTTTTTTGGCCGAAATGTTGACCCCCTCCGATCTTCTTGAAACTCTGGATTCTGACAGAGGGCCACAAGACTTCGACCAGCGCGCAAATATGGAGGCTCTAGACCCTTCCAGAGCCGAGATATCGAAGGTCAAAATTTGGACCTGAAAAAAAAAACCTAAGGGGTAACACTGTCATTTTTTTTTTTTTTTTTGGCCGAAATTTTGACCCCCTCCGATCTTCTTGAAACTCTGGACTCTGACAGAGGGCCACGAGACTTCGACCAACACGCAAAAATTGAGGCTCTAGACCCTTCCAGAGCCGAGATATCGAAGGTCAAAATTTGGACCTGAAAAAAAAAACATAAGGGGTAACACTGTCATTTTTTTTTTGGCCGAAATTTTGACCCCCTCCGATCTTCTTGAAACTCTGGACTCTGACAGAGGGCCACGAGACTTCGACCAGCGCGCAAAAATGGAGGCTCTAGACCCTTCCAGAGCCGAGATATGGAAGGTCAAAATTTGGACCTGAAAAAAAAACATAGGGGGTAACACTGTCATTTTTTTTTGGCCGAAATTTTGACACCCTCCGATTTTCTTGAAACTCTGGATTATGACAGAGGGCCACGAGACTTCGACCAGCGCGCAAAAATGGAGGCTCTAGACCCTTCCAGAGCCGAGATATCGAAGGTCAAAATTTGGACCTGAAAAAAAAACATAAGGGGTAACACTGTATTTTTTTTTTTTTTTGGCCGAAATTTTGACCCCCTCCGATCTTCTTGAAACTCTGGACTCTGACAGAGGGCCACGAGACTTCGACCAACGCGCAAAAATGGAGGCTCTAGACCCTTCCAGAGCCAAGATATCGAAGGTCAAAATTTGGACCTGAAAAAAAAACTTAAGGGGTAACACTGTCATTTTTTTTTTTGGCCGAAATTTTGACCCCCTCCGATCTTCTTGAAACTCTGGATTCTGACAGAGGGCAACGAGACTTCGACCAGCGCGCAAAAATGGAGGCTCTAGACCCTTCCAGAGCCGAGATATCGAAGGTCAAAATTTGGACCTGAAAAAAAAACATAAGGGGTAACACTGTCATTTTTTTTTTTTGGCCGAAATTTTGACCCCCTCCGATCTTCTTGAAACTCTGGATTCTGACAGAGGGCCACGAGACTTCGACCAACGCGCAAAAATGGGGGCTCTAGACCCTTCCAGAGCCGAGATATCGAAGGTCAAAATTTGGACCTGAAAAAAAAAACATAAGGGGTAACACTGTCATTTTTTTTTTTTTTGGCTGAAATTTTGACCCCCTCCGATCTTCTTGAAACTCTGGATTCTGACAGAGGGCCACGAGACTTCGACCAACGCGCAAAAATTGAGGCTCTAGACCCTTCCAGAGCCGAGATATCGAAGGTCAAAAATTGGATCTGAAAAAAAAAAACATAAGGGGTAACACTGTCATTTTTTTTTTTTGGCCGAAATGTTGACCCCCTCCGATCTTCTTGAAACTCTGGATTCTGACAGAGGGCCACAAGACTTCGACCAGCGCGCAAATATGGAGGCTCTAGACCCTTCCAGAGCCGAGATATCGAAGGTCAAAATTTGGACCTGAAAAAAAAAACCTAAGGGGTAACACTGTCATTTTTTTTTTTTTGGGCCGAAATTTTGACCCCCTCCGATCTTCTTGAAACTCTGGACTCTGACAGAGGGCCACGAGACTTCGACCAACACGCAAAAATTGAGGCTCTAGACCCTTCCAGAGCCGAGATATCGAAGGTCAAAATTTGGACCTGAAAAAAAAAACATAAGGGGTAACACTGTCATTTTTTTTTTTGGCCGAAATTTTGACCCCCTCCGATCTTCTTGAAACTCTGGACTCTGACAGAGGGCCACGAGACTTCGACCAGCGCGCAAAAATGGAGGCTCTAGACCCTTCCAGAGCCGAGATATCGAAGGTCAAAATTTGGACCTAAAAAAAAACATAGGGGGTAACACTGTCATTTTTTTTTTTTGGCCGAAATTTTGACACCCTCCGATTTTCTTGAAACTCTGGATTATGACAGAGGGCCACGAGACTTCGACCAGCGCGCAAAAATGGAGGCTCTAGACCCTTCCAGAGCCGAGATATCGAAGGTCAAAATTTGGACCTGAAAAAAAAAAACATAAGGGGTAACACTGTCATTTTTTTTTTGGCCGAAATTTTGACCCCCTCCGATCTTCTTGAAACTCTGGATTCTGACAGAGGGCCACGAGACTTCGACCAACGCGCAAAAATCGAGGCTCTAGACCCTTCCAGAGCCGAGATATCGAAGGTCAAAATTTGGACCTGAAAAAAAAACATAAGGGGTAACACTGTCATTTTTTTTTTTTGGCCGAAATTTTGACCCCCTCCGATCTTCTTGAAACTCTGGACTCTGACAGAGGGCCACGAGACTTCGACCAACGCGCAAAAATGGAGGCTCTAGACCCTTCCAGAGCCAAGATATCGAAGGTCAAAATTTGGACCTGAAAAAAAAAAACTTAAGGGGTAACACTGTCATTTTTTTTTTTTGGCCGAAATTTTGACCCCCTCCGATCTTCTTGAAACTCTGGATTCTGACAGAGGGCAATGAGACTTCGACCAGCGCGCAAAAATGGAGGCTCTAGACCCTTCCAGAGCCGAGATATCGAAGGTCAAAATTTGGACCTGAAAAAAAAAACATAAGGGGTAACACTGTCATTTTTTTTTTTTTTGGCCGAAATTTTGACCCCCTCCGATCTTCTTGAAACTCTGGATTCTGACAGAGGGCCACGAGACTTCGACCAACGCGCGAAAATGGGGGCTCTAGACCCTTCCAGAGCCGAGATATCGAAGGTCAAAAATTGGATCTGAAAAAAAAACATAAGGGGTAACACTGTCATTTTTTTTTTTTGGCCGAAATGTGGACCCCCTCCGATCTTCTTGAAACTCTGGATTCTGACAGAGGGCCACAAGACTTCGACCAGCGCGCAAATATGGAGGCTCTAGACCCTTCCAGAGCCGAGATATCGAAGGTCAAAATTTGGACCTGAAAAAAAAAACATAAGGGGTAACACTGTCATTTTTTTTTTGGCCGAAATTTTGACCCCCTCCGATCTTCTTGAAACTCTGGATTCTGACAGAGGGCCACGAGACTTCGACCAACGCGCAAAAATCGAGGCTCTAGACCCTTCCAGAGCCGAGATATCGAAGGTCAAAATTTGGACCTGAAAAAAAACATAAGGGGTAACACTGTCATTTTTTTTTTGGCCGAAATTTTGACCCCCTCCGATCTTCTTGAAACTCTGGACTCTGACAGAGGGCCACGAGACTTCGACCAACGCGCAAAAATGGAGGCTCTAGACCCTTCCAGAGCCAAGATATCGAAGGTCAAAATTTGGACCTGAAAAAAAAAAACTTAAGGGGTAACACTGTCATTTTTTTTTTGGCCGAAATTTTGACCCCCTCCGATCTTCTTGAAACTCTGGATTCTGACAGAGGGTAACGAGACTTCGACCAGCGCGCAAAAATGGAGGCTCTAGACCCTTCCAGAGCCGAGATATCGAAGGTCAAAATTTGGACCTGAAAAAAAAACATAAGGGGTAACACTGTCATTTTTTTTTTTGGCCGAAATTTTGACGCCCTCCGATCTTCTTGAAACTCTGGATTCTGACAGAGGGCCACGAGACTTCGACCAACGCGCAAAAATGGGGGCTCTAGACCCTTCCAGAGCCGAGATATCGAAGGTCAAAATTTGGACCTGAAAAAAAAACATAAGGGGTAACACTGTCATTTTTTTTTTTTGGCTGAAATTTTGACCCCCTCCGATCTTCTTGAAACTCTGGATTCTGACAGAGGGCCACAAGACTTCGACCAGCGCGCAAATATGGAGGCTCTAGACCCTTCCAGAGCCGAGATATCGAAGGTCAAAATTTGGACCTGAAAAAAAAAACCTAAGGGGTAACACTGTCATTTTTTTTTTTTTTTGGCCGAAATTTTGACCCCCTCCGATCTTCTTGAAACTCTGGACTCTGACAGAGGGCCACGAGACTTCGACCAACACGCAAAAATTGAGGCTCTAGACCCTTCCAGAGCCGAGATATCGAAGGTCAAAATTTGGACCTGAAAAAAAAAACATAAGGGGTAACACTGTCATTTTTTTTTGGCCGAAATTTTGACCCCCTCCGATCTTCTTGAAACTCTGGACTCTGACAGAGGGCCACGAGACTTCGACCAGCGCGCAAAAATGGAGGCTCTAGACCCTTCCAGAGCCGAGATATGGAAGGTCAAAATTTGGACCTGAAAAAAAAACATAGGGGGTAACACTGTCATTTTTTTTTTTGGCCGAAATTTTGACACCCTCCGATTTTCTTGAAACTCTGGATTATGACAGAGGGCCACGAGACTTCGACCAGCGCGCAAAAATGGAGGCTCTAGACCCTTCCAGAGCCAAGATATCGAAGGTCAAAATTTGGACCTGAAAAAAAAAACATAAGGGGTAACACTGTCATTTTTTTTTTGGCCGAAATTTTGACCCCCTCCGATCTTCTTGAAACTCTGGATTCTGACAGAGGGCCACGAGACTTCGACCAACGCGCAAAAATCGAGGCTCTAGACCCTTCCAGAGCCGAGATGTCGAAGGTCAAAATTTGGACCTGAAAAAAAAACATAAGGGGTAACACTGTCTTTTTTTTTTGGCCGAAATTTTGACCCCCTCCAATCTTCTTGAAACTCTGGATTCTGACAGAGGGCCACGAGACTTCGACCAGCGCGCAAAAATGGAGGCTCTAGACCCTTCCAGAGCCGAGATATGGAAGGTCAAAATTTGGACCTGAAAAAAAAACATAGGGGGTAACACTGTCATTTTTTTTTTTTGGCCGAAATTTTGACACCCTCCGATTTTCTTGAAACTCTGGATTATGACAGAGGGCCACGAGACTTCGACCAGCGCGCAAAAATGGAGGCTCTAGACCCTTCCAGAGCCAAGATATCGAAGGTCAAAATTTGGACCTGAAAAAAAAAACATAAGGGGTAACACTGTCATTTTTTTTTTGGCCGAAATTTTGACCCCCTCCGATCTTCTTGAAACTCTGGATTCTGACAGAGGGCCACGAGACTTCGACCAACGCGCAAAAATCGAGGCTCTAGACCCTTCCAGAGCCGAGATATCGAAGGTCAAAATTTGGACCTGAAAAAAAAACATAAGGGGTAACACTGTCATTTTTTTTTTGGCCGAAATTTTGACCCCCTCCGATCTTCTTGAAACTCTGGATTCTGACAGAGGGCCACGAGACTTCGACCAACGCGCAAAAATGGAGGCTCTAGACCCTTCCAGAGCCAAGATATCGAAGGTCAAAATTTGGACCTGAAAAAAAAACATAAGGGGTAACACTGTTTTTTTTTTTTTTTGGCCGAAATTTTGACCCCCTCCGATTTTCTTGAAACTCTGGATTCTGACAGAGGGCCACGAGACTTCGACCAACGCGCAAAAATTGAGGCTCTAGACCCTTCCAGAGCCGAGATATCGAAGGTCAAAAATTGGACCTGAAAAAAAAACATAAGGGGTAACACTGTCATTTTTTTTTTTGGCCGAAATTTTGACCCCCTCTGATCTTCTTGAAACTCTGGATTCTGACAGAGGGCCACAAGACTTCGACCAGCACGCAAAAATGGAGGCTCTAGACCCTTCCAGAGCCAAGATATCGAAGGTCAAAATTTGGACCTGAAAAAAAAAAACATAAGGGGTAACACTGTTATTTTTTTTTGGCCGAAATTTTGACCCCCTCCGATCTTCTTGAAACTCTGGACTCTGACAGAGGGCCACGAGACTTCGACCAACGGACAAAAATTGAGGCTCTAGACCCTTCCAGAGCCGAGATATCTAAGGTCAAAATTTGGACCTGAAAAAAAAACATAAGGGGTAACACTGTCATTTTTTTTTTGGGCCGAAATGTTGACCCCCTCCGATCTTCTTGAAACTCTGGACTCTGACAGAGGGCCACGAGACTTCGACCAACGCGCAAAAATGGAGGCTCTAGACCCTTCCAGAGCCAAGATATCGAAGGTCAAAATTTGGACCTGAAAAAAAAACATAAGGGGTAACACTGTCATTTTTTTTTTTTGGCCAAAATTTTGACCCCCTCCGATTTTCTTGAAACTCTGGATTCTGACAGAGGGCCACGAGACTTCGACCAACGCGCAAAAATTGAGGCTCTAGACCCTTCCAGAGCCGAGATATCGAAGGTCAAAATTTGGGCCTGAAAAAAAAAAACATAAGGGGTAACATGTGGAGAATCCTGGTTCGAGTCTCTTGTTGGTAAAACTCTTCTTTCACCGGTTTGGTCCAAGTAAAGAAGACATGCTCCCAAAAAAAGAAGCGTGAGTGTGCAAGCTCCAGTGGCTCAGTGGTCCGAGTGTCATGGCTCCATGCGGGAAACCAGTGTTCGAGCCTCACTCTTATGATGCTTTAGTTTCAACGGGTTTGTCCAAGAGAGAAAAAGACATGCTCCCAAAAAATTAAGCATGAGTGTGGACATTTTGGAAAACATAAAATGTACACTGCAGTGCAAAAAAAATATACATATTTTACCTCATGCATACTATTATATTCAGTTCTCATTCTAAATACTCCTCCACACTCTTCAGTCATCCTCCTCCATCATTCCTCCTCCATCCTCCTCCAGCTGGCCCCTCCAGATCCTGCAACCTGCACCTGCAACCACCACTTGCTTCAGTGCCCAGCCCAGGATTCGAATCCAGGTCCTCCACACCAGAAGGATGTGCTCATTACCACTGAGCCACTGGTACTTTCACACTCTCCATGCTTTTTTTGGGGGGCATATCTTTTTTTGGGTTTTAAACAAGAGCAAAGCATCGCAAGAGTGAGGCTCGAACCCATGTTTCCCACATGGAACCACAACACTCACACCACTGACCCACAGGACCAGCTACACTCACACATCTCTTTTATTGCATGTCTTCTTTTCTCTCGGACAAACCCAACAAAACTAAAGAAGCATAAGAGCAAGGCTTGAACCTGGGATTCCAACATGAAATCACAACACTCAGTCCACTGAGCCACTGGACCATCCACACTCACACAACTTCTTTCTAGGGTTTCTGAAAAACCCAATGAGTTCAGACAGGTGATTAATACTGCGTTACTATCCCTTACAGATTTGTTTCAGATTTACAATTTCTAAGGACTTAATACAATTTTTTTTCTTCAATGAGTGGATTCAAAACCTGTGTATCTCCCGTTCACTCTCTCACAATAACATCTCAATGTTTGATCTGAGGAAATTGACATTCCCACATGCTCATCATTATAATAAATAATAACAATGCTCTAAATAAAATCTGACAAATTATTGAGGAGTCAGCAAACCCATTTGACTGAGAACATGAGAAAACTAGACTCTAGATGAAACTCTAGATGAAACATTCAAATGAAGAAGTTCATCTTTTATTCAAAAGTCTAAATGACAAATTAGGATTTACAGTTATTATACAAAACAGTTATAGTTTTGTCAAAAATAAAAAGACATGACCCCAAAATAACGAGCAAGAGTGGAAGCTCCAGTGGCTCTGTGTTGCTCCAGCATGTGGAGTATTTGGGTTCAAATCCTGCTTTTGCAGTAAAATGCTTTATTTTCACTGGTTTTGTCCAAATAAAAAAAGACATGCCCCCAAAATAAAAAGCAAGAATGGAAGCTCCAATGGCTTAGTGGTTTGAGTGTTGCCAGCATGTGGCAGTTTAAAGGCAGTTTTCACTCTCAGATCCCAATCATAACAGGAAGTAGACTAAAAGCAAGAAGCAACAGGAGAACATCAGAGGAGTGGATGCAGAGGTGGGTTTTTCAGAGGTTTTTGGTTGGACGGAAGGGCTCGACGGTCGCTGGTTAGCAGTAGCAGGTTGGATATCCGAACTAGCCTCCAAGCACGGACGGAGTTGGAAGTGAAGCTACACTGGAACTTAGCGAGATCGGGCGAATGGTCCAAACGTCTAAACAAAAACTTACGGATGACCCTGGGAGGAAGGAGTGTCTGGAAGCGGGACTCTGAAAAAAGATCAACTTAAAATGAAGAAGATGAAGAAGGCAGCGGGTAGGCACAACTGTGTTGAGAATGGGTCAGAGTCTGAGGGGAGGGACACTGATAAGGGTGATAGTGAGGAAGGTATGGATGTATGGCAGGAAGGTGGGAAAAAAAGGGACAAAAGAGGAAATACCTTTGATGGGAGCAGTACAAAGAGGGTGAGGGGTAATGAGGATTATGGGAAAGTAAGAAATGAGAAAGGAACGGAAGGTCTAGAGTTTAAAATCATATTGAGATTTGGTGAGGAGAGGGGAGTTTCGTCAATAAGTCCAGTGAAATTAACAACAGTGTTGAAAAACCAGATTGGGAGAGATGGTAATCTAATGATCGGATGTAAAAATGAAGAACAAAGAGAGAAGGCTGGAAGAATTAAAGAGATTGGAAAGTGTAAAGTAATAAGTACTAGCCTAATTGGAAAAGGAAACAATTGGAGTAAGGGAGTGATATGGGGGGTGCCAGTCGGGGTTTCTATAGAGGAAATTAAAGCAAATCTTAGAGGAGGACATCTAAAAGGTGCTCGTAGGATGCAGATAACTCGGGAGGGAATGAGGAAGGACAGTGAGCTTGTGATTCTGGAGTTTGAGGAGGAAGCACTCCCAAAGAATGTAACACTAGGTTTTATGAGCTATAGCGTAAGAGAGTATGTTCCAAAGCCTATGCGGTGTTATAACTGTCAAAGGTTTGGACATACAGCAATGACATGTAAAGGCAGGAGAAGGTGTGCAAGATGTGGTGAAGATCATGAGTATGGTCATTGTAATCAGGAACAACCGAAGTGTTGTAACTGTGGGGGAAGTCATAGTGTGGCTTACGGTGGTTGTGAGGTGATGAGAAGAGAAATAGAAGTGCAACGAACTAAAATTCAAAATAAGATCTCATATGCAGAAGCGGTGAAAATGGTGAGTAAGAGTGACGAAAGAAATAGAGATGAAATACAAAACACAAAAGTACTGGGTCAAACAAAGGAGGGAATAGGAACAGTTGATCTAAAGAAGTTGGTCACTTTCATAGCAGGAGTGATTAATGCAACTATGGAAGTCAAGTCAAAGACAGAGAGAATACAAATAATTGTTAAAGCTGCAGTTCATCACCTAGATATCAGGGAGCTGACTTGGGAGGAGGTGAGGAATGAGCTAAGCAATCAAGCAAGCCAGGAGCAAGTAGGGACTGGATAGTATAAATAATGGTCCTCTTGCTACAATGGAATGCAAGGAGCTTGATGGCCAATGGACAGGAGTTTAAAAAGTATATTGATGATCTTTCTAATAAGCCAGATATAATTTGTGTCCAAGAAACTTGGTTGAGACCAAATTTAGAATTTAGGTTAGATGGATATACTTCAGTAAGATGTGATAGGGAAGGTGGAGCAGGGGGAGGATGTGCTACATTTATTGGAAATGATATTTCATTCAGAGAAGTGAGTGTGGGGGGGGGGAGAACAAGAATATGTTAGTGTAGCGATATGGACAAATGGGGGCGAGTGTGTTATTATAAATTATTATAATCCTTGTAGAAAATTGGAGTTGGGACAGATAATACAAATAGAAGGATTGGGTAGTAATAAGGTGGTAGTTTGTGGTGACTTTAATGCACATAGCACTTTATGGGGAGGAATAAGAACAGATGCAAATGGTGAGGTTATAGAAGAACTCTTAGAAGAGAGAAACATGCTGTGTTTAAATGATGGGAGAGGGACTAGAATAGATGTACATACAGGGAACATATCAGCATTAGATTTAACTTTAGTTTCTAGGAATTTAGCAGGAATATGTGAGTGGGATCTATCTGAAGAATCATCGGTAGGAAGTGATCATTTTCCAGTATGGTGTAGTGTTCTATTGGAAACGAATAAGAACCAAAGGGAATTAATGGGGAAGTGGATATTTAGTAGTGCAAAATGGGAAAGATTTGAATATTTGTGTGAGATGGACAAAATAGATCTAAATGAGGAAATAGAAGAGATTGATAAAAGCATCACAACAATAATATTACAAGTTGTCAAGGAATCGATTCCTAAAAGCAAAGGGAAAATGAAAAGAAAGGCAGTTCCTTGGTGGACAGAAGAATGTGGGATTGAAACTCAAAATTTTGACCAGAAAAAAAAAACAACAGTGTTACCCCTTATGTTTTTTTTCGGGGGGTGAAAAATAAAGTTTCTCCAATCTTCTCAAAACTCTGGATTCTGATAGATGGCCACGAGACATGGACCTGGGTGCAAAAATTGAGGCTCTAGACCCTTCCAGAGCTGAGATATTGAAACTCAAAATTTTGACCAGAAAAAAAAAACAACAGTGTTACCCCTTATGTTTTTTTTCGGGGGGTGAAAAATAAAGTTTCTCCAATCTTCTCAAAACTCTGGATTCTGATAGATGGCCACGAGACATGGACCTGGGTGCAAAAATTGAGGCTCTAGACCCTTCCAGAGCTGAGATATTGAAACTCAAAATTTTGACCAGAAAAAAAAAACAACAGTGTTACCCCTTATGTTTTTTTTCGGGGGGTGAAAAATAAAGTTTCTCCAATCTTCTCAAAACTCTGGATTCTGATAGATGGCCACGAGACATGGACCTGGGTGCAAAAATTGATGCTCTAGACCCTTGCAGAGCTGAGATATTGAAACTCAAAATTTTGACCAGAAAAAAAAAAACAACAGTGTTACCCCTTATGTTTTTTTTCGGGGGGTGAAAAATAAAGTTTCTCCAATCTTCTCAAAACTCTGGATTCTGATAGATGGCCACGAGACATGGACCTGGGTGCAAAAATTGAGGCTCTAGACCCTTCCAGAGCTGAGATATTGAAACTCAAAATTTTGACCAGAAAAAAAAAAAACAAGTGTTACCCCTTATGTTTTTTTTCGGGGGGTGAAAAATAAAGTTTCTCCAATCTTCTCAAAACTCTGGATTCTGATAGATGGCCACGAGACATGGACCTGGGTGCAAAAATTGAGGCTCTAGACCCTTCCAGAGCTGAGATATTGAAACTTAAAATTTTGACCAGAAAAAAAACAACAGTGTTACCCCTTATGTTTTTTTTCGGGGGGTGAAAAATAAAGTTTCTCCAATCTTCTCAAAACTCTGGATTCTGATAGATGGCCACGAGACATGGACCTGGGTGCAAAAATTGAGGCTCTAGACCCTTCCAGAGCTGAGATATTGAAACTCAAAATTTTGACCAGAAAAAAAAAAACAACAGTGTTACCCCTTATGTTTTTTTTCGGGGGGTGAAAAATAAAGTTTCTCCAATCTTCTCAAAACTCTGGATTCTGATAGATGGCCACGAGACATGGACCTGGGTGCAAAAATTGAGGCTCTAGACCCTTCCAGAGCTGAGATATTGAAACTCAAAATTTTGACCAGAAAAAAAAACAACAGTGTTACCCCTTATGTTTTTTTTCGGGGGGTGAAAAATAAAGTTTCTCCAATCTTCTCAAAACTCTGGATTCTGATAGATGGCCACGAGACATGGACCTGGGTGCAAAAATTGAGGCTCTAGACCCTTCCAGAGCTGAGATATTGAAACTCAAAATTTTGACCAGAAAAAAAAACAACAGTGTTACCCCTTATGTTTTTTTTCGGGGGGTGAAAAATAAAGTTTCTCCAATCTTCTCAAAACTCTGGATTCTGATAGATGGCCACGAGACATGGACCTGGGTGCAAAAATTGAGGCTCTAGACCCTTCCAGAGCTGAGATATTGAAACTCAAAATTTTGACCAGAAAAAAAAACAACAGTGTTACCCCTTATGTTTTTTTTCGGGGGGTGAAAAATAAAGTTTCTCCAATCTTCTCAAAACTCTGGATTCTGATAGATGGCCACGAGACATGGACCTGGGTGCAAAAATTGAGGCTCTAGACCCTTCCAGAGCTGAGATATTGAAACTCAAAATTTTGACCAGAAAAAAAAAAACAACAGTGTTACCCCTTATGTTTTTTTTCGGGGGGTGAAAAATAAAGTTTCTCCAATCTTCTCAAAACTCTGGATTCTGATAGATGGCCACGAGACATGGACCTGGGTGCAAAAATTGAGGCTCTAGACCCTTCCAGAGCTGAGATATTGAAACTCAAAATTTTGACCAGAAAAAAAACAACAGTGTTACCCCTTATGTTTTTTTTCGGGGGGTGAAAAATAAAGTTTCTCCAATCTTCTCAAAACTCTGGATTCTGATAGATGGCCACGAGACATGGACCTGGGTGCAAAAATTGAGGCTCTAGACCCTTCCAGAGCTGAGATATTGAAACTCAAAATTTTGACCAGAAAAAAAAACAACAGTGTTACCCCTTATGTTTTTTTTCGGGGGGTGAAAAATAAAGTTTCTCCAATCTTCTCAAAACTCTGGATTCTGATAGATGGCCACGAGACATGGACCTGGGTGCAAAAATTGAGGCTCTAGACCCTTCCAGAGCTGAGATATTGAAACTCAAAATTTTGACCAGAAAAAAAAACAACAGTGTTACCCCTTATGTTTTTTTTCGGGGGGTGAAAAATAAAGTTTCTCCAATCTTCTCAAAACTCTGGATTCTGATAGATGGCCACGAGACATGGACCTGGGTGCAAAAATTGATGCTCTAGACCCTTGCAGAGCTGAGATATTGAAACTCAAAATTTTGACCAGAAAAAAAAAACAACAGTGTTACCCCTTATGTTTTTTTTCGGGGGGTGAAAAATAAAGTTTCTCCAATCATCTCAAAACTCTGGATTCTGATAGATGGCCACGAGACATGGACCTGGGTGCAAAAATTGAGGCTCTAGACCCTTGCAGAGCTGAGATATTGAAACTCAAAATTTTGACCAGAAAAAAAACAACAACAGTGTTACCCCTTATGTTTTTTTTCGGGGGGTGAAAAATAAAGTTTCTCCAATCTTCTCAAAACTCTGGATTCTGATAGAGGGCCACGAGACATGGACCTGGGTGCAAAAATTGAGGCTCTAGACCCTTCCAGAGCTGAGATATTGAAACTCAAAATTTTGACCAGAAAAAAAAAAACAACAGTGTTAACCCTTATGTTTTTTTTCGGGGGGTGAAAAATAAAGTTTCTCCAATCTTCTCAAAACTCTGGATTCTGATAGAGGGCCACGAGACATGGACCTGGGTGCAAAAATTGAGGCTCTAGACCCTTCCAGAGCTGAGATATTGAAACTCAAAATTTTGACCAGAAAAAAAAACGACAGTGTTACCCCTTATGTTTTTTTTCAGGGGGTGAAAAATAAAGTTTCTCCAATCTTCTCAAAACTCTGGATTCTGATAGAGGACTACGAGACATGGACCTGGGTGCAAAATTGAGGCTCTAGACCCTTCCAGAGCTGAGATATTGAAACTCAAAATTTTGACCAGAAAAAACAACAACAGTGTTACCCCTTATGTTTTTTTTTCGGGGGGTGAAAAATAAAGTTTCTCCAATCTTCTCAAAACTCTGGATTCTGATAGAGGGCTACGAGACATGGACCTGGGTGCAAAAATTGAGGCTCCAGACCCTTCCAGAGCTGAGATATTGAAACTCAAAATTTTGACCAGAAAAAAACAACAACAGTGTTACCCCTTATGTTTTTTTTCGGGGGGTGAAAAATAAAGTTTCTCCAATCTTCTCAAAACTCTGGATTCTTATAGAGGGCCACGAGACATGGACCTGGGTGCAAAAATTGAGGCTCTAGACCCTTGCAGAGCTGAGATATTGAAACTCAAAATTTTGACCAGAAAAAAAAAAAACAACAGTGTTACCCCTTATGTTTTTTTTGGGGGGGGTGAAAAATAAAGTTTCTCCAATCTTCTCAAAACTCTGGATTCTGATAGAGGGCCACGAGACATGGACCTGGGTGCAAAATTGAGGCTCTAGACCCTTCCAGAGCTGAGATATTGAAACTCAAAATTTTGACCAGAAAAAAAAATGACAGTGTTACCCCTTATGTTTTTTTTTCGGGGGGTGAAAAATTAAGTTTCTCCAATCTTCTCAAAACTCTGGATTCTGATAGAGGGCCGCGATACATGTTTATCTGTTACTTTAAGTTATACAAGATTCAGTTTTTTTAAGTAAATTTAATGTAATTTAAACTGAAATGAGGCAGGTGGATTTTATTTGTACAGTGTACAAACAGCTTGTTAGAATGAAACAGCATTGTTGAAAATAGGAGGAAGCTTTTGCCTGTTAACTAATGTTAATGTTACACTATTTAAATGGGATATTTTAGACATATAATAAACTTTGCAACTAAACGTCAACTAATTCTCAGAGTATTAGTAGACTGTAGTGGACTGTCAGGTTAGGGTTATTTAGTTAAGGGAGCATCAAAATAAAGTGTTAGCACTTAGCAGATATTAAGTATAGTCTATTAGTACTCTAATGATAGCAGTTTCAAAGTTATAGTTAGTAGAATGTCTAAAGTGGGCCATCGGAAATAAAAAATTAGAATATATTAATCAGACAGACTAATACTTAGTTGACATGTAGCTGCAAAGTTACATGTAAAATGTATAAAGTGGACCATCAAAATAAAATTACCAAATATTACACAGTAATACTCTAATGAGAGTTAATTGACATCAAAAGGCAGTTACTTGTAGTTATAATGTATAAAGAGGTCCATTGAAATAGTTTACAAATGTTACAGCCAACTAATACTCTAATGAGAGTTAACTGACATGCACTTGCACAGTTACTTGTTAGATTGTATAAAATGGACCATTGTAATAAAGAGTTAGCAAATATTAACGGATTGTGTTTATTGTGTAATTTAATGAATTTTTACGTACACACGTGTTAACACCTTGGGTGGGATTAGTGGTGTGGGGTACGTGTATATTACATACCCTAAAGTGTGTATTATACGTATAAAATGCGCATGTAAAAACTAATTTTCGGTGTATAAATTGCATGACAAATACAATGTGTGGACACATTTCATGACAGGCGGATTAAGCAGACAGTCTACTCTAATGATAGGCAGTTTACATGCAGCTGCAAAGTTACTTGTAGTTAGTGGAATGTCCAAAGTGGACCATCGAAATAAAGTGTTACCAAATTTAAAAACTGCAGGGCTCCTCTGTTTAATGCGGTTAGACTTCATTCAGGACTTCATGAATGTAACGTCTGCCAATTAACACTTGTTTCTGGATTTCCATTCCACTACAGACTACAAGAAGACAAGTAGATTTTAGGTTACGTTTTGGTAAAAATAAATAAATAAATAAATAAAACAGAATTATAAAGAAATTAGTCGCTTTATGATTTCAGAAGTTTATTGTTTGATTTTTACATTAAAAACCTTGGATATTCTCTCACAAATATCTATATGTAAAACAAAGAGGCCTGTCAAATGCTTAATCGTGATTAATCACATCCAAAATAAAAGTTTGTGTTTACATAATATATGTGGGTGCACTCTATATAATTATTTTGTGTGTTAGTGTGTGTGTGTGTGTGTGTATATATATATATATATATACATATATACATACATATATACATATACATATATACATATATACATACATAAATACACATGCATGTATATTTAGGGAAAAAATATTATTTATATATAAAATATTTAAATTTATATATAATATAAATTATTTATAAATCTATGCATGAAAATATTTCTTAAATATATACAAGCATGTGTGTGTATTTATATATATATATATAATAATTATACACAGTGCGCCCACATATATTATATAAACACAAACTTTTATTTTGGATGCGATTAATCGTTTGACAGCCCTAAAACAAACAAAACAAAAAAGTTTGGTTGAGCACTATTGAGGTATGATAGCCATGAAAACAGTATGAATTAATAATTTACATTTACATTTATTCATTTACATTTATTCATTTAGCTGACAATTTTATCCAAAGTGACTTAAAATTGCTATATATGTCAGAGGTCACATTGGGGTAAGTGTCTTGCTCAGGGACACATAGGTGTCTCACAGTGGATTCGAACCCGGTAATCTTACACCAAAGGCATGTGTCTTGTCCACTGCACCACCCCAATAATATATTTTTTTTTTTCTCTCAAAAGCAATTACTCACATTTAAAGCAGTTATGTACAAAATAATGTTCAAGGACGTTACAAAAACAAACATGTTTAGAAAGAGGCAAGCACACCAGTATGCATCCCTTTTGATTTTCAAAACTGATAATTGAAAAACAGAAAACTCTCCTCTAACACAATCTATACCCTCCCTATTTATTTCCAGTGTTTGCCCTGGACTTCAATAAAATAAATGTTCTGGTGAGGAATACACAGGACTGGCTTGATTGTTCATCACTCTCAAGCTGATAGAGGCTCATAGGTGTGGAAGTGAATGCCCTTAGAACAGGTTATTTTCATCACGGCTCCGTTTAGGCTTTCGTCTGTTATGATTCGCAGCATTCCTTCAGCAATAAGAGATGGTCTGTAGAAATACACACAGACACAACATCATTTTACTATTTTGGCGATTCATTTTATTGAGTTGTAAAATCAGTCTATTTGGCCTAAAGCCTATTTTCTTATGTCCTTGCCAACATACTGTAACTTCAAATTGCATATCCTTCATGTCTGTCTACAGAGAGTTTGAGGAAGACATAACAGACATTTCAGAAGGAAAAAGACTAAAACATACTGATGGTGTACATGATACACCACAAGCGCCAGAGGAATAGTGCGAGTGAGGCAAAATGTAGAGGCATGAAAAAAGTATCATCTATGCAATACTGTAGATGATTAGTTTGGGTGGAGGTGTTTGATTTGGTTCAAATTTAAGCACATGCCAAAAATTGTGCAAGCGAAACATGCGGTCTAATCCACATTTAATCAGTGGGTGGTGCAAAATGGAATGAATGTCTACATTTCCCAGTAAAGGCAAGGTTAAAGACTTAAAAGCATTCAATCCACTATTTATATTGGAGCTGTAAAGGTCTAGACTACAAACATATTTGTTGCTGTCTGCCCACACTGTTTATTTAAGGAACTGAATACAACAAACAGAACAAAAAGCGAAGCTACGGTACTAAGACAATCCCATACAGAAGAAACAGGTAGTTCAACTGAGCTTAGCTTACTTAAGAACGCCATACTTGTCCATCCTTTGCTTGAATTCATCCTTGTACTTGACAAACTTGCCCATTGTTTCCTCATGCTCCACGGTCTGAAGTAGTTGGGTGTCCACAAAGGCTGGGCACAGTGTGTTGATCCTCACTCCATAATTGCCCTGTTCTGATGCGTCCTGCCGACAACAAAACGTGTCCAAACACGGTCAGCCTAAATTACACACACAGTGCAAAGAATGTGTCAACACACACGAGTAAGAGATCCTATCTGTGAGCAAACACAACTACTCTCTCGGGGGAAAAGCTGGACTGCTTAAACCGCACTGGTACAGCTGGTTTGGCAGTCAGCTGGAATCCACATTTTAGGGAAAGGATTTGCATTTGGTTACGGTAAACTTTACTTAGGGTAAACTGATTGATGTACTCACTGCTATGGCTCGTGAAAATCCAATCACCCCATGCTTTGTTGCTGTGTACACTGGCTGGTGAGCAGAATGGAGAAATGCTGTGAAGAAACAAAACAAACATTAATTCCACCCACCCATAAAATGTTCTCCATATGACCATGACTTTTAAAGGAGTAGTTCACTTTTGAAAATAAACTTTTGCTGATAATTTACTCACCCCCATTTCATCCGAGATGTCCGTGTCATTCTTTCTTCAGTCGAAAAGAAATTAAGGTTTTTGATGAAAACATTCCAGCATTTTTCTCTATATAATGCACTTCAGTGGGAACCAAGCAATTCAAGGTCCAAAAGACACTGTTTCGAACTCGTTCATCAAAATGAATGAATCTTTTTCCAAGTCAAATTCTTCATTTCTTTCGTTGAATGAACCAAATGACTCAGAAAAAAGATTCATTCATTTTGAAAACATTCCAGAATTTTTCTCCATATAATGCACTTCAGTGGGAACCAAACGGTTCAAGGTCCAAAAGACACTGTTCGAACTCTTTAATCAAAATGAACAAATCTTTTTCCAAGTCAATTCCTTCATTTAATTCGTTGAATGAACCAAATGACTCATAAAAAAAAAGATTCATTCATTTTGATGGACTAGTTTGAACGGGAAAGTCACAAACGTGCATCACAGAACAGAGCAAGTTAACATTTGAGCTTATAAAACTTAAACTTTTTTATTATTATTATTATTTTTTAAATGAGCGATCGTTTCGCTTGATAAGACCGTTATTCATCTTCTTGAATCGTTCAAAGCCCTTTGAACAGTTTTCAGTTTGTACTGAAAGTGTCTTTTGGACCTTGAACTGTTTGGTTCCTGAAGTGCATTATATGGAGAAAAATGCTGGAATGTTTACATAAAAAACCTTAATTTCTTTTCGACTGAAGAAAGAATGACATGGACATCTTGGATAACATGGGGGTGAGTAAATTAACAGCAAAAGTTTTTTGAAAAGTGAACTACTCCTTTAAGCTCCAGAAATGCACCATATATGTGACTTGAGTATTATACTCCAAGTATTCTGAAACTATATGGTATTTGTGTGAGCAACAGGCCAAAATTTAAGTCACTTTAGAAGAAATGAGATGAGTGAGATTTTAACTGCCATTGATGCATTATGTCAGTGAATTGAACCAGATCAGGATTTGTTCTTTTCTGTCCACAAATCTGAGTTCAACTCGTTGACTCAACAGTTCCCAAGTTACAACACACTGGAGTTTAAGATTGTTAGGTTATAACATGTTTATGTATTCCCCATACATTTGAGGAGATGTGGAATATAGCACACACACGAGTCATTTGGACTGTTTTCATGGTGCTTTTTCGGCTGTATTTTTTTATTTTCAAGGGTTTTTTTGGAACATATCACATGAACTGTCAATGTATGTAATTGAGTAGTGTGAAAATTCTTCAGAATATCTTCTTTTTTTCCCCACAGAAACATGGGTCTAAAACATGAAGGTGAGTAGTATATGGCTAAAACAAGCATTATTTATATTTCTTTAATGTTCATGACAACATCATCATTCCAGGAGACTGAATGAAAGCTTCTGTAACCTAACCACAGTCTGTTATTTGAAAGCGCAATGCTTTTAACGTATTGAGGCTGTAGTAAAACGAAGCCTGTGAATGGCTTCCAATTTCTTCGTCATGGAAAATGTCTGAATCTTCCAAGGCTGAGGATTTCTCCTTTAATTCAAGTATGAAAATCCTAATGGCTGTTGAGTCTGTTTAAACTAAAGTGGCTCTTTGGAAAACGACATCAGAGCATGTTTGGTTGTTTATTGACCTATATGAAAAAAAAAATTTGTTTGGAAAAGTCACCTGCATTTTTCCCAATATAATGAATATTCATATATTAATATTAATAACAAGATAGTGAAATAAGCATACGCTTTACTATATGTGGAACGTTATTGGTGAAGTCAAATAGAACAATGTGTCCTTAGAGCGTTGAGGCTTTGTTATAATAAACAACGTTTACAAGCCGCATCAAACCGAGGCAGCCAAGGGGCAAATAGTTGAGACAGTATTTACAATTAAACAATTATTGTGTGTTCTGGATGAACAAATCTAAACACAACAGTAAAGCACATCCAGAGACTAACCTACTATTGCACAAAATAAGGCTCTGTTTCCCATTCTGTATTAAAATCTCAGAGACAGTCAACAAGATTTCTTGTCAGTAAACATGTTAATTAAGGAGTAAGATCCTACAAAAAAGTAAAACAAATAATAAAGTCATCCAACAAAGACATGTTTCCATTCAGCATGGTTAAGTTACTTATTTTAGCACTCAACCTATAAGTTCTAAAACCAGATATTATTATTATTATCCATTTCCCAAAAGAGTAATGTAGTTTAAATTATAGAAATAGTATTAAATGCTAAAATAACTGTCCATGCTGTTCTGTGAGATGGTTTAAGGACAAATCATAATTGTATAATTCATATTATATGTATAAAGTTCTATTCATAGCATTATCAAGTCTGTTTAATTTTAGTGCATTTACTTGTGGATGTGAAACTGAATCTGACACCACTTGGGGCAACCTAGTTTTTCCTCACAGTTTACTGTCAACATTAATACTGATTCATTGTTGTTTAAGGAGGGTGAAGCAGGCCTATATTTTAACTTAGTCTTAATGTTACTTTCTGAACATTATGCAATTTAATGTGTGGTTAAACAGCAACAAAGTCAAGCTTCCAGCTTTGGAAGTAAGGGCAATGAAAGAAAGTGAGTTGCCTCAACACAATTCAAAAGAGTATAAATCTTCAGTTACAAGAAAATAAATTCCATTAACATAGTCACAAAGCGAGAGTTGTTCTACTTACAAAAAAGTGATCATCACCTGTGTTTTATTAGTTATAAACTTGAGATGCACTGAGGAAAATAAACCATCCTTTATCCCATCTCTCAAGGAAATGAAGGCTGTTTCAAATCCAAAGTCTAAAAACTTGTGGAGCATGTTGGGGGTTACAACAAGTTCACTCTCGGCCATGCACCATTCATCATCCACCATGTACACACACGCATATATACAAAATAATATTCATATCTTCAAAACAGTGCACAGGATCAGTTTGTCAGTCCAAACAACTAAATGGCACCACAACACAGGTATCTGATGGCAGATGGATAACCTTCCCTTTGTTGTTATAACAGTTATGCTGTTGATTTACGATTGCATTTTTTTTTCATCTTCTAGGGAGCTTAAATAAAATTCTGGTGATATTTTTTTAGTGTGAACTTGGATTTGCTTGTGTGAATTGGCACAACACCATAGATAGAGCACATGGGTTATACAACTTCAAAGCAAGTGGTGTCCCAGTAATATACTGTAAATAATTAGTGTGAGACAGATCTTGAAATGTCTCACACGTTGCAATATCCCAGACTATTGAAATGGCTGTTCTAGTTTTTGTTTACTTTATGCTGACTCTTCTTTGATTCAGTATTGGACTTAAAAACCCCTATCATGGTCTCCTACAATAGGTTAACATGCATCCAAGGTCAAAAAACACTTGAGTTTTCTCATAATATTGCTGCATCACATCTTTTTTCACAGTGTCTGAAATAGTTCAATAAATGATTCAGTCTCTCTAAACCCCTCCTTTCCAAAAGCCTACTCTGCTCTGATTGGTCAGTTGGCCCACTCTGCAGTGAAAGGTCCTTCTGAACCTCTTAAAGGGATCCACTTTTTTGGAAATAGGCTCATTTTACCACTCCCCCAGAGTTAAACAGTTGGGTTTTACTGTTTTTGAATGTGTTCAGCCAATTTTTTTATATTTAGAAGAATATCAGTAACCAGATAGTTTCTGGTCTCATTGACTTCCATAGTATATTTTTTTTCCTACTATGGAAGTCAATGAGACCAGAAACTGTCTGGTTACTGATTCTTCAAAATATCAGAAAATCGGCTGAATGGATTTGAAAACGGTAAAACTCAACTGTTTAACTCTGGGGGAGTTGTAAAATGAGCCTATTTCCAAAAAAGTGAAGTATCTCTTTAAAACCTCTTAAAATAACACAGTCTCATCCCAAGACATCATATAACCGACGTCTTGGGACGTCTTTTGACCATACGTCAACATCCGCCCTTTTAGGGTACCTTTAAACGTCGGTTAGATGACGATCCCGGGCCGTCATACAACTTACGCTTTACCTTTAACGTCTGTTAGGTGATGGGGTAGGTTTAGGTCTGGGGTAGGGTTAGGATCCGATAACGTCATCTAACCGACGTTTAAAGGTACCCTAAAAAGGCGGATGTTGACGTATGGTCAAAAGCAGCCCATTCTCACCCCCAAGGCGTCACCTAACTGACACCTTGGGACGCCTTGGGAAGCATTTGACCATGCTTCAATATCTGACGCTTTAGGCGCCCTTTTAGCGTCAGTTAGATGACGCCCTAGGATCGCGTGTACCCTACCCCCACCCCACACCTAAACCTAACCGCGTCCTCTAACTGACGCTTTCCTTTAGCGTCAGTTAGATGACGCCGCAGGATCGCGTCATGTAAGTGACGCTAAAGGGCGCCTAAAACGTCAAATATTGAAGCATGGTCAAAGGTGACGCCTTGGGGTGAGAATGTATTGTCAAAAGACATCCCAAGACGTCAGTTAAATGAAGTTTTGGGATGAGACTGCGCTAAAATATGTGTTGAAAACGAAACGGCTATGAAATCTGAATTTCAGCTCCGGGGGGCTTCTTCAGCACTTTTATACGCAATGATACAAACAGTAATGATGGTGTCGGTTTTACCTTATCAACGACAGAACTTGCTGGCGACTCCTTTCAGGCAGTTCAGAATCAATTCTTTAAATCGTCATTAATGCATTTTGATCTTTGAAATTTTGTAGACCTTTTACATTCACAAACAACTATATTACACAACATGAAAGGTAATATCCGAAAAAGCATAAGAGTGGAACTCAAATGCTGCCACTCACTGTGGTGTATTAAATGTGTTTATACAATTCTGCTGCATCATACAAAATCATTGTGTTTATTTTATTTTAAAACTGTATATTAACAATAAGATGATTATTTGATTCAATCTCAACTAACTAACATGCATTGTTCTGTACGTGGCAATAGTTGCATTTCATTTGTGTAGTCACTTTTTCATTTCATGTGAGTGTATGTAATTCCAATAATATTTCTCAGAAGTGATATTTGAGTGAGTGCATTTTAAAGCAGATACTTTTTGTAGGTAAAGTGTCTCATTGTGGCATACTGCTATTATTGTTTTGCTTCATGCTCGTTTTGTTAATATTACCTGCGTTCATTTCAAAACTACATTCCTGAAAAAAAAGGTGTGCCTAAATGACCTGTTATGCTAAAGGTTTAGACTCTTTTACATCTTAATCATCAAGCAAGTCATTTATCTGTAATCTCCAGTAAATGCACAACATCTATTATGTAATTTTTTATTCAGGTGTAATTGTGCTTGTGTCATTTTTCAAAATACTGTTATGTAATCCTCTTGAGCATAATACTCTGAACAGCCTCTGAACTATTTTCTTTTGAAGTATTTTAAGTAAAACAGGCATGTAACAGTAGCTTACCTGCCATGGATGAGACGTTGATGATAACTCCTCCTTCCTTTCCATACTCTTTACTCATGTGTTCTAGTGCTAAATATGTCCCCTTTATGACGGATGTCTGAGGAAGAAAACAGCTGTATAAATCTACTAGCGCATACTGAACAGATGTTTTCTTAGGAGAGTGAGATTATGTTGACATTGGCTTGCTATTATGAACTAACATAAACACACATTATTTTACTGCATCATGTCCATTATGAAATCACTCTGCAGGGCATGAATAATAAATACCTGTAGTCGATTATTTCATTTCATGTACTATTGTGAAATCTTTTGGACTAGAAGCAGGGGGTGTAGTGTGAATTTGTAACTGCTTTCCTGAAGTGTGGTTGAATGTTGTGCCCTAAGGCATGAAACGTTATACAGACTATCTGTGTAAATCATGTGTTCAAGGAAATGAGGTTGAGTGGAAAATGCAACAGTTTGGCATGATCTTTCCAAGTGAGTATTTTCAAGTGATTTTTAACCCTTGCATTTTTGTAAAAATTGTATAGGGTCGCTAACGACCCGAGGTGTGTAACAGTGTATTAAATTTATATCACAGAAAATAGAATAATTAATTAAAATGTATTAAATGATGATGATATAAAACATCTGCTCAAACTGAACCCTTCCAAGCTCCACAAGGTAACAAAATATGCTCTATTTAATTCTTCTGTAATTGTTAAAGCAGGAGAGTTTTAAATTATCACATTTTAGATATAGATTTGGGTCTCTAAAGACCCCAATATGTAATAATTGGCAATATATGAATGATTTAAGGGTTAACTCACCAAATTCACTTCAATTGTCTTTTCCCAGTTCTTCTCGTTGTTGATTCCAGCATTATTGATGACAATATCCAATCGACCAAACCTATCTACAGTGTTTTGAAAGGCATCTAAAGCAAGAAAAACAGTTTTCATGTTATGATAATTATCAATAATAATAGTTCCACTTTAGACAGCAGTACAATGTGGCAAAACCAAATAAGCAATCCAGGTAGGCAGCTTTTGAAATACAGCCGTTGTCAGCCTGCATGTGCCCTCACCTGACTTGCAGCTGCAGCATTCCACAAAGAAACATTTAATTAAACTCTATAGCTAGTAAGTGTGTCGTTAGAAACAAGTCCAACAGGAATGAACAATCTCCTCACCACCGACCCAAACTTTAGACAAACCATAGACAAAACATTTGATTGTGTTAAAACTTCTAACATTCTTCAATGTTGACCTGGGGCCCTATGAAGGTCTACTATGACCTAATTAACTTCCCAAACAACAAGACTCTGTTCAGGAATAAGATGTGTTTCACATACAGGTGTTCAATGAGAAGTGGATGATAAATGCCTTATAAGTAAAAGCCTAAATGAAAAAGTACGATTTTACCTTTAAATTTCCCCGAGTCTGTCACATCACACTGGATAAAAATGCAGCTATCCTCTCCAAACTGGCCATCTAGATCACTTTTACATTCCTCTCCCACAGACTGGTTTAGGTCTACCATTGCAACCTGAATTGTCAAAAAGTAAATAAATAAATATCACAACGCTAAAACAAGTACACTAACTAAAGCCATCAAATGGTGGATGATCAAATAGGGAAAATTTGCAACAAATAAAATAGTTTAGATTTGTACAAGTTTTCACAATCGTTAATAGGATAAATCCGCATTAAAATGTATAATATAAATTTGAGAAAGCGAAACCTTCGCCCCATTCCCCAGGAGATCTTCCACCACGGCTCTTCCGATGCCTTGCGCGCCGCCGGTGACCAGAGCCACCTTCCCGTGGAGAATCATGCTGCTCACCGCCGGACGCACCGCGCACTGCTTTATGTAGGCGTACAGTCAGATGGGGGCGTGTAGATTCAGACCTACTACAGTAAACACAGACGGCCAGGTGTCGTTTTACAAACTATCATTTACCCCCCAAAAGATGATTAGCCTTCAAACATATTTTGTAAGTTCTTTAATGCCCTCGGCAGCAGTCGAATCCAGAACAAGTACACACACGTATAAAGTGAGAAAATGAACGCACCTAAATGAACGAGACCAAAGATGCTTCTAAACATCTTTATTTTTCAGTCTTTGTCAGAGGGCGCCTCAGTAAACCTAAAAAGAACTTTACACTTTACATTACAGTGTTCATAAAAGTTTAAATACCGAGAAACTGTTTTGTGTGGCATTTGTATGTGCTGTTTTATGACTGACTATCTATGCTATATGTGGACACTTGTAAAGAAGAGCGTGACCATTTACAGATGTACACGGAAGAACATATGCGTCTAACCTAACCAACTCTCTTTTGATTATTGCAGCGAGAACAAGACTGACAGGTCAGATTCACATAAAAAAAATGCAGTACAACAGACTTAAGTTCATGCATAACATTTAATATATTAATATGCACAAAACAAATTACAACTGCTCTTGCATTATACTGTAAATGTCAATGAACTTCCTATTTTCACAGCTCTATTTTATCTTAGGAATGTGTGAGACTAGATATGCTTTGATCATTTGTATGGCACAGTTTTCCTGCAGATTACTTTTATTTTCAAAGTAAAGGAAATACATTTCTCCCAGACAAGGTTTCCATGCTTATTATCTTCATCATCTTGACAAAAAAAAAAAAAAAATATATATATATATATATATATATATATATATATATATATATATATATATATATATATATATATTCTTTTTTTGTTTTGTTTTAAATAAAGTCTGGTCCCAGAAATTTCAGTTTTGAACAGTACTCAAAGAACAGTGAACAGATAATTCTGAATTTCAGTGTTAAAAAATAAATAATGATAATCTTGTTAAACATTGTTTCAAATACATTTTCAGTGCCATATGGATAATTAAAATATAGAAGCAGAACTTAATAATGGATCTCTCTTTTAATCAAAATCCAAAGCCATATAATCACAATTCATGCAGTTAGATTAGTTTAAAACCTCTCCGTTGTTTTATATTTTATTAATTACGAGAGAATTGGTTTGCACTCATTTTTGAGTATTCTCAGAAAACACATTGGCTGAGACCCCGGTTCACCTCTTTTCTCCATTCACGAATATGCAACACATGTCTGCCAGAATTCACTCCCAGCCGCATTATTTTGCAGTGGCATCATTAGCTTGAAGTGATTTAAAATGGTTTTTGAACAACAATGCTTTTGTTTGAGAGAAAAAAGAAAAAAAAAAAACAGTTGGACTTGTAGAATGGTTTCAATTAGTCTATGGTACTAAAAGTACACCACCCATTAAAGTTTTGGAAATATGTTTTCTTGAAGTAGTTAATGTGAAGGTGTTCATAGGTGTAAACAGAATAGTCTTCTCTGCTGGTTCAGGGTCATTCTTGAGATTTAGCTCAGAATGTTTTTGGCCTGGATGCTGGTTTCTAGAGCTGGTCAACAATCAGGTCAGGACAAAATGACCAATACGCTGACCAAATGCTAATAAAAGCAATTCAAGACTTCCTTATAAAATCATCAAGATTATATATTGTGTTACAGTTCTGCTTATATACTTGCCATTTTCAATAGCTGTGTATCAAAAATACAACATAGAACATTGGCAGTAAAGCTGTAAGAGTTGACAAAACCAGTGGCAAGACACACACATCTGTCTCTATATGGGCTGTAATCGGTGTCGGACTGTGCTCCTGTGTTAAGCAGATGTGAGGAAGTTTTGTCACTTTTATAGTAGTTTGTTAAAGGACAGGTGGGTCAGAGGCCTTATGGATCCATTGCATAGTGAGCGAGCGCAGTGTCCTTGAATGGGTGCACAACACAAAACAAACTATTGAAAGTAACCACTGGTCCTTGACATCACAGTTTTCCATAGTCATTTTCAGAATTCAGCATAGAGCATGGCAGGAACGGCAGTAATAGCATCAGAGTTCCTTGATGCAGCTTTACTGTGTTACTTACAGTATACTTCCCAAGCTGCATCACGCCATGTTCCATCTATTTCTTGTGCACATCCTCATGGCGTAGGATTTTGTACAGAACCCAATAGAAAATATTGAAAAACAAGAAAGCCAGTGGGAATCCGGCACGGGACACAGTGTCGATCTTCTTGGCTCGGTCGATGAAGAGTTTTCTCATCTCCTCATGACTCTTGCTGGCAGCGAGGGCTGGGTCAGAGGGTGTTGAGGCCGCATTGTTTGCGGCTTTGGGCACAGCCCCGTCTTTCCCTGCGTTGGGAAAACTCAACCTGCTCTCCCGTACATCCTCCTCCTTAGCAATAGGAAAGAATACAAAGAGAGAAGCAATCAATACTCTACAGTCCTATATTCACAAAAGTGTATCTTCCTTCATAGAGGATTTTGATAATAATGTGAACAGTAAATTAGTGTCGGCATTCTGTTTGGTTAAGAGATGTTTGTAATTCACTTTAAATTACGTTTAAGTTTATGCTAAAATAATGCCTTCAAGCACATTTTATTTATTTATTATTTTTTACAAATGTCATTAGCTTTCTGTCCTGTTGTCAACAATGATTTTCAGACAATTAAATAAGACTTTGGAAGACAGAGGAAAATTTGAACCCATAAAACACTAATTACTTATTTTTCCCCCACTAATAAAACATAAGGAAAGATGGCCATTTTTTCTTTTATTGGAAGATAATAATTTAGTAAGTCTTGAGTGTGGCAACAGCTGAAAATATAATTTTATCATTTCAAAGTCATTATTTCAGTGATACTATACATTTATCTTAATTTGTATATTTATTTGATGCTACTTGCATTCATTGGTAGTCTGCCAACTATTGTTATATATATATATATATATATATATATATATATATATATATATATATATATATATATATGTATATATTAGGGCTGTGCAAAAATTAATTGTGATTAATTACGACGCATCCAAAATAAAAGTCTGTGTTTACATAATGTATTTGTGTGTGCTGTATATAATTATTTTGTATATATAAATACACACATGCATGTATATATTTAAGAAAATGTGTTATTCATATATATAATATATATATATATATATATATATATATTTAAGCGCAAATAATTCTTAAATATATACATGGATGCATAGGTATTTATATATATACAAAATAATTATATACAGCACACACAAATATATTATTATGTAAACACAGACTTTTATTTTGGATGCGATTAATCGCAATTATATATATATATATATATATATATATATATATATATATATATATAGTTTGGTGCTCAGTATTTGTTAGACTGATCAACATTTTTTTCAGGATTGTTTGATCATCATCATCATCATCATCATCTTCATTTGAAATAGAAATCATTATTAATGTCTTTAATGCCACTTTAAGTCAGTTTAATGCGTCCTTGCTCAATAAAAATCTTATTGACCCTGAACTTTTGAATGGTTCTGTATATTATCTTAAAATAAACATTGGGGGAATCTACAGATGTATTAGAATATAGTTTATAATGGCATGCTCTAAATAGACTGTTATCTAAAAAAGGTGTAACAATTGTTAATTTGTAAATATACCATTAATTGTATACAGTTAATTCATGTTCGTTCAAAATAGATTTAGTCTGTTAAAGTTATATAGACTGTATGTAGAAATTAACATTAACTTAAATGCTCTAAAAATCATGTCCAAAGTTAGTTCATGAGACCAAATCCAATTTAACAAATTTAACCTCAAGTAAGGTTCAACAAATAGGAAAAAAAGATGAAAATAAATGAACCCATTATTATTATAAAAGACTCAAGTGGATATTAGTTAACATTATGATCATTAGTACTAAATGATAAAATGATGTGACATGCTGTTTCATGAGGGGTTGACACTGAATGAACATGAGGAAGAAGGGGATGAAGAGGAGTGACTGTATCATGATCTCATCAGTCAACTGAAGGGACAGAGATGGAGTGCTGTGTGCTCTCTCTTTACCCAGTCATTGGATTCGTCGAGTTGGTTCATTGATCCGTAAACAGGCTCGGCACTGCGTAGGCCATTGATATGACGCAATGACTCGGTAAGCTCCTCATCAAATGTTTGATCGAAACTCTTTCAGCACAGCGGGGGTATTGAAAGAGAGAAAGAAACACAAAGCATGCAAACTAATAAAATATAATGGCTCACCACATGCAGGATATTATGTGAGGTCCATAATTGAAAAATAAATCAAAATATTAATCAGTGGCATTCAAAAATAACTATTTCAGGCATGTACTGTATGAAATTGCATGAAAAATGGGTATTCTTTTTTTAAATCAAGTGATTGCATCTGTAAAGCATCTGCAGCATCAAATATTGTGCCTGTGCCTGGACTGCTTGCACATGCATTTTATAATGTCATTTAAACTGTGATGGGTTGTCTGGTTTGTATCTCTAATTTTTCTCTTTATGAAAATTGCCAGAATATTCCACTGGCTAAGTTTCATATCATGAGTCAATAATCTTTCAGCTCCATAATGCCAGGAGAAATAACACCCCATGCCCACATGCAATTTGAATACACTCCAATAAGACACCATAAACAGACACAACATCACAATTTGACCTTTGTAGTGTAGAGCAGGATTTAGCCTTTGTTTGAAATATGTTTGGTTATGAAGTTATATACTTCTATAGGCCTATACTTATATCCATAATACGTCACTGAATACTTCTGTCCTATAGGGGGCAGTGTTGTATTTGTGTAGGATTAACAATATGGGGGTTACTGCGATACCAGTGTCAACAAATGTAATTCCAGATGCTTATTATAAAAAAAGACATGCAAATAACTACTCTTTTTTTTTTTTACTAAATACTATACAATAAATAACATTATCAATGATAGACTGTTGTTAATGTGACATTACATGTTGCTCAAACTCAACATGCCTTCCAGAACATACACATTAGTTAAACTGTATTTGGCTGCGTATTTAGAATTTATCTGAGAATGTCTAAAAGGCACATATATTCTGTCCTAATCATCTGCTTCAGTCAGATTCAAGTGCAGTGACAGTTTGTCCTCATACAGGGCAAAATCCATCCAAATGGATTTTCAAATTCACTTCAGTTCTTTGAATGGCACTCTATTGGATTCTGTTTTTAGACGTATAATATGCTACAGATAATCTTCACTTTTAGAAATTTATGTAAATTTCACAGTATTTTACTGTAGGACAGTTATAATAGATTAGTTACTGTTACTGTATTTTAAAGTTGCATTGTGGGAAATATCACCTTGGCACCACTAAAATAAAGTATTTTTCATTTACGGTAAATCGAAATGCTACTGCAGGTTTTTGGGAAACTTCTTGAAATTTGAATGTTAAAATGTTTTTTTTTTAATGTATACGATTGAACAATTAAATTACAATAATTACAAAAAATACAATAATTTGTACAGTTTTACAAATAAATAGTAAAAGTGGACAACAAATTACAGTAAATTTCAAAGTGTAAACTTATGTATTTGTATTAATATAATATATTACTGGAGGAAAGACTATAACATTATTGTGTTTTACAGTAAAAAAAGACACTATACTGTAAATAAATTTACAGCAATGTAAATTGTACTCTAAATATGAATAGTATTTTTACTGTTAGTTTAAGTTACAGTAAGTTACTGGCAAACAGCTGCCAGTAAGTTACTGTAATTTCTGATTTTTTTTTTTTTTTTTTTTTTTTACAATAAGGTGAACTGTAATAAATTACCTTTAATCTAATTTGACAAAGGGTGTGTTTGCAACTGATATTTCCGAGAATCTTTTTTTTATCTTTATACCCCAAGTTTAAGAGGGTTATACAAGAGCATATAAGGTCCATTAATTTGATTGAACTAGCAGTCCAAGAGTGCTGATTCTTGTGGAAATATTTTCTTTGGAAGCACAAAAATAAATATAAAAGCTGTTTCTGTAAATTCAATTATATTTTAATTCATTTATTTCTAAAGCAATTCGGTTTGGTCCATAAATCTGATTGGCTAATTTACAGTTCCGGAATAACTGATCAACATAACAGGAACTCTTTACTGTTTGTATAATTGTATATTTGTTAGTGTATTTCAGACAGTATGTGTATTGGTGGGTATTTGTCAATGACTCTTTCAACAGGTCAAATTGTTACGCAAGTAGGTGGCGACAAGTATCTGTCTTAATAAATTCTTCCAGAAAATTTCATTCAATGATTGAGCTATTTAATCATACATTCAACCGACTCATTCAAAACCACTTAAAAGTGACTGTCAATATGAGTGAGTCCAACGCATTCTCATCCCAAGGCGTCATATATGATACTTTTGCAAAAGCGTAAAAATACAGCGCACATGGCACCCTTTAGCGTCAAATGAGACGCTTCGGTTATGGTTAAGTTTAGGTATGGGGTAGGGTTAGGGTTAGACCACTAGGGGGCGCCTTCTGCCCAAACGTATCTGCATCTCATTTGACGTTAAAGGGTGCCATGTGTGTTGAATATTTACGCTTTTGCAAAAGCGTTGTATATGTCGCTTTGGGATGAGAACGGTGAGTCACTGAATCATTCATCCAATCGATTTGTTCTAAAACACAGAATCATTTAAGAACAAACGACAATGACAGCACCAGTGTTGCAACGATTCTACTGTGGATTTGACTGGAACTATTTTCATTTGCTCAATATTAACTTCTTTTTTTTTTTATACTAGCAATATCAGACTCACAGTCGTGCTGTTTTTCCACAAACAGACTCAGTGTGCCAACATCAGCACTCATAAATACTTGCTTCAAAATTTCTCATGATTTTTTATGGATAATATATAAAAATAATTTACATTTGAGTTTCGACTTGTATGTGTCCACATCAACATGAAAGGTGAGAACTCTGTATTATCACTTACCTTCAAAACACACAAAAGCAATTTACATCTTATCATAAATGTGGGTTCACACTAATCAGATGTGTTTTGCATAATTTTGCGACAGATTGCCTGATACAGTTCAGCTTAGTCCTTACCTTTCCAGACTTCTTCCTTCTCCGTCGGAATCGTAAGAGTTCCTTGTGTTGCCGTGAAACAAAGTTGACTGCAGCGTACTCCAATAGGGCAGAAAAGACAAATAGCAAGCACACAGCCATCCAGATGTCAATAGCTTTCACATAGGACACCTACATAGTGGAAACACACAAAAACAGTTGTTCTCAGAGACCTTAATTAGCCTTTAGCTTTTACATTACAGCCTGCATTACAGCCAAGTCGTTTTATTATTGAACAAAACAGGGACCGATTTGACTCTTGTCCTCATCACCGCTATGAATCAGAGATAAATTTCTGTCTGCCGGGTGAAAAAGCCTATTTTCTGGAATGTTTAATTGTATTACATAACTCAATGTAGCATTTATGAATTTTTAATATGCAATACACACTGCACGTCTGCTTTCACACATGGATGCATTTACACATTCTACTGTGGACTGCATTAATAAATGATAACTGAGAATGAATGGCAGGAAAAGAGATGCTTTGAAGTGCTGAAAAAAATGTAAACCCTAATACTTCAGTGATGTTCATATTTGTAACGAAGATGCTGCAAGGCTCTCACTTTGATGTATTATGCACTCTGACCTTAGGTAAAGACGTCCTGGATCCAGAGCTCTGAGTTGTCATTGTGAGAACTGTAGTGATTCCCAGGGCGACGCGGGCAGGAGCGGCATCCATGTTGATCCAGAAGGAGACCCAAGAGAGGATGACGATGAGCAGGCTGGGAATATACATCTGGATCAGGTAGTAGCCCATCTGTCTTTCCAGGTGAAAACGTACCTCGATGCATGTGAACTTGCCTAGAAGGAAAAAAAAGGTTGACAGAGGGTTATTTTTATAATAAGGGTTTTTGCTTCTAAGCTACTGTCTCTCTAAGTAAAGACCATTTACACAACTAATAGTTGCCTTGGAATGCTATTGGATGGAATATTTTGCGAATAGGCCTGTTCACCTGGCAATGAACTCACACAACCTGCAAACTTTGCCTTGAAGCAGTATCTTGTTTTACTGGACTGAATAAATCAACAGTCAAATCAGTCAAATGGCTAATATATATATATATATATATATATATATATATATATATATATATATATATATATATATATATATATATAATGTGTTAAGTAACATGTATAGATCATGCATATTTAGGTACTCTTGAATGCTTCAATCATATGAGGTTTTGAGCTTATAATGTCAGTGTTGTAATTTTACAACATTGGGTTAAAGAGGTTACAAAATTACCTGTGCCCCTTTCACATTACATGGATTTTACTTCTCGCCTGCTCCATGCGAAATAAATCCTAATAGGTACATAATGTGTTTGATTTTTCACACATTTTTAAATGTCTGCTTTCTTACAATTTTGAGTTCTTTTTGAAAAAAAAAATTATGATCCCACAGACTGAAAGTGTACTATTTATTTACATGTAAAAGCAGATATTTGTTTCATATGTGGTTGTGCAACAATTGTAGACAGCCATTACACAGACAGTTAAATTTATGCACATAATCCGCATGAAAGGTAGAGAGCACCTACTTAAAACGCCTGAGAGCTTTCAGCTGCAGTCTGTTTCTTTTTTCTTTTCTTTTTTCTGTTTTTTTTTTTTTTTTTTTTTTTTTTTTTTGTTCTCTGCAACTGAGCCATTTCCTCTCTCAAAACAAATTTCTGCAAGGGTTGTCTTTCCTGAAAAGCAGGGAGACGGCTTTCACTTTTTCTGTCTCTTTTGTTCCAAACTCCCGCAGAGATTTTTGCCTGGCAATATTCCGGACTGTCCTACTCTCTAAACCAGAGTGCACTTGGGGGGTAAACATACACTTTAAAAAGTCAATACATGAATGAAAAAATCTGTAAACCTAAATGCAATTGTAAATAATCGCATAATGAATGCTTGCTCAATTTTATACATTGGCTTATACATGTAGTATATTAATTTAAATTGTGCCTAAACAAGTAATTGCTTCTAAAGAGTATATTTGCTCTCTCTGGAATGTAACCTGCTCACTCTCACACAAACACACACTTTGAGTCTCCTCTGCAGTTTGGGTGGTTGGAGCTGTCAACAATTTAGTTGAGGTGAACTGAGATTAAAGCCCCTGAGAGACTAAGGGAGAGAGGTGAGAAACAACAACAGAAGGAAGAGGGAAGGGAAAGGAACAAAAACCAGGATACACTCTGTGTTATGGAGCCTGACAGCCCTTAACGTTCCCATGACGGTGGGATGTGCTGCAGGCTCAGGAAACAACTCAACAGAATAAACCATCCAGAGAGATTGCAATGGATTGGGGTAAAAACAGATTGGACAACCACAGAAGTGTAATTTCTCCCATATTTTTCATAATTTATCTTGTCAGGGATCAGGATAAGTAATATTTCAAAATTAATTAGTGGAAAAAATATGCTATTAGGAGCTACCATAATATGAATGTCAATGGGATCTATAATCTATTTACCTCCCCGGTTTCTCAGCCATAATGTCAACCAATAGAAAAAAAAGCTAGAGCAGAGAAGAAGGATAATGATATCGGTGTCACATCAGGAGCATTAACAGTTAATGTTAACCAATTCTGAGTGTCGTAAGCAGTAAGTCATAATAAAAAATTTTGTTTTCCCCTAGTGTGAGAGAGATCATGGTCATACGGAGGCATAAAAGGAGGATCGACGTCTGTGGAGATCGAGAGAGGAACTGATTTAATGTTGTGTTGTTTTATGATGTGTTGCTTACTTTCGTTTTTGTATTTGTTTATATATTATTCAAGGGATACTCCAGCGTTTTTTGTTTTTTTTTTTCACATCAAGCTATATTATTCCGTTAACTCATGATACATATACCTCTCTCGTCTCGTCTCTCGTGCGTGCACTCAATCGCTATGGTGAGACACTTTGATAGCACTTAACTAGCCCATCATTCAATTGGGGCTAAGCAGAGAAGCGACCAAACACCTCCACGTTTCCCTATTTAAATACAAACACAAGTAACTCGACCTAGGACGGTGACACAAAATAAAACGTTGCACTTTTCTAAGCGTGTAAAGTGGATAACTATATTGTATGGCGGAATACCACAGCAAGTGCTTGGGAGCACTTCGCCTTGGCGCAGTAATATCATCACTCTGGAGGGGAAGAGGGCTTTTCACGAGTGATGATATTACTGCGCCGATCCGAAGTGATCCCAAGCACTTGCTGTTGTATTTCGCCATACGATTTAGTTATCCATTTTACATGTTTTGAAAACCATAACGTTTTATTTTGTGTCACCGTCCTAGGGCGAGTTCCACTGCTCGAGTAACTGTATTTAAATAGGGAAAACGTGAAGGTGTTTGGTCGCTTCTCTGTTGGTCGCTTTCTCTGTTGACAAAACAACATGCCTGGAAACTCGATGTACTCCGGCCCGTATAAATGTGTGGTTCGACCACGGGGTGGCAGGTCAGAGTAACTGGTACTCGGAATGTGCCTTGATGCCACCATGCCCAACTCGGGATAGATTGCGAAGCCAGAGCTAAAGTGGCCTCATATGAAGCAGTTTGAGCACAGTTGCTGTGGCTGCAGTCCTATCCCCCAGGAGCCTCTGAAATAACTTCAGTGGAACTGCACTCTTGTCGTCGAATTGTCTCAGGCAAGTCAGTCGCTCGTAAGCTGACCGAGTCGATTTCCATACCAAAAAAGAGATCCTCGACACGGGGCAAAATTTGTTCTTCTCCCAGTTGACCCAAAGGCCCAGACAGCCTATGTGCCGGAGCACAAGCTCCCTGTGTTCGCAAACCTGGTCTGGAGAGTAAGCTAGAATCAGCCAGTCATCAAGATAGCTCAGAATGCGAACCACGCGTTGCCGTAGCGGAACAAGAGCTGCCTCAACGACTTTCGTGAAGACGCAAGGAGACAGGGCTAGCCCGAATGGGAGGACCGAGTACTGGTATGCCCGCCCAGTTCAGGACTATACCTGCAGAAAAAAATCTGTTCTTTTTTTAGTACACTGCTTAATTTAAATACTTAGGAAACCCAAAGGAGCTTCGATCCTTTCACTGGTTGGCTTGTTCTGCATTAGCTCAGGGATGAAAACCCGCTGTGACATCACTAAAGCTGTGCCATGTGCTTATTTCACATCCCTCATGACTCAACTGATGGAACATGCAGCTCTGAGCAAATGTATGAGTGGGCTGAACTACATGAGAAAGAAGAAAGTCTTGTGTGACAGAGAAGGAAATGTGTGAGCAATCATGCAGAAGGCCCTGTGTCCATCCTGTCACACTGGAGAGGGGAGATCACATTTAAATAAGTGTTAATGAACCGATGGTGAAAGTAAAATGTCATTGTGGTGTTTAAAGGCTAATGTGATTTTTAGCATCTAATGCGCCTCTGTACCTGTTGGTATAGGTCAACCGGGGTTGGTTGTAAGTCTACATTACATTAACTCCATAGGAAAAGTATGCTTGCAAAGAAATGTCTACTTGCATTAAAGGAACATTGATTATTATTCATTATGCTTATCTCACAGGTACCAGTTTTATTTTGCTATGTAGGCCTATAACACTAGCATATACAGAACACGTAGTATATTTTCATAATGTAACAGCCTGACAAATCTGTGGATTGTCAGTGTCTGAAAAGATGCCATAGATCAAGTATTGAATTATTGATTCCTTACTATAAAAATGCAACACAGGCAATTGGACACTAAGTGGTGTTCAACCAATCGGAGGTGCCTGCAGAGTGGATATGCTAAGAGATCAATATATTGTATACAAGCCGGTTTGAATGACTCGATCTAAAAATGTGTCTATTCAACTTGATTTTACAAGCCAAACTAAGCCAACATCCTAAATTCTACTTGTGATGCCACAAAATGCATAAATTGTAGTATTACTGCAATGCTTTTTACAGATTTAAACATTTGTAAAGTGTGATAGGAGAGTTCCACTCTTTTCTAAAGCTGGTAGAGGGTTATTAATTGTATATTTTTATAGACATATATGTCTCAGGGGATCCTTGTTCTGATGCTCTACCAACCAATTAGCGCTGAAAAAGGGGTCCTGAAAAAGGTGTAAGACCCCTGATGTAAAATATTGTAGGGCACTATTAAAGCCAGAGGCTAAATCACTCCAGTATGTGTGTGTGTGTGTGTGTGTGTGTGCAAAAAAAAAAAAAAAAAAAAAATATATATATATATATATATATATATATATAAAATAGGTTTAAGCATTATAAAATATAACAGAACTAAGTAATAATCCAATTAGACCTTGGTAGGTGGTAATAGCTTTTGGACATTATGCTCATGATGTAGGTAAAAATGAAACGTGAATGACATGATACGTGTTTATAATAAAAATTATTTTGATGCTAATGGCTCATTTTTTTTAAATTGATTTATTATACATACATACACACATAGAAGAAAAATGTAGAAACCACAAATATATATATTTTAGGAAATATTGTAATATTATATATAACTTCTATAATTTTATATATAAAATTGGTTTCTGCATTTTTCTTCTATACTTTTTCGAAACATACATTTGTAGTGTGGAGTATGCATATAAGAAATATGTCGTTAAATTATAAAATTATAATTCCCTAAGTGCTTTGCAGTTGTCTTTTACCTTTTATCTGGACACTCAACAGTTAACTCAATCAATATCAATTTGCATTTGTGAGCAAATATTGATTTAATTACTGAGTTAGAAATTTCAACTAAGTCCAGAGAATAGGACTGATACATAGATCCCTATAGACCTTATGTAGCTCCACCCCTTTTCAGTGCTGTGTTAGTGGTTCTGTCTTCCGCTTTGTATTTCCACAGCAGAAAGGTAAGATCTTATGGATTTATGAATGAACCCCTCATTTAACCCCTCTACAATAAGTAAATCCACTTGACTAGCGAATTACTCTTCGTCAGCGATGCCATATTAAATATATATATATATATATATATATATATTTGTATATAGAGCTGTAAACAGAGCTACCACAAAAACGAAAGTTCAAACACAAAATTATCAAGATGGCTGCATGCTTGTTTCTCTGGTACATAATGTCTATATAGAAGCAAACAGTGCCCAAACACAACTGCCAAGAGATTTCCTGTCAAAAGAAAATAGACCTTTGAATCTCGGTGTTCTTACAGTACCCTCTGATTTTTTTTTATTTTTTTTCCCATGCGGTTTTCCATTTCTTTTGCCTCTCAAGTATTTTAAGGGGAGATTTCTCTCTCATTTTGTCCTCACACAAAATAGTTTGAGGCAACCTGACCTTGACCCACCAGCATCTGTCACTCAGCCTGTCAGAAAGTCCCTTTGAGGTAAAACACACAGAGAGACAAAAGGCCAGCACACACCTCTTCCCTCGGGATTGTGTGGTCTTCCGTTATACAGTATGTACTACTGATATAACTGTAATTTGTCTTAAACAAAGTACTGAATAATTAATTCAATTACATCTGACCAGGCTAATGAGAGCTTGATCTTTAAGGACCTATTTGACAAGATGATGGGTACAAAAGGGATACATACAATTCTGCAATGCACTGATGATATAACAGTGTTTTAAAGGTACAATATGTAAGAATTTTGTAATATATTATCCAAAACTCACTTGCAGAGTGTGGGGTGGTGATGGCACAGTGGATAACATACCTTTGGTGTGAGACACCCCAATGTGTCCCTGAGCAAGACACTTAACCCATAGCTGCTCCAGACGCATTCGACCTCTGACATATATAGAAATTGTAAGTTGCTTTGGATAAAAGCGTCAGCTAAATCAATAAATGTAAATGTGATATATTTCCTGCAGTTGTGTACTTACAATATCCCAAAAGTTCCCAAATATTTTTAATTTCGGAGAAATTCCAATTTTAAATAATGAGCCATGATCCCAAACTTCCTGTTTACATGTTGCCTGCTAATGACATAATATCCGCGTTATTCCTGGTGTCCACTCATACTGCCATAGTAACCATGGCGACAGATGTGGACAACAGCGTTACCTCTAACGCTCACGCTGTTGTTGTTGTTTCGTTCAAACATTATGGACCATGGCAAGCAGACTTGGTGACAAAAGGAGAACTAAAACGAAGATCAATATCATTGGCGTTTTCGAGATGTCGAGAGCACCAAGTCCGTGACAAACTTCGACTTGACAGAGCTCTTGCATGTACTTTATTAGACAGGAGAGCAAATGTACATAAAACTAATCAATGTTATATATCTCAACATGATGAAATGTTAGAATATGATCTGTATGTTATTCTAATGTTGATCTAGCTTACTGCTAGTCTCATACAGCCAACAAACTATACATTTTAACTTTCACCACATTAAAATGCAGTTTAGTGTGATAGTGTAGACCAAGTGAAACAGCGCTGCGTTACCTCTAAAGTTTCATTCGTGTAATAAACTGACCTGTGTGAGTATTAATACAGCACTTGCGGGTAGTTTGGTGGAATGAAATGTCTCTCTGTGATGATATTTGTCTCTCATTAGCAATCACGCCCTACTTTATCCCACAGTCACGTTAAAAACATTAATGTATTCACTCATCCATAAACATTATTAGATCCATCAGCTTGACGAGTTCCATAATTCCGCTGGAATTTTGCGTCATCAACCTATGCCTTTCTTATTGTAAGAAGTAAGCGACCCCTAGAGGCAAAAAACTACAGTATAACTTTCTTTAAATTGCAGATTTGGGTTTCAAGGACACCAAGCCAAATGTGTAACATAGAATACTGAGCATTGTATAACTTTGTTAACTGATACATACAATTAGCAAGTATCAGGCAGTGAATACTCACTGATAGTGTTTTCTTCTCTCCCTTGATGTTTACATGTTACGTGATCGCTACGGGCCAAGCATGCACAATGGATTCATAATTGAATAATTGAGAGATGTGATAAAAAAGCTATGATGAGCTAATACCAGCCGCTCCTTAACCTTGTATCTCATTGAAGCAAGATTGCAGGCACAGTCTCCAGGATTTATTTTCTCTTTCCACCTCTCTAACAGTTTTCATCTGTTGGGACGTGACCCAAAAATCACAAGTCTGTTGTGATGTTGATGGCAGTAGGAAGAGCAATCATAAATGCAATCATGAAATGCTACTATTCTGTATAATCCTGCTTAGAATAGGAAAATTAGAGGCTATTCACATATTTTGTTGTTTACACAAAAAACTATACGTCCAATCGATCTCTGCGATATTTCATTTTGAGGGAAATTCTTCTGGCACATGGCTGAAGCTAGCCAAATTAGCCAGATGCTAACGTGGACAGGTTACATGACATCCTCTCATCCTTGAACATGAAACCCATGAACAAGACTGTTATTTGCTGTGAAAGAATGGCTTCTGAAAGCATGAAACCATTAAAATTGTATTTACGTTTAGACTATACAGTTAAAAGCTATACACTTTCCTGTTCAGCCAGTGTCATGTTAATAATATACTGTATGTTGCTGAGCACATTTTGTTGGATGACATGTTTTGAAAATTACCTGTGTTGTAGTGCTTGGTGCAGTATCTTAAATCAGACTCATCCTTGAGGATGAACTGTGGGAGGGTCAGTCCGTCAGCCACCTGCACAGGTCCCTTTTCTTGCCACTCAAAGATCAGGTCATTCATTGTGTATCCAACTAGGAGAAATACCAAGAGATAACTTTTAGCACATTTTGAGCCACGTGGACCTTGAATGCAACTTCTTAAACACAAAAAATAAAATATTTTTACATTTGATAATAAAGCTCTATGATTATTTTTGATACAAAACAATCAGTGCCCTAGATGCCTAGCTCTGGCTTTTTTTGGTGAATTTTGCCATCTTGAAGCAAAATTACTTAAGCAGAACTCAGCTTCTGAGTGTCACTTTTACCACACAAGAATAGCCCAAACCTTGTTCTGTGTTCGCGTCATTTTGAAGATGATTGCTTCAAAAACCTAAACGCTATAAAGTATGGATTCGCGAGCCGGCTCTATCCTAACGAGCTGAGGATCAATATGCAGAGCAGTGGGTCGCGAGGACCGGAGTTGAGAACCCATTTAAGGTAATAGGAGTTCCGTTTTTCTGCACAAAGAATACCAATCACAACTGACTAGGTCATCTGACCAATCACAGCAGATTAGCGTCACGCAAAGGCGGGTTTTGGATAAATGACTCGCTAAAACGATTCAAATGGGAGTCGGTGGGCAATTCAGGTAAAAATAAATGCATATTATAAGACAACAAAAGTGTTTTTTGTCATTGCATGCTTGTAAAATTGTTGTTGGGGACAACCAGAACAATATTAGGAACATTTTAAATGCCATAATAGGTACACTTTAAATGATAAGCTGTTACCACACAAAAGCAGTTTATTAGTGTAGTGAATCCTCTTATGCACTGACATCCATTGAAATACATTCTCGTCTTCTTTCCTGTCCATCAGTGTTTTTTTTGTGTGTGTGTGTGTGTGTGCGCAAAAGGCTTGACTTAAAGGGTTCAACCGCAATGAAATTTCTGTCATTAATTACTCACCCTCATGTCGCTCCAAACCCATAAGAACTTCAGTCATCTTCAGACCACAAATTAAGATATTTTTGATGAAATCTGAGAGGTTTGGAATGAAATGCGGGTGAGTAATTAATGATAGAACTTTAATTTTTGTGCGAACCGTCCCTTTAAAGTGGCTTTGGTTGCAGTACAGAAAACAGGGAAGATGAATCAGACTAAAGGGCTATTTCGGAGCCACCCATGCAGGGAAATCAAAAATAAAACCTGTAAACTAATTTTTATCAATGAAAGCAAACAAGAAAACAAGCTCTGGCTGAATTCTTGTTATTCCGTTACTAAAACGAAATGGGAAAAAAAGTTCAGTGTTTTTCTTTATTTATTTTTACATTGAAAATCAAATAATCAGAAGGCACACAAACCACTGTGGAACTGGTGTGTTTTTTATACAAATTTGCTGACTTAGAAATATGTATTTGAACAGGAATAAAGGATACTAACTTACAGTACATACTGAAAAGGTGTACGGCCGCATTAAAGGGGTCATATAATGCCATTTTAGCCATTTTGTCAAGTTAATTTGATTACTTAGGGTCTAAATGATAAGTTTGTAATATACTTTAATTAAAAATTCTCATTAGTATTGTAAGAAAACACAAATTTTACCTGGTCAAAAACAGCTCTGTTCTCTTACGAAAAGTTCTCTCGTACTGCGTAATATCTTATGCTAGGGGAAAACCTCTTTTCCACGAGATATTGAAGCCAAAAATTCTCCATAATTCTGAATTAATCTCAAACGTGTTGGGGCAGCATGCAGACATAGGCGAGATGGCTCGCGTGCCTATTGGCTGTCCGGTGGCAACTGAAGCAGCCTAGGCCCTTGGTGACGTCAGATCCAAAGGGGATGCTTCACGCCCACTACGTCACCTCTCATCACCTCACCTCACACTCTCTCGATCTAAAAAAGCAGCGTCTTTTTAAAGATGCCTCGTTCCTATGGCTAGAGCTGAGCCGCACTCAGCAGGCCAGCATCGAATCTGAGCTGATGCGCCTGCTCTCACAGGCCGTGGCGAGCCTCGGCCTTGAGTATAGACCTTATGCACCAGAGAAACGTGGGCGCCGTCATCCTTAGAAAATTGTCTTTAAACTTCCGGTCCTGTATATTTCTATGGCATCGCTGTTAGCTGGTGAAGTGGATTTACTTATTGTAAAGTTAACAAAAGTTATCATGAGCATTGTAATGTTTATCATAAGCATTTTAAAGCAGATGTCTTAACAAATGTCAAACGGAATTATTTTTTACGAGCAGTTCATTCATACCTATGCAAGATCTCTGCGAAAATACAGACCGGAAGTCAAAAGACAATGAGCAAAACGCTGACCACGAAAAAAACCTTTTCTTTCTGAACATAATGAAGAAGTCGCAAAGTCTTGCAACGCCCCCTTCTCAGCCAGAGTGCATTCCTCTGTCCCAGCAGCATTCTCTGTGGTGGACAGTGCTAAAGACAGAGGATACCACTCTCTTCCTTCAGTAGAAGATGTAGCAGCTCATCTTTGCCCGACCACTGCTGGACGGCAAGCTAAGACGCCATTACTTTCTAAAGCTTGCCGCACTACTAACGCTATGCACAGCTAAGCTTATACTGCTGTTGGGCAGGCTGTATTGGCATTACACGCAATGGCTGTACTGCAGATCTTCCAAGCCGTCCTTCTCCGAAAACTGGATGAGGAAGGACCGGAAGCTATCAGCGTGCCGGATTTGAGGAGCACTACTGTAACAGGTAAAAATAAATTTGTTATGAATATTGCCAAAATGTTTTTTTTTTTTTTCCCATGTTGTAGAATAATCCTAAATATTTGCTAAATATAATGTATTAAATGCATCTAAAATAAAGGGATATGGGGACACCTATAGGCGACTAGGGTAAACTATAAGTGGAATCGGCCATTTTCTCTTCAGTTTTATGCAAGCTGTTGAGGAGAATGGTAGGTGGAAAATCTCTCTCCAGTCGAACAGAAATAAGTTTGACAGGGATGGTTTTGTTTCTCTTTAAGGGAGAATTGTTCTTTTAAAAGTATTTATTTCATATTTAAATAAGAGATATATATTTCATAAGAGATAGGGCCCTATCTTGCACCCAGCGCAATTGACTTTGTACATCGACATCATTCGTATTTTGCACCCGTGCAAACCATACTTTTCCATCCACAGACACACGCCGGCAAACTGCGTCTGTGAACTTGAAATTGGGCGGTTCAGAGCAAATAAGTAGGTATGTTCTGGCACGAACAATCCCTGATGCTATTTTGCAGTTCCAGAAAACAATTGCGCCACTAACCAGGAAAAAAAAAAATGACACACAACTGACACTTTAACATGTCAGTTGTGGCCAAGTTGTGGCGATTGTCATAAATCGCCAAGGTGACGTCAGGTTCCGAAAACTTTACAGGCTGACGGAACTACCTCCTAGTCTGGGCTCAGCACAATCTGTGCTCATTAAGAGCCGCACATGTGCCTGGTCACCTGAATTTGGGACCAGACAGACTGTCCAGAAACAATGTTCCAGCAGGAGAATGGTATCTGCACCGGTCCTACGGTCCTACTGCTGTGGGAGACATTCGGCAGAGCGCAGGTAGACCTGTTTGCGTCCAAAGAAAACGCTCACTGTCCGAAGTTTTGCTCCACTTTTCAACCTGACTGTGTGGAACACTGTTGATGTGATTAGCTCCCTTAGTACGCTAACTTATTGGGAATGATGATTTATGCAGTAAATGATAATGAGCTTCTCTCAATCCACCGCTCTGTTCTGTGGGGCGCTTTGACAACGCACATGGAATGCCTTGACAACAGTTGAGGGTATATTTTGGGGAGAGAATGGACGCGGGAGTCTCTGAGGACAAATCTGTGCAACCGTATCAATTTGAACCGGAGTAGGACCCAGAACAAGATGACGGTCGCAAAGAAGTTCGACAATTAAGGCTTGAACAGGACATTTCTGAATGGTTGGTTAACATAATGTCACTTTAATCTTTGTGTTCTGGCAGGGTAGAGTAACTTAGTGAGATGTATGATTGCTTTGTGTTTACTTATGTGTACAGTATGTACTCAGTTCCCTTTCGTAGTCACTCCGAGTTACGTCAGGAGTGACGGAGAATGGGGGTTTCGCACAGAAAGCCAATCCTCTTCGAGTATTTAACAACGAGCCAATGGCGTGAAAATGCCATGGGTCTGCGGAATTTGCATAGCGTACTCCGCCCACCCATGTGGGTATAAAAGGAGGAAGCAAACGCACCGCAGTATGTTTTCGCTTCGGAGCCAAGAGTATTCTTCTCTCCACAAGCCATATCACTAAAAGCCTCTTCGAGACGAGCGTCCTCTTCAGTGTTGGTGTGACGGCGGTACCCAGCGAGATTCTGCATTGCCTGCGATCTGTGCAGTGGTCTGCCAGACTTTGCGCTTCTCCCTGGTCGCCTCGGCGCTGAAAGAGTGAATTTCCTCCTCTCCTCTGAAAGAGCTACACGCGGCACGTCTTTTTAAAGACGGTTCGCCCGTGTTCTTCTGGGTGCGGTCGATATCCGTCTTTCTCTGATGGGCACGATCGCTGCTTTGTATGTCTGGGCTTCGTCATGCTAAAGCAGCTTTCGTGGTTGAGTCATGTGCCTTTTGTGGTAATATGACCATCTCAACACTTAGATCGAGACTCAATGATCTTACTGTGAGAGTCCCCGCCTCCGCTACCCGTTCAGCTTCCTCTACCCGGGGAAGCTCTTCGGCTCGCGGCCAGGGTGATCTGTCGGTGACGGTGTGGAACAAACCCCCGACGCTAGCTCCTCGGGTCCCACCCACCGCAACAGTGTTGTAGCCAGCGAGCGCCGAAACGGTTCAGACGTCTGCCTGTTCGCGGGTACCGTCTGGATCGTTTGGCGCTCCAGAGGAAGACGCGTTATCGATCGCGGCATCACATAAAGGCGGGCTTGATTCCTCGGGAAGTGAAGATGCGGATGCACGACCTCCTTCGGGAGCGCCTGTTGCCCGTGTCGGATCCCGAGATGACGGCTATGCTCTCTCGGGTCGCCGTGAGTATCGGGTTGCACTGGAATCTTCCGGCCCACCCCGATCACTCACGGATGGATGAATTGTTTTTGGGCAAAGCCGCCGCCGCGAGGCCGCAGCCGTCCCCAATGCCATTCGTCCCCGAGCTGCATGCGGAACTGACGAGGACGCGCTCGTCAGCTTCCCCCGCCTCTCCTCCCCTCGACGGCGCAGCTGCCCGTGGGTATGCTGGGGTGCCTCTGGTGGAGCGCTCTGTCGCGATGCAACTGTGTCCGCGGAGCGCCTCCTCTCGGGGGCCCCCCGAGCATCCCCCCAGAGCCTGTAGGTTTTCGTCGTCTATGACGGCGCGATCCTATAGCGCGGCGGGCGGCCGCCGCTATGCATATGATGGGCGTTTTTTAGGTCTGCCAAGCCAGACTGCTCAGAGGTATGCACGAGGGCGGGACTGATTCCCTTGGATCAGGTGATGGCCACTAGTGTGGTCCAGGAGCGTCATCTAAAAGAAAAAACATTGTAAAAAAAAAAAAAAAAAGCTTTTCGGCGGTGCGGTTGAGGACTTTGCCCAGCAGTTCTCTACCGCCCAGAAACAGGCTGAGGCTGCCCCGACGGCCAGCTGCTGCCTTCACCCAGCCGCCGGTGTAGCCGCCTCAGTCTGTTCGCCGCCGAGGACGAGCCTCTGCGCCCTTCCCTCCGGAGCGACCCCAGCAGCAGCCTTCACCCAGGTCGCGCCGTAGAGGCGGTTGCAGAGGAGCGTCACAGCCCCCTATGGGCTGCTCAGTGATGGCATCGAGTCTTTCCCAGGAGGAGGTAGCAGGGCCCCTCCTTCCCCCCGTAGAGGGCCGGGGGAGAATCTTTTGTTCTCCGCTCCCCGCTGCTCAAAAAAAAAAAAAAAAAAATATATAATAATAAGACGGGTTGAGTGCGTTAAAGAAAGACTTTATACTATCACTGAGCACACAGACCGGAATGAGCGCGCACGACGCTCCACAGTGTCGCCCCGCTCATTCCCCTCTGTCTCTGAGGGCGCGGAGGGGAGCGTGCGTCGTCCCCGGACCGCACCGCTCCTCTCCCCCTCTGTCGCCAGACCCCCGGCAGAACAGACCCCCGTGGAACGCTGGTCCTTCCCTGGTCTCTTCTGTCGGGGAGCGGAGCTCGACTACGCACCCGCATGTGGTATCTCCCGTGCGCATGCCAGTCACTCCGCCCCGCTGCCCCTCCGGGGGGACGTCTGTGGCTCGTATGACCCCGCTGGTTCGGTTCCTCGGAGCTTGGCTCGAGCTCCCCGGTCTGTCCCGCTGGGTCATCAGAACGATCAGATTCGGCTACGCGATTCAGTTCGCACGATCTCCTCCCCGTTTCAGGGGAGTTCGCTCCACTATAATCGGTGGCAATGCCCCAGTTTTGAGAGCGGAGATTGCGACCCTGCTGGCGAAGGGTGCAATCGAGACGGTCCCTCCAGCCGAGGTGAAGTCCGGTTTTTACAGCCCCTACTTCATTGTCCCCAAGAAGACCGGTGGGTTACGACCGATCCTCGACCTGCGCGTTTTGAACCGCACTCTGCATAAAAAAGAATGCCGTTCAAAATGCTCACGGCCAAACGCATTTTCGAATGTGTTCGACATCAGGATTGGTTTGCAGCGATCGACCTGAAGGATGCGTATTTTCATGTCTCCATATTGCCTCGACACAGACCGTTTCTTCGGTTCGCTTTCGAAGGCCAGGCATATCAGTACACGGTTCTCCCGTTCGGGTTAGCTCTGTCCCCTCGCGTCTTCACGAAGATCGCCGAGGCAGCCCTTGTTCCCCTTCGCGAACACGGGGTTCGCATCCTGAACTATCTCGACGATTGGCTAATTTTGGCTCACTCTCGAGAACAGGTTTGCGAACACAGAGATCTAGTGCTTCAGCACTTAGCCCGTCTGGGCCTTCGGGTCAACCGGGAGAAGAGCAAACTTTGCCCCGTGCAGAGGATCTCTTTTCTTGGCATGGAGATAGACTCGGTCGCCATGTCCGCGCAGCTTACGAGCGAGCGCGCACACTCACTGCTGACTTGTCTTCGACAGTTCGACGGCAAGAGTGCGGTTCCACTGAAACTCTTTCAGAGGCTCCTGGGGCATATGGCATCCGCAGCCGCGGCTACGCCACTCGGATTGCTTCATATGAGACCGCTTCAGCTCTGGCTTCGCGATCGAGTCCCGAGGTGGGCATGGCATCGTGGCTCGCTCCGGGTTCCAGTAACTCCAGCGTGCCGCCGAACCTTCTTCCCGTGGTTGAACCTCAGCTTTCTTCGGGCAGGTGTCCCTCTCCAGCGAGTTTCCAGGCATCTCGTTGTCTCCACGGATGCATCTACCACGGGTTGGGGTGCCATGTGCAATGGGCATGCAGCCGCGGGTTCCTGGACAGGTCCCCAGCGCCTCATGCACATCAATTGCCTCGAGCTGCTGGCAGTACGCCTGGCCCTGCACCGCTTTCGAGCACTGCTCAGGGGTCAACACGTACTTGTCCGCTCAGACAATACCGCTACAGTAGCGTACATCAACCACCAGGGGGGTCTACGCTCACGTCGGATGTCGCAGCTCGCTCGCCACCTCCTATTATGGAGTCAGAAGCACCTGAGGTCCCTTCGTGCTGTGTACATTCCTGGAGCCCGGAACCTGGCAGCCGACGAGCTGTCACGGATCCGCCCTGTCTCCGGCGAATGGCGACTCCATCCCCAGACGGTCCAGCTGATCTGGGACCAGTTCGGGGAAGCTCAGATAGTTCTGTTTGCCTCCCGGGACTCTTCCCACTGCGTCCAGTTTTATTCCCTGTCCGAGGGCACGCTCGGGACAGATGCGCTGGCGCACAGCTGGCCGCGGGGCCCACGCAAGTATGCGTTTCCCCCGGTGAGCCTCCTTGCACGGGTGTTGTGCAAGATCAAGGAGGACGAGGAGCAGGTCCTGCTGGTAGCCCCTTATTGGCCCACCAAGACGTGGTTCTCCGAACTCATGCTCCTCGCGACAGCACCTCCTTGGACTATTCCTCTGAGACAAGACCTGCTCACTCAGAGATGGGGCACTCTGTGGCACCCTCGTCCCGATCTATGGAGGCTACATGTGTGGCTCCTGGACGGCACGAGGCAGGTTTGAGTTCGCTACCACCTGCGGTGGCAGCAACCATCACTTCCGCCAGAGCGTCGTCTACTAGACACCTGTATGCGTTGAAGTGGAACCTCTTCGTCAACTGGTGCTCTTCTCGTCGAGAAGACCCCAGGAGATGCTCGATCGGTGTTGTGCTTTCCTTCCTGCAGGACGGGTTGGAGCGTAGGCTGTCGCCCTCCACCCTCAAAGTTTACGTTGCGGCTATTTCCGCCTCTCATGATGCAGTTGAAGGTAAGTCCGTTGGGAAGCACGACCTGGTCATCAGGTTCCTGAGGGGAGCGAGGAGGCTAAATCCGTCTCGTCCTCCCCTCGTGCCCTCTTGGGACCTCTCGGTAGTGTTAAATGCTCTGCAGAGGCCTCCCTTTGAGCCTTTGCAATCGGTTGAGTTTAAGTTCCTGTCTTTGAAGACAGCTCTCCTGGTTGCATTGGCCTCCATCAAGAGGGTAGGGGACCTGCACGCATTCTCCGTTGACGAAGCGTGCCTAGAGTTCGGGCCGGCTTACTCTCACGTTGTTCTGAGACCCCGGCCCGGTTACGTGCCCAAGGTTCCCACAACTCCCTTCCGGGATCAGGTGGTGACCTTGCAAGCGCTGCCCCTGGAGGAGGCAGACCCAGCCTTGGCACTGCTCTGTCCGGTGCGTGCACTCCGCACCTACGTTGACAGAACGCGGTGTTTCAGGACCTCAGATCAGCTCTTTGTTTGTTATGGGGGGAGCCAGAAGGGAAGGGCTCTCTCAAAACAGCGGCTGTCTCACTGGTTAGTGGACGCCATTGTTTTGTCTTACCAGCAGCAAGGTCGACCGTGCCCCCTTGGTGTGACAGCCCACTCCATTCGGAGTGTGGCTTCCTCTTGGGCTTTAGCGCATGGCGCCTCGCTAACAGACATCTGCAGAGCTGCAGGCTGGGCGACACCTAACACCTTCGCAAGATTTTTTAATTTGCGAATCGAGCCGGTTTCCTCTCACGTACTCGCCTCCGCTAGTGCTGGAACCGCTTGAGTGTCTTCGCTTGCTCGCCACTCCACTCCTCAGATTGGATAAGTGCGATATTTCCTCAGTTGTCCTTCTTTGAAGCCCTGAGTCCTCCAGCACTTATGATGCGGGCACCACTGCGCTTGCTCTGGTGCCGGCTAAGTGCCTCCATGTGCACGGTTCCCCTTTGGTAACTGTCTCATGTGTATTATCCACTGTAAGTCTCTCTGAGCATGTGTCTTCCCTTGGCAAGCCATCTGCCACCCCTGGAGCTAATTGCCACCTGCGGTTGGCGCTCCAGTATTCTCCATATGCAGCCCCAGTGGCCATATGTGTTTTGTAAGTCCTCCCTTCGGTAGGCATCTGGTAGCATGTCCCTCCCGGGATATGTTTCCCAGTGTACCTTGGTAATTCTGTGTCAAAGTGGGACCTTTGTGTAATTTTGTGTTAGAGGTCTAGACTTTCGCAGAGCACTGGAAGACAGCTGGAAGATGGCGTGATGGCATAGACCCCCATTCTCCGTCACTCCTGACGTAACTCGGAGTGACTACGAAAGGGAACGTCTCGGTTACAGATGTAACCCTCGTTCCCTGAGTAGGGAACGGAGACGTTACGTCTCCTTGCCACTTCTGCTGTACCGCTGGGTGACGCCTGAGATCAGTCTTGGCTCCTCAGCGAAGACATACTGCGGTGCGTTTGCTTCCTCCTTTTATACCCACATGGGTGGGCGGAGTACGCTATGCAAATTCCGCAGACCCATGGCATTTTCACGCCATTGGCTCGTTGTTAAATACTCGAAGAGGATTGGCTTTCTGTGCGAAACCCCCATTCTCCGTCACTCCTGACGTAACGTCTCCGTTCCCTACTCAGGGAACGAGGGTTACATCTGTAACCGAGACGTTTGTAATAACACAATAACCATAACGTGTTGTTCATTATAAACGTGGGATTATGAATTATATTGAGAGCATCGTATAGAAAACATGCCGTAATGTACCCTGTGTGTAAACCTTAGCCGCATTCATCGAGAAGTGTGCAAGAGATTTACAAAGATTAATATAAAATATACAATTTTACACTCAATTCTTCTGGTGGTGCAGCAAGGATATTTTCTTATTTCAGAAGTAGTTTCTTAGCAAAACCAGCTTTATACTGAGTCTGACCCTCTTTTATAAAGCAGTCTGGTGGTGAGATTCGCGAATCGTGCAAACATGAAAGCAGTGACGTTACTCGTGGGGAATATTCCTTCGAAAACAAAACTCAGCCACTGTGTCTTCAGCATTTCAGATTTATGAACATCAAAATGACTGTGTTCATTATTACACTCAAGAACAGAACATCACAATCGCTTAGACGGCTTTCTGCTCCTCCAGCGTATCAACAATGTTTGACAATGATGAAAACTCACTCAGGGCAAGGATGTGTTGAAACACTGCTGTCAATCAAAAATTGTGGGGGGTGTCCGTTTTAGTGACGTCACAAAAACGAACGGCTCGATTTGAGGCAGCGGAAAACATGAGATTAAAACAAAAACACTGGATACTGTAGATTTTTATCATTATATGATGGTTGTGTACAGGAACTGCCAACACACATTTCAGTATAATCAACTTGAAAAAGTGCATGTACCATTATATGACCCTTTTAAGAAGATGAATCATATCACAAAGCATTAAGCTGTTCACCAGCACAATATCCTCAGGGCTGCAACTGCACCGGAAAATTTATGGTGTGATGTTTCTTGATATAGCTCTAGTGTCACTTTTGCTTCTCTTGGTACCACTTTACTGGAGGGAAGGTGAATCTGCTCATTATTCTGTTCTATTCTATTCTATTTTATTCTATTCTATTCAATTTAACGAGCAAGCTATTTCTAACTGAGACAGTCTATGTCAGAAACGGTCTCCTCATTTAACATTGTTGCGTCAAGAGCCTTTCAATAAGCAACTGTCATAGCAACATGAACATGGCCACTCTAAAATATGCAGTTGTGAAGACAGATTCCCAATGTCCCCATGTCCTTTCTTTAAAAGCCTCAACCCCAGCTCAGAGCACTCATCATGGGAGAGATCGAGGGACATGTGGCATGTTTTCAAGTCGACAAAAAGCTCTTGGAACCAAACACTTCGACCACTAGCTGCACTAATCTTTAACCAGGCACACAGTTCTCAGACTGGAGAGAGAGAGAGAGAGCGAGAGAGAGAGCGAGAGAGAGAGAGAGAGAGAGAGAGAGAGAGAGAGAGAGAGAGAGAGAGAGAGAGAGAGAGAGAGAGAGAGAGAGAGAGAGAGAGAGAGGGAGAGAGAGAGGGAGAGAGAGAGATTTTAGCAGATCAAAAAATCTCTTTCCCACATGGATGGGTGGGTGGGTGGTGGATGGACGGACGGACGGACGGACGGACAGACAGACAGACAGACAGACAGAACTTCTATGTGAGGATTTTAAGGCAACAGGCCAGATGTTTTCAGGGTCCTTCACACATTTAATTGACATAATTTAGAATGACCATGCAAGGTAAATGCTAAAACCAGATATGCTTCACATCAAATCCACAATTCAGAGGTCAATCCTGGCTACTGACCAAAGTAACATTATCAAATGAAAAACACTGTTTGCTTACCATACAAATCTGAACGAGGGGTGGGGGGGGGGAGTTACATAACAAGCTCTTGATGAGAGGAGGTCATACGAGATTACTCACAACTCTCCAGCTGCATTATGCACGTCTGCACATCCATGGGGAAATTCTTCAGATCCATTGGACAAGAGAGTGTCAGTGTCAATCTAAAAATTGAATGAAAAAAAAAAACAAGATTTTATAAATTATACACACGCCCTATGTTTAAACAAACAGTAGAAAACATGGTAAGAAAATGCAAATGCAATTCAATGAACATTTTCTGAATGTTTGTGAAAATCCACAGCTCAGACAAAGTAGGGAATCAAAGAGGAGGGCTGTGAGGATCCAAAGCTACTTGAGTGGTGGAATTTCTGAACGGGGCCACTAAAGCAGAGGAGAGACGAGTCTGACAGCCGCAGATTGGTCATGTTTTAATTACACTCTTTCTCCCTCAGGGCACCACGTGAATTTCTGTGAATCCTCTGTCGACTCACATCTGCTCAGCTTTCCGTCATATCTTCTCAAAAGCCTGACATAATTTACCACTCACTATTAACTCCAGCACTACCCAGCAACCCTCATGCTGCCACAATAATGTTGTCTTCTTATAGCTTCACTGCAGTGATTGATGTTGAATGACATTGTTTATCCTGCCATTTGTTTAGGGGTTAGTTACATTTTAAGGTTCAAAGGGAAATTATATTAAATGACTCAAGTCTGTGACAGATGAGATTTTTCATTACTATGGATTGTAGACTGACATTTTCAGAAGCTAGTGCAGCAGTTATTTCAAAGGCCATGGCCCTACCTAGATGTGTTTGTGAATTGTCAGCCATTGTGTAAAAGATTAACAATAATTTATTCTAATCGTAGGCTTTGCCGAATAAATTGAATTGGTTGTGGTGTTGGTGTACAAAACTGTATCTTTTACTAAAAAGCAACCAAAAATGTTATTCTGACTGGTGCTGAAGACTCTCACCTGATTGAATAGAGGACATTTCCATTTTTGAATATTCTCAAGAGCTTGTTGTCAGTGGTGACCTCGTGGAAGTGCGCTCCCTTCTCATTGGCGAAGAACAGATCAGGCTTCCAAATGGAGTCTAACATAGAGGGATCCAGGTCCAGGGAGTCATCTGGGTACTCGCTGTAAGCTAACCGAGGGTCGTTCCACTGCTGCCGGAGGAATATGTTCACTCTGTAATCCTAAGAGACGAGTAAGTGCTTAACATCAGTCAAGGAAAATAGCACAGAAGAGTTGAACAGGCCTTTCTGCTGGTTTTAAATCAGACATAATGGGTACTTTCATGTACAAGCATGCACAGCTGCTGGAAGTTCGGAATGGAAATGAGCATCATTACTTAAAAATTACGGTACAGTAAAATACTGTGTGAGATTTACACTTTTAATGCACTGCTATTTACATTTTTACAATTATATGTGTGACATCACTATTCTGAGAATCATGAGCGAAATCATTCAAGAGTAAAACAAGTACCACCCAGACTATATTAAATATGAGCTAAAAGTTTAAAAACCACCCCCATAAATAATTAATCGATTCTGTAATCAGTCTGATGTTGTGTCGGGTCATGGAGTTTAGCCAACTTGTTACATTGTCAACAGTTTTATAAATATCTTAGCAGTTTAGCAAAGGTTATGCCCCCAAGAGGTTGCATGTACTTCTCCAATCCAATCATTGGGCAATAAACTCAAACATCAATCAGATCTCTTCTGTTCTGTCCTGTTCTGAAAAGTGAGACGAAGAAGCAAAATGTTTGTTTATATATATTTAAAAGATGCAGTCATGTTTTGCTTAATATGTAAAAAATATGTTAAAATATATTAAAACTATATTTGTGCATTTCTGAGAGACAGAGTATTTCTTCTCTCTGTCAATCTGACATAGAGACATATCACAGACATGCCATTACATTTGTCTTGAGACACAGCCCATATTAAATTAAAGTTCTGAGGGGAAAATGTTGTACAGTTTTATATATGCCATTATTTTCATGATATTTGTCTAGAGGCCTGGCGGAACTGCATGAGTAATCTGGGTGTGATATTTGACGCCAATTCAACAAAAAATCTGTTAAAAAATCTGGGTGTGATATTTGACGCCAATTTAACATTTGACTATCACGTTCGTAACACAGTCAAAACGTCATTTTTTCATCTCAGAAACATTGCCAAATTACGTTCTTTGTTGACATTCTCTGTGGCTGAAAAGTTAATCAATACTTTTGTTTTTTCACGAATTGATTATTGTAATGCTTTGCTGGCTGGGGTTTCTAAAGCTACTCTAAGTAAATTACAGTTGGTTCAAAATTCGGCTGCTAGAATTCTGACCAGGACCAGTGCAAGGGAGCACATTACACCTATCCTGGAAAAATTGCACTGGCTTCCTGTCAGTTTTCGCATTGATTTTAAAATTCTCATGCTCACTTATAAGGCCCTGAATAACTTGGCCCCTCAATATTTGTGTGAGCTCTTAATCCCCTACACTCCTACACGTGCTCTGCGGTCTTCTGAAGCTGGTCTTTTAACCGTCCAAACAACACGGCTAAAATCTATGGGTGATCGGGCTTTTTCTTCTTTAGCTCCAAAATTGTGGAATTCCCTGCCCTCTGAGATTAGGAACGCAGAATCCCTTAGAGTTTTTAAATCCTCCCTTAAAACGTACTTTTTTAGGGTGGCCTTTATGTGATTGTGTGATTACTGTGATTGTTATTATATTTGCCTTTTATTTTATTACTTGTTTGTTTTTATTTCCTAGATCATTGTGTATTTTCTAATTCCTTTATTATTATTTTTATGTAAAGTGCTTTGAGAAACTACTTTTAAAGGCACTATATAAAATAAAGTTATTATTATTATTAATGAAGAAAAGAACCTTAATGAACCTCTAAGCTTGCAGACAGAGTTACAATAATTTGAAACAAAAGCTGAAAGAAAATGTTAAAATGTTAATAACACATTCAAGTAAAGAGTAAAACATCTGCTTTTTGACAACAAAAGTTATTTTGTTCAAAATTTTAAACAGTCAGACTGAATTTGTATGAAAGCGATAAGATGAGCAGTCAATGATAATGAATGGAAGGTGACAGCATGTGGGTGATATAATTTGTTAGGCAGCAAGGCGGTTAGAGAACCGGGCAGTTTTCATATCTTATCTTTGTCTTTCTAAAACACTCGAAGAACTTCACTAGAAGGTCCGTGCATCTGATTGCATGAGTGCTGGAATATTGAAAGGGGGTTCTGCTCATGTAGTTCCACATGGGAAATAGGTGCAACACAATTATGGAGTCACTGGTGGCAAATCTCAACTGTGTCAGATCCACACCTTGTCAGCAGTCATGCAAACGTCTCAAGGCAAGGTGTTCTGCTTCACTTCCCAAAACATCTAATTTCAGTGGTTTGTCGACAGAAATATAGCTGATGCTCACAGATAACAGATCACCGAATTGGTCAACATCAACTGATGAAGCATGCCTTACTTTCATTACAGAAGTCACACCACTTCTTTGTCAATCTATTGCCCGCTTTGTCATCAACTTAGCAGCTAATTATGTCCTCTGCACATTTCTTTACGGTTTGTGTGGAGGAGCTTGATTGAACCCGTGCAGCGCATCTGTGATTACTCAGCCCGCTTCAGGCCTTCAGTGGCTCCATGGCAATCTCCACACATCTGCTCTATGATTGCCTACTCAAGTGGGACTCAATGGCATTGAGGGGGGAATCTGCGCCTGTGCCAACAGCCAGCGATTAATCACATTTCCCCATGTCTGTGGCTTCTGTAACAGTCAGACAGTCCTGTCAATACATTCACTGCTTTGAGGGTGACTACTGAAACACTCAACCAGCTTAACTGTTGGCAACTCTAAGCCAATGGCAAAAAATAAAAATGTGGCACTTACAAGCAAAAATCAAGTTTCACATCAGTCCAGACGTGCCAAACAAAAGCCAAAGGGTCATCTATCTGTATGGAGACATGTTCAACTACAACCCCTTAATATGTTGTTTTGAAACAGTAACTACTTGAGGTTAGACCTTCATAACCTCATAATCGGACAATAAAGAAATAATAGATTAAAGCAGTGGATCATTGTATAATCCCTTAGATGTTTATATGCTCTTGTCCTCTAATTTTCTTTCATTTTAGTGAACAATTTAAATGACATATGAAGAATAAATGGTATATTATATATAAATGGTGTCACTTGTCATTATTAATATCAGCTGTCTCTGAACTGAGGATTGTCCAGAATAATGTTCTGTTGTTGCATTGTTTTTGTTCCTGGATTATCCCATGGCCCTAATACTGAAGGAAGGCGATCTCCAAGGGTCAGATGGAATCAAAGAAGGGTTAATCCATATGTAACATGTGGGGAAGCATATCTAGAGATAATTCCTTTCCATGACATGTCAAAGGACAACCAATAAGAAGGATGTTGTTTAGTACTGCACATTGAAAATCTCCTAAAGATGTGTAATATACACCAGAAAGTTTTGAACATGTCCAGATATTTTCTTGATAGACCTAAACAATGTGTCTTTTGTTAACATTATCTATCCATCCTAATGGAGCGGATTCTGTATGAGGAAAAAAATGAGCTGTAAGAGTTGCATTTTAAATGTATTTTTTTTAACAACTTAAGGAATCTGGACACACAAACACACACACACACACACTCCCACTGAGCTCAGTTGTACCCTAGATCACATAGAACAGTTTGTTGATTCAGTAAATGGCAAGAGACTTGTATCTGGCTTGAAGGAAGGAATATTTATGAAGAGAAGTCCACTCTGAGTGAGGGAAAAGCTTTGGAGAAAAAAAAAAAAGCAGATTCTCTTCAGACATAATTATTTCAGAGTGAGTGTGCCATCTCACAGCGCATAACTTATTCAGAGCAAGCAGAGGGATGAAGGTGACAAGGCACTCTCAGTAAATGTGTGTGTGTGTGATGAGCATGTGCATTCAGACAGGAATGTTGGGACACTTGTGTAGATAAGATAAAAGCACATCTCCGTGTTCCTGTGTGTAGAACCGTCTTGTAATGGGGTGAAATCCCAAATGTGTCTGTCTGCAGACTATGCCATGACCAAATATTAAAAAAGACAACAAATAAATAAATAAATGAATACATAAGGCACAAAATACACATGTTCATTGCTGAGCACACCTGGAGCCTGTTTCTATTCAACTGTGGTGGCATATAATATACAAACAAGATCCCTGCAGGGATGAACTGCTCAAGTAAGTGCAATAACTCCTTTCTGCTACTCATTTGCTGATCCCCTGGGGATTAAAGATATGGCTACCTGTATACAAGCATACCAGACCCCAGTGCATCTAAAGGGTTGGATGCTTTCTTCTACATGAACAGCTGCTCATTGTTTCTTCATGTTAGTTCACAGTGCATTAAACTAATGCAAACAAGATTTTAATAAAGTAATTAGTAAATGTTCAAATTAACATTAACAAAGATTAATAAATGCGGAATACGTGCAGTTCATTATTAGTTCATGCTAACGAATGTAGTTAAATGATGTTAACTAATAAACCTTATTGTAAAGTGTTAGCAAAAAAAAAAAAAAACTGTTGTCTACCAAAGGTTAAAGCGTTAGTTCACCGAAAAATGAAAATTATGTCTTTAATGACTCACCCTCATGTCGTTCCAGGCCTGTAAGACCTCCGTTCATCTTCGGAACACAGTTTAAAATATTTTAGATTTAGTCAGCGAGCTTTCTGTTCCTCCATTGAAAATGTAAGTACCTTATACTGTCCATGTCCATAAAGGCAATACAGACATCATCAAAGTAGTCCATGTGACATGAGTGGGTTAGTTCGAATTTTTTGAAGCATCGAAAATATTTTTTGGTCCAAAAATAGCAAAAACAATGACTTTATTCAGCATTGTGTTGTCTTCCGGTTCTGTTGTGGATCCGCGTGTGGTGACGCTGCTGACGCTGACATGAGACGCGGCTGACGTGTGTCTGATATTGCCTTTATGGACATGGACAGTATAAGGTACATACATTTTCAATGGAGGAACAGAAAGCTCGCCGACTAAATCTAAAATATCTTAAACTGTGTTCCGAAGATGAACGGAGGTCTTACGGGCTTGGAACGACATGAGGGTGAGTCATTCATGACATAATTTTTATTTTTGGGTGAACTAACCCTTTAATTCAGGTTGTGAAATTTTATGGTGCTCAAAAATGTTTTAAGGAATTATAAGGGTCCTTGATCATGTTAGCACTTTTTTAACTTTAGTTAGTGTGTATTGTTGCTGTTTGATTATAAACAACATCTGCAAAGTTACGACGCTCAAAGTTCAATGCAAAGGGAGATATTTTCTTTTACAACAAACGGCTGGTAGGGACTACAACAAGGTTCTTCTCTGGTTGTTGACAACACAAACCCTAAAGTTCACTAGTCCTGCCCACTTGATTTGAGCATGACAAGTAGTAGGTAAATAACAGATGTGATGCTAACAATGGATCGTGCAACCAAACATGCCTTTGAAGAGAGCAAACTGTTGTGCAGTGCCCGGATTTGGGAAAACGCTTCATTAGATATGCAGACATGGGGAAAAAAAAAAAAACAAAAAAAAAAACATGCTGTGGCTTCTATATTGGATCCGACAGGAACAGCGCAACACACTTAAGTGAGTAAAGTTTTTACTGTGTCACCTATTACTTTGTTACAGATCGTTTGATATATAGGTTATGTGTTCTGTATGATTGTGTCTAACCAAAATCACCAGTGACTTCTTGATATGTAATTATTCATGTAGGCATGCAGTCAGATGTTTTTTTTTCTCTCAAAATTGTTTATCGTCAGTAAATCAAACTTCACATTATTTCTCTTAGTAGGATGAAAATAATGTATTTAAAGGGATAGTTCACTTTGAAATTAATTTTTGATATGTTTTAGCTTACTTCAAGGGCATCCAAGATATAGGTGTCTTTGTTTCCACAGTATTTTCAATTTTGATATTTTTCGGTCAAACCATTGCTGTCTATCAGTCATATAATGCAGATTTAGAGGGTCCACCCTGGGTTCAACTCAAAAAGCATGCACAGAGAAGTCCAAATTAAACATGATTTAATGACTCGTAAATGTGAGTACACACTGATGGCCTAAGACACAAAACGAGCGGTTTGTGTGAGAAAATGAACAACATTTATATCGTTTTTACCTCATGTAACCACAGCCATGTCCAACTGATCTAAAGGCACGGGCGCTTCGGTCTGCACATGCGCCGGAAGTGTTCTCTTGAGCACGTACGTCACTCATTGTTTACACAGAGACTTCGGAAGTTTTACCTTTCACTAAACATATTTAGATATCGAAATCGTCTTCCATTGCGATTTCCTTTATGTTTAGATCTTCACAGTGAAAGGTAACACTTCCGAAATCTCTGTGTAAACAATAAGTGACGTACACGCGCAAGTGATCATTTCCTGCGCATGCGCAGACCAAAGCACCCACACCTTCAGATCAGTTGGACATGGCTGTGGTTACACGAGGTAAAAACAATATAAATACTGTTCTTTTTCTCACCGTCCGTTTCGTGTCTTAGGCCATCAATGTGTACTCACATTTACGAGTCATTAAATCATGTTTAATTTGGACTTCTCTGTGCATGCTTTTTGAAGTGAACCCAGGGTGAACCCCCTAAACCTGCATTATATGACTGATAGACAACAACGGTTTGACCGAAAAATATCAAAATTGAAAATACTGTGGAAACAAAGACATATTGGATGCCCTTGAGGTAAGCTAAAACATATCAAAAATTAATTTCAAAGTGAACTATCCCTTTAATCTGTGATTAATTTAGTTTAGTTTAGTTTTATTGAAGTTGCATCTCATATCATATTTACATACAATGCAAGAGCAAAAATCTTAGGTCTACCCTCCCCTCCCAGCCAGCAGCAGCTTAAGTGCCTATATCCATAAGTAAGAACACACACAGACACACATACACACACACACACATGCGCGCGAGCGCACACACACTCACAAACACACACAATCACCAACAGCAATAAATTTAAATAATAAAAAAAACTATTCACAATGATTAAAACACAGTACATTACTGTGGCAAAATAAATAAGGTCTATCTACTGTTAAGAAGCCTAATAGCTTGGTGAAAAAATGAGTCTCTAAGTCTACAAGTTTTTGCTTTCAAACTGCAGTAGCGCTTGCCAGAGGGAAGCCGCTGGAAAAGGTTACTGTTGGGGTGACTGGGGTCCTTGACAATCTTTTGGGCCTTCTTCTTGCACCTCTCCTGATACAGGTCTGCTATAGATGTAAGTTCAGAGCTGCATATTTTCTGAGCAGTTTTGACCTATTTGTATTGCTCTGCAGCTGTTTGCATTGCAGTTACCATACCAGGAGGTGATGGCCCCTGTGAGGACACTCTCGATTGTGCCCCGATAGAATGCACAGAGAACATTGGGGGCCACGCCAAATTTCCTCAGACGCCTCAGATGGAGGCGTTGCTGGGCCTTCCCCACTATTCCCGGAATGGGGCGGTTGATGGTTGAGTCTCGAATTTCTAATAAAGTGTCTCTGTCATAAGCTAGCAGGCTAACAACTTTACATACATGTGTTAAACAAAAGCATAATAAAATAACTAAAAAGCTGCGTGGTCGTGGAAGCGCGAGAGACACGGCCATACTCGGCGTATTAAAGGCTATATATGAAGTGATCAAAGAGCGCTTCCTTTTACAATTGCTGGAGCTGTCAATCAAACAGTGTGATGGACTCTTGCCAAAACTGCCATTATAATCATCAAATCTCTTATTCACATCATGTTTGCACTGTTAGTTATGATGAAAGCATTCATTAGTGTGCAGAAATCGAGTTACAATGACGAGATCACTGCAGTCATGCGCTCAACATGTCTGTGATCGATTACAATGCACATCCGCTGCAACCTTTCATACCATGATCTAAATATGATGCTATAGATCTAAATATAATGCTAAAATCAACAATTTTCACGATTAGTAAACCTTGAGAACTCTAATAATAAAGATCTACTGGTGTAGAACTGGTGTAGAAGAAGCCACTGGTGTTGCTAATAACAAGGGTTTCTGAATTCTACATATAGCCACTTTAAGGGGAGGATTTCAAGAGCTGAGACAAAAGACAAAAGGGTCTAAAGCCCTCCTAAATTACTTCCTAGGAGCCTGGTGACGAAAGCATGATTGTGCGCCCTCTGATATTCAGCCACTAGACACTTCCTAACAGTGTCCTAGAGTGTTTCTCACAATCTGGATTTAGATGTAATACGACATGCACGCAAAAACGGAATGCTTCCCCCATACAAATTTTCTGAACTGCACATTTTTAATGACAGACTATTAGTGCATTAATTACACCCTGTAGAAACAATCATCACAAAGCTAATATAATTGCTGTATAATGTGTAAACACCACGAGGCATTTGTGCATGAAAAATCATACATGATCGCCAGATTGTGAATACATACCATAGTTGTCTCTGCAATGGAGCCGAAACTGTTAATGAATATGTTGCATGATACATTCACAGGCGGACCTGTAAAAAAGTAAAGTGAAATCAGTCATGATACACCACAACCTCTACAAAGACTTTTAAAAGTGTCATTGGTTAACCAAGATTCTTCTACATGTGAGTATTTAATACTTCAACTAACTGATTATACTTTTGTTTTTTCAATTTCTTATTAAATGGTATTATCCAGTTTTATCTCTTTTGCATATATAAAACAAGAGAAGATAAATTTTAGTTCCAATTTATGTACTGACAATTAAATGAATCATGTTTTTACATTGTACTTATATTTAACAAATACCTGCATGTAATTACCTGCATGTAATTTATGTCTGTAATTACATAATTACACAGTTGATATATTGATGTGTACAATAAACTCAGGGGATACATTTATTTCTTTAGTATGTATCTGTTTAAAACACAGCGAAGTCACAGTGAAGTCAGGTTCCTATCCTTGAGTGTTGCCTCTCTTTTTTTTTAGAACTTATCAAACTCCCTTTACTTGACATTTATGAATTAGAGGCTTCTGTAAATGAGCTTCTGAGGGGAAGTCTTTTGCCAGTTTAATAATTTAAGAAAGTTCAGGCTGATTTATGGTTTGAGATGGTTTGGGTTCAGGGCCATTCTGTAACAGCATGGAAGCATGTATTCAGGGTCACTACAGAAACATCTAGAAGCAATAGGAACCACGAGCTGTTCAGTATTATTACATAATCATGTCATGGCATGAAACGGAATATAGTCACATCTGCTTCAGCTTTGTACCACATGAAAGATAAATCTCATATAGGCACCAATGATTATTATAACTAATGGTTTTAAAGGTGACCTAGAATGTGAAATTGAATTTATTTTGGCATAGTTAAATAACAAGAGTTCAGTACATGGACATGACATACAGTGAGTTTCAAACACCATTGTTTTCTCCTTCTTACTTAAATCTCGTTTTTGAAAAACAGCCCTGAAAAACAAACGAATCTCCACATAATACCGACTCTGACGTAAAAGTCGGCATCATTAATATGTATGACTCCAAACATTTGCATATGCCAGCCCACGTTCAGTGACAGACGAGACGGAGCTGCGCAGTCGAAGCATGGCAGTTGATCAGTGTTCGGATCTACACGTGAACACAAAAGTACATTTTTAGTTCCTTTATCCGAGCATCTGAAGAAACAATGGATTAATTTTATATTCTCTGGAAATTTCCAAACATTTCACCGACGACCATTTCCTCAACTTGCCAAGAGCTGGCTTCGGTCCGAGCTGATGTGTAATTGTTGTTCAAGTTCAGACAGGTAATCTTTCTCTCAAAATCGTTTAATACTGTTTATGCATCAGTAAGTCGAGCCAGTGATTAAATATCAACTTCACATCGTTTCTTTTAGTAGGATGGAAAAAAAAATCTTATTTAAATTGTGAATAAATTACATACAGAAAGCGATCAATGAACAATCTGTCCACAATCCACACAGCGCAAGTTTTTTTGGACACTTGCCAAACTCGTTATGAATTCAATGACGCACGTTACACTGCACAACGAAGCTCTAAATGTATTTACATCATCGTGTCTGCTGCATTATAGTAGAGAGACTGCATTGCAATGATAATATCTCAATCCTCGCGATCGACAGACTGTCCTCTGCTTGCTCATCACAGCAACGCTTTATGTGATGGGAATAGATCCAAATACTTTAAAAACATTTCACGATTTGTTAATCTCGATGGCTGTAATAGTAAAAACGTATAATAGCTGTAGTAACATTATTCGAGAAAGTTTCACATGTAATATATTGCTATTTCATATGCAAGCATGTCAGCCAATCACAGCAGAGGCCGGTTACACACAGCAGACACGCCCCTTCAAACAGAGTGTTCAGATCAGAGGCTAAAATCAGGCTAGGAAAATGCCTTTTATTTCTAAATTATGACTATTTTTGATCTAAAAAACATACTAACATTATGAGGGCAACCCAGGAAACATTATAAAATAATTTAAAAAAACATTATAGGGCACCTTTAAAGATATAAAATCAAAAGAGAGAAATGGTGGTAAAATAAATAAATAAATAAATAAATAAATAAATAAATAAATACAATAGATACCAAAATGTATTCCTTTGAAGGAGAACAAGAGCAAACTACCTTTAAAGTTGGGCCTTATTCTGGCGTCATAACCTGAGATTCTTCCCATGAGCTTGTCAAGGAAGACAGAGGGTGACATGGATTCCGCTTTTCTTCGAGGGTTTTCTTGTTCTTTTGATGTTACCAAACTTTAAGAGAGAGAGAGAGAGAGGGGGGGGGGAGATATATATTTTAGCAGATCAGCCACGACAGTCAACAAGGCTACACATTTAAGGGGCTATACTAATGTCATCTTACATCAAATACTCAGGTTTTGCATTTGGGGGATTAGACAAGGCTGTAGACAATGCAGCTTTTATTCACTTCAAGATACTAAAAACACAGATAAATATCTTTCCATTCAAATTGGTATATAACAAATTTACCATCTTGAGCAATGGATTTAGTAATGTTTGCAAATGCCCGTGGATAAGATTTGTTATTGCACTGCATTAATGCCACCACTACCCAGCTGAAAAAAAGAGATATTATAAGAGTAATAGGTTGCATAACAATAATAATAGCATTCAGCTTCATTTCATTTTGAAACACATGGCATATGCCTCTCGTATTGCATATAATCATACATGGCTAATATGCAACATAAACAAGTAATGTACAAGGTGTACAAGTAATGCTGCCAAACTCCCAGGACAGAACTCTGTATTGTGATGCACAATGGAGAATTGTGCTCCCATATTTCCTTTTAATGACTGAAAGAGAATAATTTTGTCACGTATTATTGCTCTTGATACTGATAAGGGGTAAAAGGAAGTTACATTGGGAGCTGCAGAGATTTTAGCTCAGTGTTGAAATGTGCTATTCTTAGTGATTGGCTTTTATATGTGTATGCTGGATTTTTGCAGTTGCACGCTTCTGTTCCTCAAAGCAAAGTTCACATACGGCAAGCAGTAATAGGCCGTGGTTAGAAGTAAGGAAACCTACAAATGCTTGCTAGTGAATCTCATTTTGAAGAGTGGGAAGCACATGTTATTGATCAATTTGGCTTAAACCAAAACACAAGGTATATTTTCAGGAATTTGTGGACATCATACTGTTAGACCAAAACACAAGGTATATTTTCAGGAATTTGTGGACATCATACTGTTAGACCAAAACACAAGGTATATTTTCAGGAATTTGTGAACTTGACATGTCATTGATTTTTTTTCCCCCCTCTAAATTAATCAGGTGAGATATACTCACTGGGGAGCAGGGAAAAGCTGCAGACAAATATCCATGAGGAACATGCATGCTTTTAAACATTTAAACCTTCTTGTTGCATAAGTGTAGCATCTGGACCAATCAGACACACAAATTATCCATTGTATTTAATGAATAATCCAGCAAACTCACTCTCCCAACAAAGTTCTGTGAAACTTCCCCCCAAAATAGCATCACAAATGAAGCCTACCCACTGCCAGAACTGGGAGAATATATAGTATGTAAAAATGTATATATGGTTATACATGTAATGTATATTTTATAGCCATGCGATAAATGTATTAAGATGTATCTAATTTTCCATCTCATGATTTTCCTTTTATGTGGTTTGGCCTATGTCGTCATTCTCTCTTCTAAACCATTATGGTTTGAAACATGACTTGCATACTATGCTTAACTGAAATCATATGTGTAGCATGTTTAGTCTCTATAAACTCCAATCTTCATCCCCCATTTGTTAATTTACATTACATTTTGCCAAGTTTAGGATGCATTAGGATTATATACGAATATTGTAGTACTTAGTAAGAAAGACATTTCCCATGCCCCAGTGTATTGGGAAAAGTTCACTGGATGAACCAAGTAATTGGTTGTATAATGTAGCTACATCAAGTTAACCCGATCCAAATATTCATAATAAATTATAACAAGTTATGAATGATTATTCATATTCATGGAGCCAATTTCCAACATGAGCATTATGCACACTTCACTTTAAATCACAAATTACTTTCAATTTTCTTTTTTATACTTTTTACAAAATATTTATTTTGTGAAAGTTACACATCTGTCCACTGCAGTGGACACAATACAAATAAGGTGATAAGAGAAGCACAAGATGCCCTATTGTTCAAAATTATCTAAATGTTGAATGTAACATAATATATCTTCACGTATGTTCCCCTCACTCACTGAACTCTTTCCTGACAAGCTTAAGCATAGCCAGTCAGTTTTTCTGGTATAATAATCCAGGATAATGTATTAGTCATGCATGCAACCCCCTTTGACATAATCATTATTATCATATGGAAATGAGGACACTGGTGATCTGAAACACCACTTTTTACAAAATATGGGGAAATCTGGAATTAAATTAGTAAATTCAACACTAATCTGTTGCTGTAGTATTGTATTATAGTTTTATTGTAGAATACAGCAGTATGAAACAAAGAAATAGCATTTGAAGGGAATATTAATCACAAAAATCAATAATTTGTCAACAGACTGGCAAAAAATGTGTTTTTTTTTATTTTTTATTTATTTATTTATTTTACAAACAAAAATGTCAAATATAAATATGAACTAATACATTTAAAATAAAACATAAGTAACATTCAGTGTGTGCAGAACTGAATATGGACCATGATCTGGCTTCATGTGTAATCTGTGTCATGATTCATGTATTAAGCAATGTGACAAGACTGTATCAGGAATGCTTATTTCTGGCTACTGAAGCAGCTCGTTAAGTTTCTGATGATCTTAGGTCAAAGCCCAGATAGTAAGTTTTAGGATTAAAAGCTTTTCTCACTCAAAATTACAGCATTACTGACACTCACTGCTCCGTCCCGCAAAATTATCATGTGAGGCAAACACACACATTAACAACTCTGAGGCTGCTTTGCTCAGCACAGATCAGCTTTGCTCACCACTGTTGACATTGACATTCCTCTAAGCATTCTGTTGCCATTTATTTTTCACCAGTTTCCTCTTTCTCGTTTTTCTAAGGCTTTGAGTACTGTTGCTTTAGTTTTGAAAGCTCTGAGACTAAGCAAAACTAGATCAGTTTAGATGAAAGCAAAAGTGACTTGAGAGGGCTTTAGTGTTTCTCCATATTTGGCTGGAACAGCATAGAGGATAATGATTTTACTCTCAACCTTTACTCCAGAGCCAACTGCAGAGAATAATCAACTTTGATTTCTTTCCACATCTGGGAACAATGGTTTTTGTCACACAGTTGTCTGTTTTCCCTCGTTTAGGGCATAACCAGAAGTATATTGAGGAACATAGAGGGCGACAAGTCCACCCCAATAATTAGATATGGTGAAAATCGTCCCACATGCTTCAATTTTAGGGGCAGTTTACAAGACACCTTTTAAAAACTGAAAACGTTGTATGCGTTTTGACCATTCATTCACACAAAAACAGCATTCCCTTTCGAAAGGGAACTGTCAGTGACACCTTGGGGAAAGTATCCGTGTGAACCGGTGTTTGAAACGCTTATCTAATCACGACAATCCTACTGGCCGGCAACAGCCTATGACATCATCACTACTGCGATCTGGAAGTATAGTAGATAAGGATAGCCTTATATAAGGAGATCATGTCAACAATATGTTGCCAAAACCTGAAAAGCTTCAGCAACAGCAAGTTACCAACAATACCGGAAGCCTTAAGCAACAAGTATGCTGCCCTTTCCTGGAAGGCCTAAACGTGTATGTTGCCAAAATACCGCATCAGCCATAGCAACAAGCATGCTGTCAATACCCTAAATGCTTAAGCAGTAAACATGCATAATTGCATATTGCTATGGATGACATGCCGTCTTAAATTGTATCCCAAGTCCAGTTCCAGTTTCTTTTTGAGAGACTGGATTGGATTGGCATGTCTATCAAGAATGACAATGCTTGGGTAGTTCACATTAGTCAATGCTGGTTAACTTCAATCATCTTTCCCTCAACATTAGAAGGTTGTTGGCGTGGTTGGTCAAGAATTCAGGTTGAATGCCAAATTCTAAAAGATATTGTTTGTCTACATCTTTAAAGCAAAGCTTTGGTCTATATGACGAGTTCCCTCTACCAGAACGCCATGGAGGATGGAGTGTGGGATATGAGTAGGGCTGGGTATTGTTGGGCATTTCACAATTCGATTCGATTTCGATTCTTGAGGCTTCGATTCGATTCGATTTCGATTCGATTCAATATTGATTTATTAGCTTCGATATCGATTCAATAATAAGTAAATTCACAAGTAATTTAGTGCCTGAGTATATTTTTAAATAATGTGCGCAGTATTACCAATGTTAAAGAACAAATTGACCCCAGCATGTTTGTTTCCTGTCATTGTTTATTCATCAGAATAAACTGTACAATATTGTATGTGTTGAATACAAACACAACTGTGACAAGCACTGAACAGTGCTTTAACAACACCTCTAAAGTGCATGTAACTAAGTAGTAGAAAGTATATTTCTTTCTTCCTATACATTCAAGTTATAAAAGAAATGTAAACAGAAGCACAAAATGTGCATACTCCAAAAAAAGTCTAATATTATAATTATAATTTTGTAAACAATAACACTTAACAGCTGATCACTCTTAACAGCAATTGCGAGTTATCAGGGGGAAAAAATACTAACTTAACCTTATTCCCTCTCAGAATAGTTTATATCTCACAATTCTGAGCTTATATCATGCAATTCTGACTTTATGTCTCGCAATTCTGACTTTATATCCCGCAATTGTGACTTTATATCGTGCAATTCTGACTTTATAACTCGCAATTCTGAGAAATAAAGTCAGAATTGCGAGATGTAAACTCCCAATTGTGAGGAAAAAAGTCAGAATTGTGAGATAAAAAGTCGCAATTACCTTTTTTATTTTACATTCTGTGGCGGAAACACGCTTCCATAGTTCCCGGCTTACAGTGGAATCCAAAATGAGCCCAAACGTCGGCTTTTAATGTTAGTGGGGCAGGCTTGAACGGAGTGCAGCTGCTGCCCGTCATCGCGCTGTTCTGCTAAAGCGCGTCTTGTACAACGCTGAACGCTCTCACTAGAGTGTAGCCCACAGCGCCGCCACTGGCCTGGATGGCTGAATCGATTCATAGGATTTGATGAATCGATATTGAATTGAGAAGCAAAGAATTGCAATGCATTGATGAATCGATATTTTTACCCAGCCCTAGATATGAGATGGTGGCATTCTGTTTGCATGTCCTGCCCATCTGAGACAAATTAATTTGAGCCTTGATGATAGAGGTTCTGAATTACGTAGTTATCTTAAAGACTTCCTCGTTTGTCATCTTGTCTTCCCAGGTTTTTCCTATGATGAGCCGTAGGTTTCTAGTCTACTTTCTTGTGGGCGATGGGTCAGCCAGATTTCTGCTCCATAGAGAAGAATCCTCAGGACACAGGCTTCCTAGATTCTGACTTTAGTTTAGACAGGCAGGAGTCTATTCTGCCAAACTCATTAAGTGAGTCTTCTGAAGGTAGAAGCTGTTTTACAAAGTCTGGTACCCAATTCGAGATCAAGTGTTGCATTTTTTGGGGTCATTGTAGAACCCAAATAGTCAAACTTCACCCTACCCAGCATAACATCATGAAATGACTGAATCAGTAAGAGTATAGGTGGACAGAAAGCTTTCACAAGGACCTGGAAAAGAGATGTCCACATCCAGTAGTCAAAAGCTTTTGGTAGGTCAACAAAAGCCATGTAAAGCCGTTGCTGCAGCTCTCGTGACTTCTCTTGTAGTTGTCAAACAGCAACGATCATATCAGTGGTTGGAACCCACACTGCGATTCTGGATCTTAAGTGATTTCCAACAAATGTTTCAGTAGGATACAAGCAAGTGCTTTGCCACTGACAGACAGCAATTGATTACCTTGATAATTGTTAGTCACCACGATCGCCGTTGTTCTTATAAAGAGTGGTGACCGTTGCATCTTTGAAAATTTGTGGTACTTGTTTGGCATGCCAGCATTTCAGAATGAGTATATGCGTATAATATTAGAAGCCAAAGTAACCAGAATATATTCGATTTGCACTAGCAACCACCACAGTACTGGTAGCAATGTTGTTGAAACCTTAGCACATCATTTGATAATGACACCAGATATAAGTTCCTAATAAAAACTGGGCTAAATAACCTTAAAAGTAAAAAAGAAAAAAAAATGTTCCCAATAGCAACAGGTTTTTAGAGCCAGCAGTTTTCAACATCCACTAGATATCCTTTAGCACAAGCAGTGTTTCAATAACATGTTAGATAGCCTTTAAAACAATCACATAGCACTAGAACTACCAGAATTCCATAACTACTAGAATGACCATAGCGGTCATTCTGACTTCATACTTTGACGTTCATATGGCCATACTGAATGTCATTTTCATCAGGTCACCTTTCTCTTTAAGTTCCAATGAGGCTTTTAATTCCTGTCGTCATGTTATAACGTCATTGCCCTTAAAAAGGGGGCGGCCGAGAGTTCGGTGGTGGATGGCAAATTCACATTTAAATGTAAGTATTATGATTTCATTTACTCAAATAGCTAGATGTCACAGTCTGTCTTGTCTCCGCCTCTTCACTACACTTCCCAACATCCCTCATGTTTTCACACCTGCCTGTCATCAGTGGTGGCAATGGCTCAGTGGTTCATGTAGGTTGTCTACAAACTGTAAGGTTGGTGGTTCAATCCCCGGTTCCACCTGACCATGTGTCGAGATGTCCATGGCCAAGACAAAAGTGCTCTACATTTGCTTCACATTCACCCATTCATTCATAGACCGGTGTCAGCCATGCAAGGCGCCATCCAGCTTGTCAGGAGCAGCTGGGGTTACCCTCTTTGTAGTGGAGATGAGTGGTACCCGGTGGGGTCTTGTGTTCATTACTTACATTCCGGGTCTCTCACACACCAAAGGCATGTGTCTTATCCACTGCACCATCACCACCCCTTCTGCTGCTGTTGTAGCCCATCCACCTCAAGGTTGTGTGTGTTGTGGCTTCATAAATGCTTTGCTGCATACCTCGGTTGTAACGAGTGGCTATTTCAGTCAAAGTTGCTCTTCTATCAGCTTGAACCAGTCGGCCCATTCTCCTCTGACTTCAAGCATCGCAAACAGGACTGCCGCATACTGAATGTTTTTTTCCCTTTTCACACCATTCTTTGTAAACCCTTGAAATGGTTGTGCGTGAAAATCCTAATAACTGACCTTGCACCAACCTGCCTGTCTAGCACCAACAACCATGCCACACTCAATTGCTTAAATCACGATTCTTTCCCATTCCGACATTCAGTTAGGAACTTTGCACGTTGGAACTTCCACGGCCTTCGAAGGATGCACCCTTCACATTGAGACACAGCTACTGACTACTGCCTCCTGCAGGTATGGAAAGGTATTTCCTCAACTGCAGAATGTATGTGCTAGTTGGCCAATTGTGCTGGTTAGGCTTTTATTTATTTATTTTTTTTTTTATGTTGGCTTGGTGTGTCACATACTTAACAAGTACTGATGTTGCTTCATAAGCTGACAGAAACTGCATCTGTGTAAAAGCCTCTGGCTATGAGAATTGTGTCATTGTGTTGGGCCTTCCTGACTACGCAAAATTGTCAATTCAACAGTGCATATCCCACCTTTGCCCCCAGGAGCTGTAAGTAAAGTGAAAATCTCCAATTACCAAGCTCCTCAGCAGAAAAAGCCAAGCCTCCAGCAACACCTCTCTCTCTCTCGCTCTGAGATGTTGCATGCTGAGAGTAAGTGCGGAATGAGAGAGGCATGTGTGAAAGCGTGAAAGTTTATTCTTATAGTTAACTATTTTTTTCGATCTATTTTTAATTATTATATTTTATTTATTTACTTCACTTTCTGGATCACTGTTTATTGTATTTAAGTTTGCAAGGTGTTTTTTAGTAAACGCCTTCCCTACGTGGGAAGAGCCATCTCTGTCACTTCGGAATGGTTTCTGGAGTGTTCCCGAGGCAGGTACAACGATTGAGGAGGTGCTATTAGCAACACGAGAACAGGTAGGCCATTAAAACATGATTTTTGCATCTTGTATAAACAAGGCAGTTGTCCTTTAAAAAAAAAAAAAAAAAAAAAAACAGAAAAACAACTAGTAATTAGTATAATTGAAAGTGGCATATGGTTGAACGAAACATTTGAACCCATTCAACCTATTTTGGCTCCAGCTACAAAAGTGATGTGGGGGCCACATTGGCCAATGTATCCTACCTCCTTTTATCAAAGATGACGCGATCATGCTATAATTATCTTGGAAAGATGGCTAGTGCTGTAAAAACAATTCTCTTGGGTCGTAAATTTACAGAACTTAAGCATGTATTGTCTTTTAGATGACAAATGTTTATGGTTTTGATAGCTCCTACTAAAACACTGGATGCGGGATATGGTTTACGCGAGTACAGCAAAGGTTTTCGCAAAGTTAGATCTCCACAACGCTTACCATTTCATTCGTATCAAGGAAGGAGATGAGTGGAAAACGCCATTTAATACACCCCATAGGGCACTTTGAATATCAGGTTTTACTGACTACGTTTACGTAGTCAATGCCCCAGCTGTCTTTCAGGCTTTAATCAATGACTTCTTAAGAGACATGTTAAACATTTTTCATTTTGTTGATCTTGATGACAGTTTGATCATTTCCCCTTCTCTCCAGGTGCATACACTGCAGTTCAGCACAATCTACAACATCTTCTGTAGAATCGTTAAATTTGTTAAAGCGGAGAAGTGCACTTTTCGTGCTCAGTCTGTCATGTTTTAAGGCTCAAGCATTTCGGCGGAGGAGATCAGCATGGATCCCTGGCCCATTCCAAACTCTCGCGTTGTAATTCAATGGCTCCTGGGGTTCACAAATCTTTATCGACGATTTATTTGTAACTTTAATCAAGGCGCTTCCCACTCACCGCACTCACATCTAACAAGACCCATTTAGTTTTGTCTGCGTATGCTCTTGTCGCTTTTGATCTCTTTTATGTCTGCTCCCATTCTTTCCACCCCGGACGTCTTTAGGCAGTTTGTCGTCGAGGTCGATGCATTGGAGGTGGGCGTGCAGGCAATCCTCTCCCAGTGTTCCTCCTCTGATGAGAAGATTCACCCCTGTGCGTATTTTTTGCGAAAAAATATTTTTTCAAACGAAATTTTTTCAAACCACACAGGGCTGTGTGGTTAACGCAGCGGTCTGGGGAATTGAGCATGTCAGACAGGCTCTCTCACACTGCATCACGCTGCACGGTTGTCTTAAGGAACTTTTGTTTGTTCCGCCCCCAACCGTCTGGCCGTGCTTCAGTGGGGACATTCATCAAAATTGTCTGCCCATCTTGGTGTTAGAGGCCTCTGGTCTGTCAGTCAGAGGTTCTGGTGGCTCACCAGGGAGCGTGATATTTGCCACTTTGTCGTGGGTATAAATTTGGAAGTAGATGCACGCACCATTTGCTTTTTGCTGAGGGTTGGACGTTGCAACGTTGGGTTGCATACACAACCAGGACAGAAAGCCTGCAGCACAATAGACCTTGGAATCATGGGCCTTAGGGATGTATCCCTGTTTTGGATATAAAAATGCTTTGACCTAGCCTGACTTCGTCATACTCATATTCAAGAAAGAATATGAGTCTGAAACCACTCAATTGACCTTTAATTATGAGGCGTGTCGTAACCGAACCAGGACAAAAAAAAAAAAAAAAACTCTGCACTCAATTGGATAGTCGGTAGACCTACCAACCAATCAGAGCAACGCATAAGTCAACTCCTTTGCATAGCGCAGTTTTCATATACAGAACGTAGCCTACTTTATTTATTTTAGAAGTTAAATAACGAGTGTTACTTCTTTTACTTACTTCTCCATGAGTGCCACCAAAGGAGAAACCACAACGACCACAGGCTTTTCATTACGTCCCATCTTCTTAGCGACTGTCAGAGTCAGCTGATAAGTTACACTTTTCCCGAATCATGTAGGAAGGACGCCAAAAATATATTTCCGATCGACAAATGCCTTGATTGTAGTTCTATGTTTGTCTATTAAAATGAATGCGCTGTCGATTTATTTTACAAAAGACGCGACAGCGGAATCTATAAATCTCAATTCTCCAGCTGCACTCATCTTTGACAAGCGCTCTTTGACGACGTGAGGATTACGTTACTGAAGACCACCTGTCAATCATCGTATAAAGCCCGCCCTGGCAATTTGATTGGCTCGATGATATCTGAACCAATCATAATTTCTCCTCAATGGATTGAGTCCAGACCGAACTTCCCGTCCAAAAAATGTTGTGGAGTTCGGGCTGGCATCCAGGCTAGCTTTGACCAGCAGGAAAGGAAGGTACGGGAGGAAAAGTCTCAACACATTGCATCTCTAGGCAATTCATGTGCCAAGAGAGATGATGACTCCTCCACAAACCCTGAGCTGAGCGGCCTTCTAATACTGCTGCCCAGCCGGTGAGAGAAGCATCTGTCGCTATACCAACTAGATGGCAAAGAACTCCCAACACCGGAACCTGGGACAAGAACCAGTTTTTCATCCATATAACCAAGGCGCGGGGATACTGCCGCGTGATCTTGACCGTACAGAGTGGGTCTCCCCTCGGGGAGAACCCTGTGGTCCTGAGCCACCACTGCAAAGGTCTCACAGCGGACGCTGCTGCCCTGAGGCCAAACAGTCTCTCGGACTGTCTTGCAGTGTGCAACTGACCTAGCCTTAGCTCTTAGGCAGCCTTAGGTAGTAAGGATAACAGCTACACTGCGACAGAGCGTGCGACTGAACAGCTCGCATGGTGACTGAATCCCAGACCACTCCAAGAACTGACTGTTTACGAACCCCCCTCAGGGCGCGAGTCTGACACAATGTTGAGTTGATGGTGCTCCAGAAGCTCGCTGGAGATCGCTGTGCCCTGAAGCACCAAGGGTGCCGGGGTTGGCAGAACAGTCCCCTGGGGGCACCGAGATAGAAAGGGCACCGTATAATCAGGTTTACTCCGCTCCACCCCAGTTGGGGCTGCCCTCACTGTCCTGACGCCAGGTGGTGCCATTTCTTTTGGGCCAAAGCCTTTGCAGCATGAAGAACGACCCTCGGAACAGGCTTCTGCTTCGAAGGCTTTGGCTGCTGTGGTGCGAATGAGAAACTAGACGGCTGGAGCTGCTCACACCCACCAGCCCCAGTGGGCTTGACATAGCGAGGAAAATATTTTTTTTAACTGCCTTTTACTGTAATTCGGCCTCCTGGAGACTCTCGACGACCGAAATAACAGAGTCGTTGAAGAAACCAGAAGGATTCATAAGAGCATCAAGAAAAAAAGCTGTATCTTTCTCATTGATCTCCATCAAATTGAGACAGATGTGTCTCTCAGTGGCCACCACGGCTGCCATAGACCACCCAATTGCTCTGGCGGTCTCCTTAATAGCCCTGAGAGATCAATCTGTGGCCCACCGAAGTTCTCAAACACCATCGGGCTTAACTCCCTTACTTACTTACTGTACAAATCCCCAAGTAGGTCAACCTGAAGTGCTTGTACATGTACAGTGTTTCCGCTACATTCATTCTCCCGTGGCGGGCCGCCACACTTAAAATCCTCCCGCCACGGCTACAGCTCAGTGACGTCCGACATTCTGCATAGTAGCTATTGTGTTATTTTGTTAAGCCCAAAGGCATAAAAAACTTTGTAAGGCACAATCAAGTTTTCACACTATATTCCAAGACTTCTAAAGTCATTCAATAGCATATTGTGTGGTAAAATTAATATTTTAGTCGCTAAGTTATTTGTTAACGGAAAGTCATCTCGCCTCAGTCATTCTCCATTCAGCATTCACACAGCGCGTCGCATTCGGTTGCGACAGTGAAACGACAACACTCTCTTCAAGGTCAATGTTCCCATTATTATACTTTATTTGTTGATAAAGAATAAAGGTCTATGATTTGCATAAAATGACTTTATCTTGCTGGAGTGGAGTTTATTGCCCTTTCTAAATCAATATTGCCTTCTCCCGGGTGTATTTTAGATTACAGCACTGGAGTCGAGAGTGCTATTGTTCTTCATGCGCACTGAAATTTAAAACTGTTAAAAGAAAAGGCTCAAAAAAATTGTTGCATAATAGAATACACTAAGCATTAGTGCTGCACGATTAATCATATCGTAATCGTAATAGCGATCTCAGACTCAAACCTATGCAATTTATATAACGCAAAATGCCGCGATTTTATATGAAATAAACAAATTAGGGCTATTAACGCAGCATCTCTTCTTTTTGTCATCCTTTGACTAGTGTCACATGATCCCGCTCTTATTCGTGCAAATGCCTTTTCGCATTTTGCACGACAAGAAGTGAAAAGCTGCCTGTGCCCTAAATGAGACTCGCAGAAAGACGCACGCCATAATGCGCATGCACTGACCGCGTGCCAGAATATACAGGTCTCTTTCGAGCTTGAACGAACAATAACACACACAATTATTCCAAAATGTCGTTTTGTCTAGTATCTTCATAACATAAGAAAAGTCTTATGGACGAAAAGAGTTGTGCTATAAGGCGCGTGTGAGATTCGCGTCGGCAAAGGGTGCTTTTAAAGCGCCAGCAGCGAATAAAGCGTTCTGTCAGTAAAGTTAATCAAAGAACAAAGGGAAATTAGAAAATTACTCACTGATCTTGACTAAAGACCTTTTGTAGCTTTAATAAGGATTATTCTATATATAATTTATGATTCATGCAGCGCAGACTGTTTGATAACTTTATTCAATTTCTGTGTTAAGACAGGAAGGACACAGGTAAATATGGTTTTTATTATGGGTTTATGTGGAGATTGTTTGAAGTTCACTTAATTTAAAAGATGTTATATTTTTTAAGCCTAACAATTTTTTAAAAAGTTGATAGCTTTCAATTGTAATGATGGAATCACTGTAATGTTGGTTTGGTTTAGGGTTTATTATAGGTCTTATCAATCATTTAGTTGTTTTTAGGTTGAGTTGAGAAATAAACATTAATACACAGAATGATCACGAATCTGTGTGTGCTTACTTTAGAACCAAGCAAGTTGGACTCATGAAACCATTTTATTATATCGGAATCGCATATCGCAATTGCAATATTGACCAATAATGGCAATATGACATTTTCCCCAAATCGTGCAGCCCTACTAAACATAGATTATAGATATAATCCCTTCGCTATGTTCTTTACAATGTGAAGCGTTGCGTGTTGTGACTTGGTGTTGCTTCAAGTGCATCATTCAATGCGCATGATCGCTTATAATTCTTTGGGGAGACAAGGGGGCGTGGCCTAAGGGAATATCACTTGTGGGCCACGCCCCCTCCCCCTGGGGAAATGGGCCTGCCCCCACAGCTTGGAAAAATCCTAGAGGAAACACTGCATGTAGCACTAATATACTGTAGTGAGCAAGAAGGCTCCGGCTTGACTTACTGCCGTATGCTTGTCCCACTAGATTAGAAGTAGTTTTCTTTAAACCTCTGGGGTCTGATGTGTTTTCTGGGTCCTGGAGATGTTCTGACATGCTCTGACATTTGTGTTTATTTCTGTTACTTGTGACATTTTCATGGCTAAAGTATTATTACACTGTATTCAGCGCAAACTCTGCTACAATAATATGTCAGCAGCATGTATGTAAAAGTTTGTAGTTTTGAGATAATGACATGCGCAGTTTGTGAAAAAAAAATAAAAACAAATTTGTCACTGAAATAAGGTCATGAAACCCATACTAATTATTTCTTCACACGACTTTTGAAAATTGTATCTCATAGCATAAAGTATTTGCTCCAAAACTATGTTTAAATCATCCTGACTACTCATTCAGATAAGACAATAAAGTCTTTTAAAATTTGTATGATGTGTTTTGTGTAAGAAAGCTTTATGCGAAGGGACGAGATCTCATTAATATTGCTACTTTTCACACCTGAAAAAGACAAAGACCCTCCCATAATGGCCCCATTAGGTGCTATCAAGCCCTATGATTATCAATCTCGAAATAATCTCATTGCCTCAATGCTTTGGCATAAATTGATGGATCCACCAGTGATGTTAATCCAAGAAATTCAAAAGAGACTTGTTGATTTTTTTATGGTCTGGTCAGCATTGGCTGAGAGCTGCTGTCTATCTTCCTGTTCAAGAAGGGGGACAGAAACTGGTGGATATTTGAGTTAGGGGGACAGCTTTCCGACTACAGGCTATTCACCATCTATTAAATCACCAGCATCATGGATGGATGGAACTAACATGTGCTCTTTTACGCAAGGCTGGACAAATGGGCCTAGATAAACAGCTATTCACCATGACCCATACCTTTTCACCTCATTATTTTGGATTGCTGTTTTCTGTTTCAAGAGAGTGTCAAAACCAGATCCGTGTGTGTATAACAAATTTATTTCCTTTCAATCCTCTTTTTCCTGTTGAGATTCTTAGACCATAAGGTCCAATTTGTTTTTTGCTGGAATATCTATGTTTTGGGATCTAAGAAAAGGAGATTGAGATATGTGGATCACATATCCACATATCACAGATCTGTTTGTATCACAGATACAAAAAGCCACTTCTGTGATATGTGGATCCATAAAGAGAATCTACAAAAAGCTACTTCTGTGATATGTGGACCCATAAAGAGAATCTACAAAAAGCCACTTCTGTGATATGTGGATCCATAAAGAGAATCTACAAAAAGCCACTTCTGTGATATGTGGATCCATAAAGAGAATCTACAAAAAGCCACTTCTGTCATATGTGGACCCATAAAGAAATTCTACAAAAAGCCACTTCTGTGATATGTGGACCCATAAAGAGAATCTACAAAAAGCCACTTCTGTGATATGTGGATCCATAAAGAGAATCTACAAAAAGCCACTTCTGTGATATGTGGATCCATAAAGAGAATCTACAAAAAGCCACTTCTGTGATATGTGGATCCATAAAGAGAATCTACAAAAAGCCACTTCTGTGATATGTGGACCCATAAAGAAATTCTACAAAAAGCCACTTCTGTGATATGTGGATCCATAAAGAGAATCTACAAAAAGCCACTTCTGTGATATGTGGATCCATAAAGAGAATCTACAAAAAGCCACTTCTGTGATATGTGGACCCATAAAGAAAATGTACAAAAAGCCACTTGTGTGATATGTGGACCCATAAAGAGAATCTACAAAAAGCCACTTCTGTGATATGTGGATCCATAAAGAAAATCTACAAAAAGTCACTTGTGTGATATGTGGACCCATAAAGAAAATCTACAAAAAGCCACTTCTGTGATATGTGGACCCATAAAGAAATTCTACAAAAAGCCACTTCTGTGATATGTGGACCCATAAAGAGAATCTACAAAAAGCCACTTCTGTGATATGTGGATCCATAAAGAGAATCTACAAAAAGCCACTTCTGTGATATGTGGATCCATAAAGAGAATCTACAAAAAGCCACTTCTGTGATATGTGGATCCACAAAGAGAATCTACAAAAAGCCACTTCTGTGATATGTGGATCCATAAAGAAATTCTACAAAAAGCCACTTCTGTGATATGTGGACCCATAAAGAAAATCTACAAAAAGTCACTTGTGTGATATGTGGACCCATAAAGAAAATCTACAAAAAGCCACTTCTGTGATATGTGGACCCATAAAGAAATTCTACAAAAAGCCACTTCTGTGATATGTGGACCCATAAAGAGAATCTACAAAAAGCCACTTCTATGATATGTGGACCCACAAAGAAAATCTACAAAAAGCCACTTCTGTGATATGTGGACCCACAAAGAGAATCTACAAAAAGCCACTTCTGTGATATGTGGATCCATAAAGAGAATCTACAAAAAGCCACTTCTGTGATATGTGGATCCATAAAGAGAATCTACAAAAAGCCACTTCTGTGATATGTGGATCCATAAAGAGAATCTACAAAAAGCCACTTCTGTGATATGTGGATCCATAAAGAGAATCTACAAAAAGCCACTTCTGTGATATGTGGATCCATAAAGAAATTCTACAAAAAGCCACTTCTGTGATATGTGGACCCATAAAGAAAATCTACAAAAAGCCACTTGTGTGATAAGTGGACCCATAAAGAAAATCTACAAAAAGCCACTTGTGTGATATGTGGACCCATAAAGAAAATCTACAAAAAGCCACTTCTGTGATATGTGGACCCATAAAGAAATTCTACAAAAAGCCACTTCTGTGATATGTGGACCCATAAAGAGAATCTACAAAAAGCCACTTCTGTGATATGTGGACCCATAAAGAAAATCTACAAAAAGCCACTTCTGTGATATGTGGATCCATAAAGAGAATCTACAAAAAGCCACTTCTGTGATATGTGGATCCATAAAGAAAATCTACAATAAGCCACTTCTGTGATATGTGCAGGGTGCGATTTGCCGGGGGGGATGCGTGGGATTTCCCCCTTTCTGGTCAATGTATCCCTGCCTCTGCTTAATTATTTTTATACCCGGTGGGGATAAATTTATCCCCCCCTCAAAGTGATCAGTGATCCTACACTAGTGGTGAGATGGATCAGAAAACTTATCACGGATCCGTGCTTTAATTAAAGTTAATTTTATTTTTAAATGCACTACTTTGGCTGACTCTCATAGCTGCCGCTCTGAACGAGTCTGCAGACTTACTCAATGTCCCGTCCACGGCACTATCTGATTGGTTACACCTCACGGATAATAGCCTATCAACACTTGCGAGACGGTTGCAGGTCCGCGCTGGGCTGTGGAGCTGCTTGTAGAAATGAAGGCAGCATAGCTATTCAGAATAAACATCACAATCTGATTTTCTGTTTCTATGATGACAAGCAGAGCTAGTGTCCCAGTCACTGAGAATGGCCGAAGTTATACACACGGTGTTTCACTCAACTGAGACTAAAGCAAATGTTTTTTGATTAGTCACTCACTCTTGAACATCTGGCGCGAGTGATTTCAATGTTAATTCAATGTAAAGACGCGTTTACGCGTCTAGAGGTTCTGCGGCGCAAATGAGGCGAATTGACAAACATACACTCTAAAAAATGCTGGGTTGTTTTAACCCAACGTTGGGTCAAATATGGACAAACCCGAAATGTTGGGTTAAAAAATTAATGTAAAAATTTAACCCAACTGCTGGGTTAGTCCATATTTGACCCAACGTTGGGTTAAAACAACCCAGCATTTTTTAGAGTGTAGATAATGCATCTGTCTTTTCTATCATTTCACTGTAGCTCAGCATCGCGATGGAACGTTAACATTATAACTTGAATGTAACAGCAGCAGTAAAACTGTTTCTATTATGGTTTAACTTTGGAATCAATCCGTGGTTCAGGGGAGGCTGATATAAATTAGCCTACCCTATTAATCTATTGATTTAATTATTGCATGTTTTTTCGTAGTGCATGATCACAGTTCATATATGTGTGGGAAGCTATTAGAGTAAAAATATTGCGTTAGGATACTTCATGAGTTAATAAGAATTTTTTTCCCTGCAAATGCAGCGATGAAGTTCATGTTCTCATGATTTATTTTTATGAATTTTTTTTTTCCCAAAACATCCCCCCCTCTGTTTTTTTTCACAAATCGCACCCTGTATATATATATATATATATATATATATATATATATATATATATATATATTGACATACATACGTATCATCCTTGCTTGTAGAGAGGAGTTTATTTCAGCATCATATAAAATCAACAATAATGATAAATAATGTTAAAGCAAACACAGCTCTGGTATCGGAAAAGTATCGGTATCGGCCGATATCCAAAGTCGGGTATCGGGATCGGATCGGAAGTAAAAAAAATGTGGATCGGTGCATCCCTAATAAAAACATTTTCTAATGTGTTTATGATCGACCCCAAATATTATTATTGAATTAATAAAGGAATTTTTAAATGTCAAATCTCTCTCTCTCTCTCTCTCTCTCTCTCTCTCTCTCTCTCTCTCTCTCTCTCTCTCTCTCTCTCTCTCTCTCTCTCCCTCTCCCTCTCCCTCTCTCTCTCTCTCTCTCTCTCTTCCCTGAAACCCTGGTCAAGGCAGAAGCATGATCCCTTCCAAAGAAAGCCATCAGCCATCATGGATTTGCTCTTGCAACTCCTAGAAGGAGTCACCTCTGGGTCCAAATGTCTAACTGGTTTCTTGCAGTCCCAGATATATTGCCCCTGACACTCTCCCATTCCCTCCCACCAATACCAAAGGAGGCCTAGAGACTGTTACCATGGAAACCACAGGCCAATGAAGCGTCAATGGTGGTCAACAGAGCGAAGCAGTCACAGAGGATGCTCATGTTGGAGCCGATCGAAGGGGATTGAGGAGATGGAGTGACTGTGCATGTGTCGAGCCAGAAAGGAGAATACCGACATCCAAAGATTGCATTCTACCTCAGTGCACAAATCATTGACAGAAATAACATATGGTAAAAGTTAGGGCCTCTGCTCACACACATACACACATAGTAAATTTACTGAATAGATTTGACTGTGTGTGATGATGTTGTATTCATTGCTGAAAACATTGCTTTGGTTAAAACTATCTTTAAGGATGAGCCCAATGACTATCATAGCATCAAAATATGATTTTTGAAAAAAAAAAAAAATAGAGAGAGATTTTACTGGTTAAAAAAGACAGAAATGGTAAAAGACATGGTCAGAATGACAGATAAGTGGAGAGAAGGACAGTAGTACTTTAAAGTCTTCACATGGCCACATGAAAGATTGGGAGATGAAGAGGAAGACACAGGAGATTTGAAGAGAGGGAAAGCATGAAAGAGACAGATTGACGGAGCATATCAATGATAAAAAGAAACAAGATAACTTAGACAATTAACTGAAAACACCAGCTCACAGTTCAGTCATTATAAAAGAAGAGTTATAGCTTCACCTTTACACTGTGACAGCTCTGACTTAATTAAAAGCACTTACAATTCACACACAGTTCACTTCACATTCAGTCTCAGGCGAGAATAAATGCCAGCAGACACTATACTCAAAATTCACACGCAGCATTCATCTACAATCCACATAGATTGTATCTGACACATCATTTAATAGTTTTAGTTACACAGATTGGAGCAGCATTATAATATTGCTTTCATGCGCTGCTCACATTTATTATTTTCATTTGTGGTCTGCTTATTCACTGGCACCACACACAGGCATCAGCATCTACTGTATGCACTCTATGTACTCGTACTGTAAAGTTTATTTGTCAGTATTTATTTGTCAGAAACAGTCATATTGTAAACATATCATTACCACTTAAAATAGCTGTTTTCTATTTTAATATACAGGCTTATTGTGAAATTCAATGTTCTGTCATGAATTTCTAGATGGTGAAAGCTGATTGGTCCTCAAATCAGTCTGCTCGCAATCACATCATTCTTTATAGAGCAAAGCTGATTGGTTGCTGCTCTATCAGTAGCCAATGAGCTCACTGCTCTGCCAGCATTATTTGTAGCAGTGCAGAGCTCTTTCAGAAACCATCCACCTTCCCCAGCTCCACCTGTATTGATCTGCTACGGGTAATGCATGTATGCTATATTGTACAGCAGCAGCTTGCTTGCTCACAGTACAGTACTTACAGTGTACTTACCTAGAAAGTACTGGCTAAGATAAGGTAAGTACATGGAACAGGGGTAGGTTTAAGTGTAGGTTCAGAGTTATTACTAGTTATTACCCAGTAATTGTAGTTACTAAAATATGTACATAGTATTTACATGGGTAACTGGACTGTAAAAGGAAGCGTTACTGACCAAACGTTTCGAAATTATCATATCTATTACCATGTCACAAAGTTGTCATTACAGAAATGAAATTCATGACAGTGATGACAAAGCTGATTTTTCAGCAGACATTACTCCAGTCTTTAGTGTCACATGCTCCTTCAAAAATCACTCTAATATTTTGATTTTGTGCTTAAGAAACATTTCTTACTATTCTGAATGTAATGTTAAAAACCCAGCCCAGGCTCATTAGAAAAACATATATGTGGCAACATTTTTACAAAACGTGAAATACACTACATTGTGCACATTTAGCAACAGTTTCAAGTGAAATGTCTAGTGAGTCAAGCTAAAAGCACATTTAGGTTTTTTTTTTGTTTTTTTTTTTGTTTTTTGGAACAGTTATATGCAAATGTTTTATTACGTTGGTTATTGTACGTATCACATGCAGTTCTGAATTGAAATGTCCGGTGAGTGGAGCTAAAATCTTTTTCTCCATCACGGTTTAAAATATTATACACCTAACACTAAACCATAAACCTACCCGACAGCATTAAAAAAAAGCAAATGTGACATGAAAGTGCAATTGTATCACATTGTTTTTATTGTGTTTGCATTTTAGCTTGTTTTTGAGCTCTTTTATCGTGACTATACTTTCACGGGATTTGAACCCGAAGTACAATTCTTTACCAGCTACCGAGCAAGTATGTTATTAAAACACATCGAGCTGGTCAAGTGATTGCACCAGGGTAAAATCTTTGCACTATATGCAAATCTTGCAGTATGGTAAAAAAAAGTTTTTTGATAACACAATATTGCACAAAGGAGCCATGTGAAAACAAGTTGTGTATGAAAACAATTAAAGGTGATTGCTGTTTTACTGCCTCTAGTGTTCATTTTTGTTGGTGACTGCAATGATATTTATTGGTACGTATTTTGCGTTTTACAAAAATGTTGCCATGCCACAGGTTCATTTTTCCACTAAGCCTGTGTTTGAACAGTTGTGCCCCTTGATCGTTTTGTCGAAAGTGTGAAATACTTTTTTTCAGAATTATTTGATGAATAGAAAGTTAAAAAGCACAGCATTTATTTGAAATATAAACTTTTATAACATTACTGTCACCTTCGATAAATTAAATTAGTAATTGTTCTTAAAAAAAAAAACTTTTGAACAGTCATGCATGTGTGGAACTGAATTTACAAACTTTAAATACTGAATTTTGAAAAAAAAATGACTTTTTTGTTAAGCATTACAAGGGTCGAACTGGCTTTTTAAATTTTATTATATTGTTTTCTGAGGTGAACTTATGACGTTCGCTTGGTTTTTGCATTCAAAAACATCAAAATGAATAACTAATATAAGCTATTTTCTACCCTCGTTTTGAGCCTAGCTCAGAAACGCACGGATTTTATGGGCGTTTCGCACTGAAGACTTGGAAGTAAACGCCCACTGCTGTGAGTGGATAACAGTTTTGCATATTATAAAGAGTTTTTCAACTTACCTCGTCGCGTTGTACGTGGGGGAAACAGTTTTGAAAACATCCAATGTTGTAAAATGGCAACCAGAATGATTCGCCCATACATGTTCGACCTGTCAGATCCATATAGACGGCACAGCACAGCATACTCTTAATCGGTCTGCAAATCCAGTCTTGTTTACAAAACAATCCTCAGTGAAATGAAGCGAACAGACGGACAATGTTTTACCTCATCAGCTGGAACGTCATTAAAAATAAAGTTTATCCATGCAGTCCTACTTGAATCAATAGAAAGCTGCAGCGTCTTCTTCCACAACCAGGCACTGCACAATATTTCCGTCATCACGATATGTTATGCGTGATTGCGTGTAATGCGCAAATCGGTGGGCGGGGCTAAACCAGCCGTGTTGAAGCAGGCGTTCATAGAGAGCCTAAGTCCCTCCCCTTCCGGTCGACCACCATGGGACCTGACTTCGAAAAAATATTGAATGGTAGTCAATGGCAAGAGACAACAAATATTTTGATCTGGTTTGAATTGTGCCCTGAATTACACATATGATGTTAGTCAATTTAAAAGATACATTTTAAAGTAAAGAAAGTCGCAGTTGATGTAAAACCGTTGAGGTATAAGACTGTGAAAATACGTAATTACAAAGACTACAAACCCCAAAGGCGCACATTTTCTCTCAATGAATAAAGCTAACTTTACTGAGGCTGTCTGTCATTATTTCTACAGTCTTACGTTATAATCGTAACGTTACGCCGTCCTACCTGAGTGTTTTGTAGGACTGCACGCACACGAGCAGCGGATCTCGTTTCTCTTCCCGGGAGATGTAGTTCACAGAGGGATTTTCACATAAAACTAAATGTTACTCTTCTGCTGTATGACAAACTGCGACATTTTTGACTTTGAGAATCATCTTTTAAATTGACAAACATCATATGTGTAATTCAGGGCACAGTTCAGACGGAATAAAAAGATAAGTTGTCTCTCGCCATTGACTACCATTCATATTTTTTCCGAAATAAGGTCCCATGAGCCGGAAGCGAAGGGGCGGGACTTAGGCTCTCTATAGAGAGCCTAAGTCCCTCCCCTTCCGGTCGCCCACCATGGTACCTTATTTCGGAAAAATATTGAATGGTAGTCAATGGCGAGAGACAACAAATATTTTGATCTCGTTTGAATTGTGCCCTGAATTACACATATGATGTTTGTCAATTTAAAAGATGCATTTTAAAGTAAAGAAAGTCGCAGTTTGATGTAAAACCGTTGAGGTATAAGACTGTGAAAATACGTAATTACAAAGACTACAAACCCCAAAGGCGCACATTTTCTCTCAATGAATGGAAGCTAACTTTACTGAGGCTGTCTGTCATTGTTTCTACAGTTAGGCCGTCCTACCTGAGTGTTTTGTACCAGATGCACGCACACGAGCAGCGGATCTCGTTTCGCTTCCCGGGAGATGTAGTTCACAGAGCGATTTTCACATAAAAATAAATGTTACTCTTCTGTTGTATGACAAACTGCAACGTTTTTGACTTTGAGAATCATCTTTTAAATTGACAAACATCATATGTGTAATTGAGGGCACAGTTCAGACGGAATAAAAAGATAAGTTGTCTCTCGCCATTGACTACCATTCATATTTTTTCCGAAATAAGGTCCCATGAGCCGGAAGCGAAGGGGCGGGACTTAGGCTCTCTATTGCAGGTAAAAAAAAAAAAAAGAAATTTATAGATAACCTTGTATGAAAATACCATATGAAAAGTTGCAGGATTTAAAATGTTTTAAAACAACATAAGGGCACTAATTTAGAAGATAAAGTGAGTGTTTCTTGGACTGCTAGTAAAAACGGCTTTTTTTTCAACACCGCGTCATTTGACGTAATTTCAGGGAGCCGCAGCCTCGGCTCAGTGAGGACTGGAGTTGGCTGGTATTCAGTGAGAGAGGCCAGTGTGCTTTCGGTACTTTTTGTATTTTAATTTATCATCGTCATGGTAAATTATTGTGTTTGTGGAGGTTGCAAAAACTCCGGCCTGTCAGGACTTCAAGATCGAGTCCACAAGTATCCAATACAAGAACAGGGACAGTGCTATATAGCCTATCTTTCGTTCCTGGTGCGGTTTGTGCAGGTGAAGAGACGGGGTTTTTCTTCCGCATCGGCTTCGGAAAACGCGGTCGTGTGTAGCATTCACTTCAGATCAAATGATTATCATCCCGGCGATATGATGGAGTTCAATATGGGATGCAGAAGCTAGAATATTGATCGTCATATACTATACCAATGGCATCAAATAGCGTGATATAGGTAACTCAGACATGTCATGCCCTAAATAGAGGCAACTTGTAAATAAAAACCAAAATTGGTTGTTTAAATACTCAAATCTTTAATTTTCTGCGTATGTTATAACCCAGGTGAAAAATATGTATTAAAAATTTACCTGAGTATACTTTTAGTACAATAGAAATATACTCAAGTAAAGTTTTAATAGTATATAAATCTACCCTAAACATAGTAATGCCTGCTGGCCTGTTATAGGATCATAATAATCTGTACAGTATTGTGAGCACAGTGTATATCGTCAGCGAGCGTGTAGGCCTATAGCACATCTCTCACCTAAAGGCACCTGTCCTGTTCTCCACTGGTTCTCCTCACATCACAGCTCAATTAGTCTCTGACCGTTCTGTCTGACATTATCCTGACCTGTCCCTGCTCTCTTCTGCATAGCAGGCTCATAACTTTATGGTTTGGTCCGTCATATGCCTATTTCCTCAGCGTCCGAAATGTCATTGCGATCCATTGTTCCTGTTGTTTGAATCGACGGCTCTCCCGCTCATTGCGTCATGACCACCACACCCATTTTCAGACGCGGAAGTAAAATGTTCCTCACAAAAACGACTCCAGAAGCTTCTGTAGCGTATTTATAAGTATATTTTAAAGAAAATCTAGTTGTTTTTCTATGGATTGACTCGTTGGGTCCTCTAACCTGCAATATGCCCTTTAATCTTCTTCTGTGGGGGTGGTGTTTTATCCTATGGTTTTATCCTCTTTGACATCATAGTTCCCCAGTTTTAAAAGAGTCGTTTTGCTGGGGCTGGTGTCAATAAAAGCTTGGACTAACAAGGACGTTTGTAGTTCTGAAACTTACAGGATATTCTTATAATATGATAACCTCTTAGATGTCAAAAGCTCAAAGAAAATTTGATTTCTCAGTTCATCACCCCTTTAATGAGTTGTTAAATAGGGAATGAATAAATAATATTTTGCAGGTTTGTTTTATGCATCTGGTCATTTTAATTTTCAAAAAAAACATCAGCTTGTTTTATCATAGAGTAACTTGCATCACAATCACTATACAACCATGTACCTCATATCTTCCATCTTATTACGTCTAATGAGTCTGTGAAATGCATCCAGTTAGTATGAGGAGAGCATGACTGCAGTTTTGTTGTCACCCCCTGTAGGCTTCAGTCTCATTGGGTTGTCATTGCTGTGGGACAAACAGCCCGCTTCCCCACCCCTCGTCTGCTTCCCTTAACGTGAAACCACAGATAAACTGCTGGATCGGTGTGACCTGTCCTGTCAGCATGGTGCTCGCTCCCTCGCTGTGTTGTCTTGCTTTGCTAATGCAAGGAGGCTGGACACAATTTGGCTTCTTTGTTTTCTAGTGGTTCATCTTCCCTGAATGTTGCCCACTGTCGTTGCTGTGTTGCATACTGTGTGAGATGCTGATGGAACTTGTGTTGTTTAGCTGACGGCCATAGACTGGCCATCAGCCTGAACTGTGCTGGATTGGCTAATATGTCTTTCCTTATTAAGGTGCTAGTTAGTTTTTTATAGTAAGTGAGTAATGAATTAATGTGTATGGGAATGTGTTGCCACCCTGTCGCCGAGTATTACCATGACAGCTGCTATTTATCTAAATATCTAAATCTAAAACTAAATCAGCCAGCCAAAATAATACCTGCTCAGAGAATGATACGACATGGTTCCAAACCATGGACTCAAAAGATTAAAAATGTATTGTTATTATAATAACACCATAAATACATAAATCTAAATACATAAATAAATATATTAATTAACAGGGATGTGATTTTTGAAAACCAAAACTGAACATTTCTGAAAACCCCTGCCAGGGTGAGGATTTTCAGAAATCTCGGTTACGGTGACGTTGTGTAAACAGTAAAACCGGGGTTTTTGCCTTTGCGACGTCAGAGTGTGTGACCGCGCTATGCCGTTATCCGCCTACCGGAACCTGTAATAACTTTTTGTTAGGCTTCTGATTGGCCAACGTGGCTTTACGGTTAGGGTTATATCGCCGCCTGCTGGTGTGGCATGCTCTTGACATTGCTTGATAGCGTTTTTGCGCTTTTATGTGGGCGGGATTTTTTTTTAAAACGCAGGAGGAAAAATTCTAGTTATAAAAGTACCTGTGTCCGTGTGGACAAGGCCTAAAAGGTATGCAGCTCAATTAAATGGTAAAGCTCGCCCTCTTTAACAATACAGTTAAACTTAATATACGTAGCAAACGTTGTACAAAGCTGAAAAAAACACAATAGTGAAATAAGATCACACCTGTTTGAACGGTTTTCATCATCCTCACCATCGTCACCTGATCGTGATGGTTTCGGCCACTGAATAAAAAAGTTATTTGCGACTTTTTTTTTCGCAATTGCGAGTGTAGATCTAACAATTATGACTTCTCAGAATTGCGTGATATAAACTCACAATTGAGAGTTATAATGTCAGAATTGAAATATAAACTTGTAAATTCTAAGAAAAAATGGTGCTTTTTTCCCACTCAGAATTGGATTTTATAACTTGAAATTATGATATTACAATTCTGCGAAAATAACTCCACATTGTGAGACATTAACTCTTAAGATAAATAGTTGCAATTATCCTTTTTATAGACCATTTCAAAAGATGTAAACAACACTGGCCCAGAAGCACTTCCTGTTTCAGTTTTTTAACACTACATTAAAGCTGGGATAAAATAAAACCAACAGAACATTTAAAACTGAATCAAAAAGTTAAACAAACATCTTTAAGAAGTTTTCTTTACATGTGAAATAAAGAAAACAGTTACAAACTGAAACAGGAAGTGCTTCTGGACCAGTGTTGTTTACATATTTTGAAATGGTCTTATCAGAAACAAGTTTCTATACATTTACATTTATTCATTTAGCTGACGCTTTTATCCAAAGCGACTTACAATTGCAATATATGTCAGAGGTCGCATGCCTCTGGAGCAACTAGGGGTTAAGTGTCTTGCTCAGGGACACATTGGTGTCTCGCACTGGATTCGAACATGGGTCACACACACACACACACACACACACACACACACACACACACACACACACACAAGGCATGTGTCTTATCAATCCCGCCATCACCACACTACCATCATATACATGAATGATTTAAATTAAACAAATAGCTCACATTTATTTATTTATTTATTTATTTATTTATTTATTTATTTATTTATTTTTGGAGGTAAGAGCAAGAGATGTGGCTTACAGTTTGCACACACAAATGATTTGTAAGATTTATTTTATTCTCTACAGAAACTAAAACAAAAGTTTTTCAGGTCTATCTGCAGTCCACACCAATGCTTTAAATAAATTCAATTTTGTGGTCAAGAGGAAAGAAAAGGAAGCACACTCTTAATATATGTTCAGCACTGTCGACACTGAATGTGAGGATTGTATGATGATTAATCCCAAAGTACTCACTAGCTTTTGTGTCATGCATCACCATTGATAAATGAATTGTGTTGTGGATACTTTGTATTGATTTTCTGGTGGGTCCTTCAAGGAATACTGTCATTGTGATTGACTGAAAAGCCTTTGCTCATTCTGTATTAAATGAGCCCTTTTACATTTGCGTTTAAGTCACACTACAATATTTTCATTTACATTTATTCATTTAGGTGACTCTATATCCAAAGAATATAAATGAGTAATGGTGCAAAATTAATGAATCATAAAGCATTATCCATTTTTTTGGAAAAGTATAGACCGCTAGTCTGTCATTGGTGATTGATTTCCTTAGATATACAAGCCCCTTGTGATTTTTCAACTGATTGGTTGACTTTTCTGCTAAATTGGATCAAGACTGGAAGTGGTCAGTGGATCTCAATAATCTGTCATTATAGTCAAACAAAATATCAAAATTCTAACAAACACAGACAGGAAGCCACCCTGCTTCAATTCAACATAAATGCCAATAGTAACAATCCTGTTCATACACAATCACAGTGATCTTTGTTCTTATCAACAGTATATTTAAAAGAAACTATAATATTTTACAGTGTCTGGTTCTGAACGCAGAACTTAATTTGTTGACTTCCCTATAGATTTAATTAACTGTACACCAGATAAGAACTTGAAAAAGAAATCCCATCAGTTCAGTATCCAAATAAACAAACAAATAAACTGAGTAAATAAAAAAATGGAGCAGAAATCCAGAGCACATGGATTCAAACAATGATCAGAAGACATGATTGCCTGAGGGTTTCCCGCAGTAACTGGCACAGATGGATTTACAAATGAATAACCAAATCCTTTATTTCTAAAATTGAGAATACTCCTGCTTTGTTTAGCTGTCCTTGTCACAACACAAGGGTGTGTGCATAGCAAGCAAACAGACAGACGAAGAATCAGAAAAAAATAATTCCAATTTTACTTAAAACAGGCAAAGACACAGGGCAGAGACACACATTTAACTTGAACGGTAGAACAAACAATGACATACTGTGAAGGGAGAACTTAAATAGTGACTCAAACAAGATGATTATTGACACACAGCTAATGCTAATTAACTCATAATGACAGTGACCACAGAGACGACTGGCGGGAATCTATACAGAACACTGAAGATGAATGAAAATAAACTAAAAGTCCACGAAAACTATACAGTCTGAACATACTGGAGACACCTTATACTTAATTTCTGACAGAGGTCTATTAGGCAGTAGTTTCAAACATTTGTTTCATGCTCTATTGTGATTCTTTATTTTTATTTATATGGTCCCACTTTATATTAAGTGGTTTTAAGTACTATGTACTTACATTGAAGTTAATAATTTGATACAATGGACTTATTGTGTACATACATGTTTTTACATTGTACTTATATTTTAGAAATACCAGCATGTAATTACAGCTATAATTACTTTATGTAATTACATTTGTAATTACACAGTTGACCCTCCCCTCACACCTTAACCTACCCTTAAACCGACACATACCATCACACCTGTCCCTAACCATACCCGTATCACACCTTAATAGCAGCAAAAGTGTTTTAACACATTGTACTTATTGTTCAATGTAAGTACTTAAAGTCACTTAATATAAAGTGGGACCATTTATATTGTCTTGTATTATCTAAATTACTGTTGAAAAGTTAATATTTTTTTTTCCATGTTTTGAAATATTATTTTATGCCCACCAAGGCAGCATTTATTTGATCAAAAATGCAGTCATGTTTTTTGAAATATTACAATATCAAACCACTGTTTTCTATTTTAATAGAGGCCCTGAATTTTAAGCAGCCATTTTCCCAGTCCTCATTGTCACATGATTCTTCTAATAAGCTGATTTGGTGCTCAAGAAACATCTATAATTATCAATGTTGTAAATAGTTGTTTTGATTAATATTTTCGTGATACTTTTATTTTATTTTATGATTCTTTAATGAATAGAAAGTTTAAAAGAACAGCATTTATTTGAAATGTTTATCTTGACATGATTAATGTCTTACAGTCACTTTTTAATTAATTGAATACATCCCTGTTGAATAAAAGCATAGATTTATTTAATAGTAATAAAAAAAATATTACTGACCCTAAACTTATGAAAAGTAGTGCATATATCAAAGCTCTTGGAAACCACCACATTTCCTTGTGTTTTTGTGCACACATGGACGACACAGCTCATAATGATTCTGATTCCGAATTCCTTTTATTCAGGGTCGCTTTGATAGAATCTGAAAAAAAAAAGAAGTCTCTGAGCCTTTCTTCTAGTGATTATTTCACCCTCCCCCACTTTGACATTCCAACTGAAATTAATGTAACATGAAGGTGCTTCCAAAACACTCCCCTGGAGTAAGTGCAGGGAGACATGTGAGGGCAGAGATTATCAATTTAATGGTGATCAGATAGACACTATATGATTCTCTGGATGGTGTCCTTCACAAACACTAAATGTAATTCCAGCCAGGCAGAACATGCTCTCCAGACTAAGCAGGGAAGATAGCCGGTTTGCTGTCAGTGTTGGAGAGAATCTAACTAAGTAGTAAAGCTAAAATCAACTGCCTTCTCTCTTATACGTGTAGAATTATAAAAGTCCAGACATTAACAAACAACAAAAATAAAAAATAAAATCACCATTTTATTTGCAGTATTATGGTATTTTAAAGGCTCCCAATTTTGTTTTGGTGGCTTCCTAAAATATGTTTACATGCATCCAAGGTATAACAAAAAAACTTTTCAACATGTTTTCAAGACACACCAAACTCTACAGGCCTCAGCTATTGTAGTGTTTTAGGCCGGGTAAAAGTAGATGTTGTTTGGTACAGATCTACGTAGGTTTGTGCAGGAAGTAAGATTATAATTACTGATGATTTACTGATGAATGACTCGTTTTAGGCAGTTCAGAATCAGTTATTTCATTTGGGGAAAAAAATCCATTTATTATGTACTTTGATCATTCACAAATAGCTGTACACCATTATGCACTACAAGATAAATAATATCTAAAAAAGCATAATAGGGGCACTTTAACATAACAAAAATTTAGTTAAATTATGCATGTTTTAAATCACTGTCTTCAGTTCAATTATATAAATCAGGGTGTAAATATTTTTTTTTTTTTTCAGTTTAAATGGGACATATTATGCAAAATCCACTTTTTTAGCCCTTAAATGCGTTTTGTTGTATATTTGGAGTGTTTATAAGTACAGAAAAGATGAAAATTTTCTCTTCAGGTGCTTCATTTATATCTTTATATTCTGTTTTGGTCATATTTTTCAAGCTGTTCAGATTTTTCGGTTCTCTATGACGTTTTTTGAACAATTACGTCAGTATTTGCAGCGGAACTGACAAATAAGGACTATACCGGTGTTCTGTCGATTTTTGCTTCCTTGTCGAAAAATGCTACCGTAGCGCGATTTGATGACAGAATGCCGATTAAAGTCGTATGAAATACAATTATAATACAATTCTAAGTTATGAGAAGCTACTATATACTGTAGACGACTATTTTTACTTTTAAAACGGTGTAAAAATTAAAAATTATCATAAAATATTCATCGTTGACTTGTCAAAGTACACCTTTTCTCATAGTAACTGAAAATTTCAGTTATTCCTTTTCATCTGGCTGACCGTACAAATATTCATATGGTAGTAAGCATTTTTAAAGGGAAATTATATCCTATTATAACGGGAAAATGTACCAAATTTCAGTTATTCCTTTTCAGCGGGCTGATCGTACAAATATTCATATGGTAGTAAGCATTTTTTAAAGGGAAATTATATATTATAACGGGAAAATGTACCTTTTGTAAAAAAAGAAAAATATATATCTGACGCTGCACATGCGCATAACCGGTAAGTAGCAAATCTCGATGGGTAGCATGAATTGTCAGAACACCGGCCCAACACTTCGAGCAAACCACCATTATTATTTCTCGCTCCGATTTTGTAGTCCAAGCTCAATGATGCAGAAGTTACGAGAGGGCAAGTCAAAATATTCAGTTGTTGAATGTAGTGACCCAAAGCACTTCAAGGATTCCAACTTCAACAACCTCCGCCAGTATAAAAAAGGGTTTGCCGATCGACTTTGTCTGAATGAGAGGTAAATTCCTTCTATCTTTGTTGACATTTTGTTAACGTGTGAATAAAAATGTTCTTTGAAGCTATATTATATAATCAAATATCTCTATTCAAACTACAAGAATGGCCGAACGGGAAGGAGTTGAACCGACCGTGAACTCAGCGACCTGGAGAGCGTGCGGGGTATGACTCATCTCCCGGGGCCGCTTTAAAACGAGTTGCTCACAGACGCACATCAGAAAAGGGGTAGAAAAGGGGTCTGTGGAGCTATAATAATGAAGAATTCAGACCCAAGCATTGCAGTTATGCTTTATATAGACCACAAATGCATGATTTATATGTAAAACAATTAATGATTTAAAAGCATGATATGTACCCTTTAAGATTATTTGTTAAATTTGTATGATGTCAATCTAATTCCTATTGTTTGCTCCTTCAAAAGCTCTAATTGTTTTGCATCATAAAAAAATTGCTGTAATTAAATTTTAATTTTTCATACAGTATACTTAAAAGAAATGTTCCTTAAATAGCTTCAATGTGGTTAGCTCCTTTAAATTATGATGAGTAGCTTGTAACTTGGCACGCTACAGTTTCAAAGCAGCTGCCAAATTTAGAAGACTGTCCTATTTTTTCCTAGAGTCACCCTGTGGAGTCTGGGTTTATTGAAATATGAAAAATCCTGGTTTTAGTGCTAAACAGGTGTGAAAGCTTCCTTCCATGTTTGTCCTCTGGGAACTTCGCAGCAGGAGAGATCTACAGAACTGGAGTACACCATCAGCCAGAACCCAAAAATATTACAGTACATGTCTGATTAGGTGACAGAAACATTCTTTCTCTTCTTAACCTAACACAAACATGACAATTGTAAGATGCTTCACTTAAGGTGACAGTGAAGGTTTTCTGTGCTTGTAAACCTGCTTTTTTCAAATTACTGTCTCTGTCCAAATCTTTTAGTGCTAACAGTGCGAACAGTAATTTGTGTTTCACATAGTGATTGCTCTCATGCTCCCAATCTTTAGCACTTGTGTATTTTTATTTATTTATTTTTTTATGGTGACTGGAGACTTTGTCATTTAGTAAAGATAAGTCCATACACAGCTGTTATTAAATTTTAAACTCTGTTTCTAAGTAATTGCACATGCTCACCACTCCTCGATGTTCTTTAGTTTTACACCACTAATTGAAATGACCAGAGTACCCTGGGATCCTCATTCTCCATCTTTTATGTAAGGCCCTCATTTCCTTTTCACTCACATTCCTATTACGCCAACTGCATAAAAATCTCATTCTGTAGAACACTGAACTGTCCTTTTCCATATGTTTGAGGTGTGGCTGATAAACATTGTCTCTATCAGTCACTATATTGACCAAATCTATGTGATTTATGTGTTTCGCTGTGACCCAACCTCTAGATCTTTGCCATTAGCTGCACTCCCAACAGTGTTCCTCTAGTAGCCTACTGTGGAAAGCTAACCACAAACTGGAGATCTGAAAAGATGATGAGATTTAAATGAAACAAAGAGAAAGGGGCGTTCTGTTGAATAAATGGCTTAGCTCTTTTATCAAAACTTTGAGAGGTTTTATATTATTATTTAAAGTGCCCCTTTTGTTCTAGTTTAAAGTTTCCTAATGCTGTTTTGGAGTTTCCTACAACAGGTTTACATGCATCAAAGGTCAAAAACTTGTTTCATTTTCTCATAATATACATTTGCATATGAAGAGTTCAGATGCAAAAGCCTCTAAGTGCCATTTGAAATTTTCTTCAAAAATTATCATTTTTATCAAGCTTGTATATTTAAGTTCAGTAATTTCACTTAAATGGCAATGAAGATTACCTATTAATTGTCATTTAAGTGAAATTACTGAACTTAAATATACAAGCTTGATAAAAATGGTCATTTTAGAAGAAAATTTCAAATGGCACTTAGAGGCTTTTGCATCTGAACTCTTCATATCACCACATTTTTCAATAATTCTCAAACGTCTCGTCAGATGAATCAATCTCACTAAATACCTCCTTTCTGCAAGCTACTCTGCTCTGATTGGCCAGATACCCCAATCTGTGATTAGTCTACCGCGTACAGTGAGCATGTCGAAAACAGAAACACCCTTTGAATATGAGGTGTGTTATGTATGTGTTCTCTCTTTTTGTTTTCCATATGTGTGTATGTGAGACTCTACTGCAAACAAAATCTACCTTCGGGTAGGCCTACAAATAAAGTGACTTGAACTTGAACTTGAACTTGCCATAACTGAACGTCAGCTTTGTCCTGAGGCTTCCTATAGCGCAGCGATTGTACACCGTAAACTAATGCAGTAACGAACAATGAAGTCGATTTCACCATATCAATCCGAGCACGAGTCAGATGATAAAACAATGGAAGAACTAGTCAATCAACCTGAACCTCCATCGCAAGGACGACTCGAGCAGGATGTTTCTCAGTGATGCGATACTCAGTTTGAGGTACATTATGAGATGTAGCAACTGTAACTCCTCACCATCAGCATCAACAAAGTCCATCCTCAGTTCGTATGAATCAATACAATGTGAATCATCTGAAAATGTGTGACTTTTTCAGAAAAAAAAGAGTAGGCTAAGCATTAAGTACGGTCACACAGCACTCATAGACCTTTATTTATTTTTTTAAAACTTTATCAAAATATGTTCTGATACCAATTGCTTTGTGTATATATATATATATATATATATATATATATATATATATATATATATACATGGTAAATATTACTAGCAGCAATGTGTTGAATTGACAGTATATCAGGACAGCCACAGTGGCTCAAGCTCTAATCTGCTCAGGCTGGTGTAGATACATGCACAATTCTCCATTCAATGTTTGTGGATTTGGGTTTAGCTACTCATAGCGTTGCATCACTGCAGCACAATATTTATATAAAAAATTTCCCAGAAATTTCACAGTGGTCTTAAAACCTTCAGCATGTTCCCAAGCGTAGAATAGCTCTTATCAAATTAACACAGTTCCATACTTCCAGTTTGTGTACCGAATTACAAGATGTACACTTCACCCAGTTTAGTCAGTTAGTGTCTGTTGTCAAGCCAAGTGGAAACAGGAAACACGTTAAGTGGACAGGGAAGAGCTCTCCTGCAAGCCCAGCCGAGAGGTATTTTTATTGACGGGAGTAGTTGCATCTTTACTAAGCGTGAGCTGAGAAAAACAGGAACTTACACTCCACAGTATGTGACAGCAGTGACACTGATGTGTGACAGAGATTTGTGTTTCGCGCATCAGCTGCCACGGTGGTGACTTAAATGTCACAGTTAGCTTATTTTCGCCACTATATGCAAACTATGACCAGCATGCATAACTCAGGTAACATCTCCCATCCTGGAGGCTCTTTTTGCTGTACGTCACCACCACACCACTGCTTCATCACTTAGTAAGAGGCATAACTGCTGAGAGATCATATTAATTGTGTTTGTTGTGTCGTTTATGATGAATCATATGGGGATTTTAAGAGTTAGCATAGCTTTTTTTGTACTGTTCAAAACTTTGAGGTAAATACGATTTAAATAAATTTACTCTGCAAGGATGCATGAAATTGCATAATGCAATATTATAATAGCCGTTTTCAACTGTGATAATAAGAAATGTGTCAAGAGCACAAAATCAGCCTATTAAAAGGATTTCTAAAGGATCATGTGACTGAAGAAAATTCAGTGTTGCTATCACATGATTCAATTACATTTTAAAATACATTCAAATGGAAAACAGTCATTTTAAATTGCAATAACATTTCTCAGTATCGCTGTTTTTAGTGTATGTTTGAACAAAATACAGAACAGACATGGTGAGCATCAATCTGAGACTTCTTTCAAAACATTAAAACAACCTACTAACTTATTTTTTAAAATGCTTACATGACTGTTTGTTGAGTACTCTTGTGTTTATCTTAGTGTTTCCTGTTGCCTTTCAGATAATGAAGTGTCAGATGTTTTAATCATTTATGATGTCAACATGTTTGGCATTTGATAAGACCTTACTCCTCGACATTTTCCTCATACATAAAAGCTTTATGAAAACTTAAAGATTTTAAGCTGCTTACAGAGGCCTCCCTCTGTTTCTCTGTTTCACTGTTCCCCTGTCTTTCTTGAGCTTTCAAAAAAAAACTCCAACGAAAGTATTCAAGAGAAACAGGGCTGGCAGAATAACTCAAAGTGCAATCAATTCTTTGTGACAAAATCTTATCAATAATGCAACAGGAGCTACCTAATCTGCCTTTTACAATAAGCAAACTGGCACAAGAGGCATGGAGTGAAACGGGCTCAAAGAAAAAGACTAAAATACCCCTTGAAGGCAGAGAAAAAGAGAGCATTAGTGCTTTTGGAAGCCAAGTGGTTTGTTAAAGAACGAGAGACGGTTCGTCCTAATGCACATGGTGAAAGGTGCACGGGAAGAAACAGAATAGGTTCTCTTCCCGCTGGGGGGTCGCTCTCATCTTTTGGGACATTCTGCTCCAATGAGCGTTTCAGCGGATGACAATGAAACCAAGAGAAGTGCAATTATGAACAAGCATATGGCTTTGTGGTGAGTGTGTGTGAGAGACTCTTGTTAACGTGTCACAGAAAGTGATTTTATGTATTATTCAAATTAAAAGAAGTATCTGTTTATTTAATTTGAGCTAATATGAACTACAAATGGACATCTGTATTCTTTATTAATGAAATGAATTTATTGCTCGTTATCAGATAATGTTGATTAATGCATTTTATTAATGTACTAACTAATGTTAACTGATGGGATTTTATTGTAAAATGTTACCATTTATGTAGGTTTAGTAGTTTGTTTGTTTGTTTTTTTTAAATATAAAACCACACCCTACTACTGTACATTATCCCTCTTTTTTAACACTACTAACTGCACAGTACATCATACTGCACCATTGAGAGAAAATCAGACACATTAAAGATCATATAAGGTATTCGTTTTTTTTTTTTTTTTTTTTTACTGACATAATATTATTTGAAAGCTTTATTTTTAGGCGTATAACACTTAAAGATAATGGCATACGTCATATTTTTGAAGTGTGAGACTTTCTTGGAGCAGATGACACAATGACGCACGGTGTCCTACACTGTCTTTGGTCCAGTGCTGACATTAGCCTGTCTTTGTCTACTCAAGTTATTTGAGTTGGCACTGGCAGAACTGCTGCCACAAAAAGTCCCTAAATAAACAGACAGGTCTGACAAAGTGACAATCTCTGTCTTTCTCTAATTCATTATGTATGCAGTATTTGCCCACTCTGAATAGTATATGAATAAACATCATCGACACAAAGACATACCACAGGAAACATCTTTCCTATTACATAGCTGTACGTAATTAAATCCAAGTCTTCAAACCATGAAACTGTAATGGAAATGTCAGTTTTAATAATAACACACTTTTCAATCCTTCCAACAGTCAGTCTTTGTGAATTGTCAGTGCAGATTAATTCATATCGTTTAATTGCTTCTGTCCAGTCTCTCTATATCAGGTTCTAATTGATGAAGTGTTCTCTCTTCACCAACCCACATCAAAGTTAATATTTGCAATAAAGTAGGGAAGATTTTGGCGGTCACACTTTACACACCAGAGAATATTTCTCAGATAAAGTTGACTTTTTTTCCTGATATCCATTTTAGACATTCTACTAACTACATTCTGCTACTATACCATTACAACTAACTCATTACAACTAACTAACATTAATTTGAAACTACATGTCAACTAACTCTAATATATTAGACTGATCGATTAGACTGTTAGGTTATGGTTAGGGTTAGTAGAAAAAAAGTTGACATGTACTTGAAAAGTTACTTATAGTTAGTAGAATGTCTGTGAAGAGAAGATCAAAATAAAGTGTTAGCAGATATTAAGGAGAGAGTCTAATACTCTATGACTGCTATAGTTACCATGTAGAAGCAAAGTTACTTGTAGAATGTCTAAAGTGATCTATCAAAATAGTGTGGTCGAAAGTTACCTTAAAAAGTCTGGGCTACTGAAATAAAATAAAAAAAAAAAGCTACCAAACATTTTCATGGTGTTTGCTCAGGGGGGGGGGAATGCACATGTAGACCTTTTGTGACAACATAACCCAATGGCAGTTGTCACTGTATTTAAAATCCTCACATGGGCTTTTCAGAAATGTTTTCAGTAAAAATGAATACAATCTGACATACACAAAAATAACTCTTGTAATACCTTTATTATACAGTTGACCCTTGCCTAAATGTATATTGATGTGGGTTTTTTTTAGCCAAAAATTAGATTTTATCTTATTATTCAGTAGAATCCAACGTGCATAACAAGCATTTGAATAACTGAACTTTTACTCAAAACCTTATACTGAAATAGCTCTTGTGACAACTTCCCCGTGTGACAGCTAACCTCCTTGACCCTTATTTGGGTTCCTAAAGCTATTGAGAAATCAGATTAGTCATCCGTGAAGCACCAACAAGTTAGAAACTGTGACAATATTCAAAATCCAACAAAACAGGGTACGACAGAAGGACTCTGGGGTACTAAACAGGCAATTTTGATGCTTTATGTTCTTGAAGAAAACAACACATTCAAATCCGTTAACCCAGATAACGACTAGCTACTGTAGTATGAAGCAGAGGCATGTAAACCTGTGCTGATTGATGTAGGGTATGAACACAACACTGTACTCTGCCATATTCCATTATCTTCTCTGAGGATAGACTGACAGCTGTAATATCTGTCCGTACTCATTCACAGTGTGTGAATGCCTGAGCGTATGCGTGCTCAGGGCTGTTTTTTGATTGTAGTTGTTGATGTATGTGTGTTGTCATCTGTGGCAAATGGCAATGTAGTGAGGACTTTATGTTTTGATGTGTTTGAGTATGCTACGTGGCTTTGGGATTTTGCATGTAATTTTCCCCCCCTTTTTCTTTTAGAAAGTTGTGGAAAGCACTCATGAAAATCATTTTTAATTATAAAAAAGACACTCAAAATATGTAGTGCACATGTAAACTTGTAGCTAATTTTCTTCATAGTTGTTTTGTAAATATCATCTAAAACAGTACATTCTTATATATATATATATATATATATATATATATATTGTACGGTATTATATTCATACCTGTTTTCAAACACATAGAAGCCATTTGGTCATCAGACTATTAGGTTGTTGTATAATATATAACTCATAATATATATTATTTCTTATATGTGATCTGGACCACAAAACCAGTCACAAGGATCAATTTCTTTTAAATTGAGATTTATGTTGAGATATATACTGAAAAAAATAAGCTTTCCGTTGATGTATGGTTTGTTAGGAAATTACAATGTTTGGCCGAGATACAACGATTTGAAAATCTGGAATCTGATGGTGCAAAACAATCTAAACATTGAGAAAATAACCATTAAAATTGTCCATTTATGTTTGCGAATTGTGCTGCATTCAGTTACAAAAATATATTTTTATATATATTTATAATTTTGAAGAAGATCTTAATGAGTTATAGAGGTGGTATGGTACAACAAAGTCTGTATATAATGTTTTAATTGTGGATTTTTACAAATGTGCTGCTATGCTAGGATACACATCAATGTTATCACAATAATAAGACTGAACAAGATTCCATCAACCGTGAAAATAATTAAAAAAAAAATTGGGAAAAAAAAGTAAAAGAGAAGTCCACAGAGCCAGCAAATTCATTCTTCGCACAAAGATCTTAAGATATACTGTAAGCACACTGAGACCATCTGAGCACCTTGCTGGCAATGCACATGTTCTGGAGTGATTATGAGCCATTGTTGACTGAAATCAAAAAGAAATTATAATTTCCCACATCATTTCGAGCTATTCACTATCCATAGTCTTTGCCCTCTCTGAAGATCAATCTTATTGGTGAGTAGCTCTTGCAACAACAACAACAACAAAAAAGTTTTTCTTCTCAATGTTTAGCATAATGCATTCTAAAGTAAGACTTAAATGAATATTTCCTGTACACTGTAATTAATTCTGAGTGGTGGAATCCAGCTTTTCTCGGAAAACAACTTCCTCTGAGATGGCTATAAGTAAAAACTCTTCCTTAGGGTGCACGAATGGCAGCCAATATAAAGGCGGCAAAGGCACTGCAAGTGCCAACGTATCAATAATGCAAGACTTTACGCTTGCGTGAGCCCAAGGATCGTAGACAAATGAAACATTAAAAATTCATAGCATCATCAGCCAAAAGAATTGTGAGGATTCAGTACAGTTCAAAGGGACCCAGAACGCCAATTTCTATTTTGAAGCTACTTGCAAGACTAGACAGAATGGGTTACGAAAAAAAAAGTACAGCAGAGTAAAAATAGTCAACTAACTCAAGAGATACTGTATATGATGGGCTTAAATTAATATCATTTGGGACTCATAAGAAATTGGGGTGTAGTATCAATTAGCATAACATTAAACTGTTTTGAAAAATCAATTTACTCCTTTCAAATTCAAGTCAATTAATTATTTTCATATAAAGGAAGAGACTATTATGAAACAAATACCTATTTCCCTTTCTTCACTTTGCATCGTTTTATATTTTATTTTATGTTTCCTTTAGTATTTTTTTAAATTTCTAATATTATTGCACAAAACTGGCAACATTTAGAATTATAGAAATAATTTTACCTCAGAAGAACAATACTTTTCATTAGGATCACCAAGCTCTAAGTTACTCTGTGAAAATGGCAAGATATCACCTGTTACACTGAGAACAAACTCCTTAAAATAACTTTATATGTGCCGACAATGAATGCATGGTGAAGAGATATATTCAAAACAGAATGGCTTATTGTCCTGATAAATTCTTAAAATCTTGAAGTAAAAGATTCACACACAGCGTAAGAATAGTGTTCACATGGCTCTGTCTGGCACTGTCTCCAAAAACATATTTATACTGTGAGGATGCCTCTGGTTGTTGCTCTGTAAGGGTGAAAGGGCACATTTTATGACTTTTGATACTTTTATCCGCCACAGAACGTGACGATCGGCCAACAATGAGAGTGATGCAGAATACCAAGACAAAACTGTAAAAGAAAAAAAAAATACAATCTTCAATCTCCTCCACTAGAAAAAAAAATATTTGCTCTTACCTCAACAGAATTCCTATTTCCCACGCAATGAATCCCCAGACAGCCACAGAACGCAGCCTTTTCCGAGTCATCTCAAGACTTGATCGGCATAGACATACAGTCCTCTGTGAATGCCTGTGCTCTCTTCAGCACTTCTGGCTTCTTGACTTCAGGACGCTGGACAGCGCTCCAGCGGTTCTTCCTTCACTCCTATGCACTGTAGGCTCGTTGCGCACGGCAAACGCAAAGGAATCCCTCATAATCTTATAAAGCTAAACAGCATATACGAAACACTTCCCTCGTGTCGGCACTGGAAGTGATGGAGTGCTGTTTAAACGCGTGCGGCAGCTTAAGTGATTCTTGACATATTCAGACATCTCTGAGCAGAGACCGCCCCATACAGCGCGCTTGACTGACAGTGCGCTTCTCCACTCTCACCGCGCGCATGCATGCGCAACGCTTACTTACAATTAGAGAGAGCTGAATTTGAATAGTACTCGTGCCATGCTGCCAGCCATTTGACTATGAGAGCTGCTCACGTGATTAATATCCCAGCATCGAGTATAACAGGATAGCAGATTATAGCATTATTGATATTTATATTTGTAATATAGTGATATATTTTCATATTAATTAAATTGGAAAATATATTTGATTTAATAATTGTATATGCATATATATACTCAACAAATTAATAAATTCTGCACCTTTAATGGACATTGTGTTTATTAAAAAGACTGAAGACTGGACGTTATGTGTCCAGGTCAGGAGATATGTCAGTTGGGGATGACTGACTATTTAACCCTGTAACAGAAAAAAATAGATATTTGTAGAAATATCAGCATTAATTCTCTTTCTAATAAACACCTTACTGTGTCATGACCTTAAAGGATTAGTTAACTTCAAAATGGAAATCCTGTCATCATTTTCCGCACCTTCATTTACATTTACATTTATTCGTTGAGCTGATGCTTTTATCCAAAGCGGCTTACAATTGCTATATATGTCAGAGGTCGCACGCCTCTGGAGCAACTGGGGTTAAGTGTCTTCAGGGACACATGTCAGTGGATTCGAACCCAGATCTCACACACCAGGCATGTGACTTATCCACTGCGCCATCACCAACCCATGGTGTTTCAAATCTCACTGATTTCTTTCCACAAAAGAATATATTTTGAAGAATGTCAGTAAGCAGACAGTTGATGTACCCCATTGACTTTCATAGTATGAAATAACATACTAAAATCAATGGGTCCATCAACTGTTTGGTTACTGACATTCTTCAAAATATATTCTTTTGAGTTCAGCAGAATAGAGAAATTCATGCAGGTTTGAAACAACTTGAGGGTGAGTAAATGATGCCAGAATTTTCATTTTGAAGTGAACTAATCCTTTAAGCACATGGCAATGGCTAAAATAAGTACATTGGCCCTGTTGGTGTTTTTAACACAATAAGTTCCAGAATTCCATAACAACTAGAACTACCACAAATGATTCCAAACTCTATCATATCTTTAATGATACCCACTTGAGAGATTAATGCATTTATTGTATTAGGATATCTTTTAAAAACAAAACAACACCAAACTGTACATTTTAACAAGTTTAATTGTATTTATAAATAATAATATCATTAGTAGCCTACCGTAATTATCGCATATTCACAACAGAGGGGCTTTACAGTATATTCCATATCCATTCAACATAACTCAGAACAAGATAATAACAAATAAAAGTATCTTATTTAGATATTCTGTTGACAGTGAGAGACACAAAAGTCAGAGGGAAATGTAACAAAAAAAAAATACAGTAAAATTCAGTGCGGTCAATATGACCGTCTATGACTGAAATTGGTAAATATGTTCTTTCTTTTTTTTTTTTTTTTTTTTTTTTTTGCCTTATGTATAACTTATATGAAAAACATTGTAAATGAAAACAGTCACTTTTAGGAAAAGTCAGGTACCAGCAGGATTTTATTTCTTTTTTCAACTAAGTTATTACAGATATAAAATTCAAAACGGTCAAAATTACCATCATGGCCGTTCTAGTGTTAAGGCTGTTGCTACATTTACTAATTTAAAAAGAAAAACTTTATAAAACAACTTTTCAATGGAAAAGGAATATTTTTTGAATGCTTGATTGCTGTCTTCAAAATAAAATTTAACATTGAAAAAAGAGAGCCATGTAATGATATCGTAGCTCCAAATAATGATCTGTTTTTAATAAATGATGACACATTCCAGGTTTTATTATGGCTAATATTCAGTATATCATGACATGTTGTTAATATTTATATTTAATAATATTAATATTTGTGAGTAATAATACACTCATTGCAAGCTGACTGCATCAGTAAGCAATGTCAAAACTAAGTGCAATGTAACTTGTGAGTCATACATGACACATGGTAGAACGCATGCCCTCAGTGCTGGAAAGCACCCGGTCCAATCTGTCAGAGGGGTCCTAAGTTGTATTTAAGTATATAGGCCTAACACACTGAGCTTATACTGCCTTTTTTTGATTTACGCATGAAATCATCGTTGTGTTACAGTGAGTGACAGTGTCTGGCATGGGCTGCCGTAGGCAGCGTGTATGGCACAGCTGAGACCGGGTACATCTGCGCAGCATGTGTGTGCATGTGTGCGCCCACTCCTGTTTATTGTGCCACGTTGACCCTGTTCCCAGCTTTATGCCATTGCTCTGGAATTGGGTGATAAGCTCAAAAGCTCTCTGCTGCCAAAGTTTGGCATCAGGGAGCTTTTGCTTTTTCACTTTTCATTCATTCTCTTCTTTAAAAGTTACATTTGTATGTTTCAAAAGACAACAAAGAATTGAATAGTATGTCCATTCTTATATTTAAGTGTCCCCCAACGATAGCTCATTGGAAAAGATTTAAAAAGTCTAAAGAATAAAAAGTGTTTATTAGGCCTACCCTTATTATTTATGTCTAAACCACAATTTCAGTGGTTTCCATCCTTAAATGGGACCTATTATGCAAAATTCACTTGTTTAAAGCTACACTGTGTAACTCTTTTAATTTATTCTTAGCTAAAATACTTAGTTCTTTCAAAAATATGTGCTCATTAATGTACATTTACTTTGTTCAAGTAATAAAGTATTCTTGTGAGTGTATAATATGCCTTTGAAAATACATACGGGTAAGGGGATCTAATGTCGGTCACCATGTTGCCCCTCCATCTTGAAAGTACATTAGCCAAAGAGGGACACACCCGTTAATTCAAGCTTCGCTTTTCGCGTTTACTTTTCAGTTAACACTCATGGAGGAGGTCAAACTGGAAGCCATGTTAATTTTGTAGTTAAAACGAAATCGTAATTGAGAGGAACAGAAACTAATATTCACTGGATGGTCATATACCTTTTCACCGCTAGATGGGGGTAAAAATCACACAGTGTAGCTTGAAGGTCTTTAAACACTGATGTGTATGCAGTGTGTGAAAACAACCAGCCTATTTTGGTAAAAATTCACTCACTCACTCATTTCTTTTATAATTCCCATAAACCAAAAGTGGTCTCATCAAACTAACTTATTTAGTTTTCTTAATTTAGGAATTGTACAATGTTTCCAAAGAGGTATTACAAGAGTTGTGTTTTGGGATGTAACAACATAAGAGTCTCCATAAACTTCTGCCATCTGAGTCACTGTGGAGATCGTAGTAAATGCATTTTTCAAAGGAAATATCTCAATAAATCTCTTATAGCTACGTTTGCGGCAACCTTGGGAACCTTGACCTCCTAGTGGGCCCCAGTTTAGAACCATTTTTTTTTCCAACAGCAGATTATTATAGCTTTCCCCCCTTCATATTCAACTGCATAGGGAAGGCAAGGCAAGTTTATTTATATAGAACATTTCATACACAGTGATAATTCAAGGTACATACGAGAGCTTTTTTTAGCTATAGGTTTTGAACACATTTCTGACATGTGAGCCCATTGCTTATTTGCAGCTGAAGTGTGAGCAGGCAGGCGCTGTGTGTGGGTGGATGATGTCAATTAAAAAGGTCACTGTGTGGCCTCAGATAATTTCCCCTTCCTTTGTTAAATGAACACTTCTGTCATGTAAAGTAGCTGTTTTAGGTAGAGCTCTTTTGTAGACTAATCACTGTCAGCCTGAATGTAGCCTGTCGTGTTTGAGCACTCACCTAAGACACTCAAAAAAAGTTATTTGCAAATTTGGTTCATGAAATGTGACCCTGGACCACTAAACCAGTCAGATAGGTCAGTATTTTTGAAATTGAGATTTATACATCATCTGGAAGTTGAATAAATAAGCTTTGATGAATCATTTGTTAGGATATTGCAATTACTTGTGACTGCCTTTGTGATCAAGGGTCACGCTTCTTTGTACAACAGTATGCTCTGCTGCAGTTAGAGGTTACTTTAAGGTTAGGTATTCTGTGCCCTAAAGGAAAATGTACACTTGTTTATCTTATTACATAGTAGTATTTTCTGTCTGTCAGGATGTGCTACCCTGGTTGTATTTCAAAGAAGACATTTTCTTAGACAAGCATGACAACTTTAACTCATCTCATCTTGACAACATGTTGAGTGGATTTAGGTCAGATTTTAGAACAGAGAAGGCAATAATCTAAACCTGTGACTGCAGCAATGCCTTTAATTGATGCATAGGCAAGCAGAGCCACATCTGTACTTATTTTATATCAGAAAGTAAACAACTGTGATTCTAATTATGACGGCAAATGCATGGATAAAAATATATTCACAATCAACAAACTCACTGAGCAGCAATGAGCAGTGTGGCATATTTCAACACCCACTCTTTAGGTGCTCATCACATTATAATGCAAATGCCTTTACTCGGCAGCCAATGATACACATGGCATTTACTGAATCAGTTCTATATGGAGAGATTATTGCTCTCTATTGGCTGGGAAAAAGATGAATTGCTCAATTACTGGTGTGTGGCAAATCGTTATAAATTTCAATCCGGCTTGCTGCATATTAAACAGCCTTATTTGGAAGATAGAGACTTGGGTGGACAGTTTAGTCTCAAAGGAAGGCCATTGCCATAGAAAAGCTTGAAGAACTTCTCATAAGAGTATCTATGAGTAAAAAAAAAAATATGGTAACACTTTATTTGAAGGGGTTTGCATAAGACTGACATGAAACTGTCATAAACATGACATAACACCTGCCATGAACATGAAGGAGTCTTTATGAATGCGATTAAGTGTCATTCGGTAAATTATGACACTTTTAATGCAAAGTTGACATTGTTTAAAATGTCTTTGTTATGACAACTTGACATTAACCAAGGCAAAAAATGTCTTGATTATGACAACTTGACATTAACAAAGACAGAAATGTCTTTGTTATGACAACTTGACATTAACCAAGAAATCATAACTACTCCAACGTGTTCCACTTTACTTGAGGTAAGGGGAAATATTAATGACACTGTAGTAAAAGCATTTGACAGTGTAATAACCCTTAATGACATCTTCATAACCAGTACAATGTGTTTCACTTTACTTGAAAACAAATAAAATATTCATGTCACAGTTATAATGGTGTCATGACAACCAAAGTTAAAACCAACTATTATATGACTGGGTAATGTAATGTTAACACAAAGCTAAATAACCTCTTTAAGTTTGATAATTACACCTGTTATGACATATTTGTGACAGGTTGACAGGTTATGATTTATTGGTTAATGTCAAGTTGTCATAACAAAGACATTTTAAACAATGTCAACTTTGCATTAAAAGTGTCATAATTTACCGAATGACACTTAATGACAACAGTCATGAACATTCATAAAGACTCCTTCATGCTCATGACAGGTGTTATGTCATGTTTATGACAGTGTCATGGCAGTCTTATGCACACCCCTTCAATTAAAGTGACACTATCACTCTTGTGTCCTTGTTTAAGAAGACGTAAATATGTTGCTTAAGGAGACTATCCCCCAATAAGTGTACTATAAGTTACTTTAGTTAAATGCCTTGATTGAGCTAAATGATTCCTTGCTAGTCAACCTATTTCATAAAAAAAAGTTAATCTGCATTCTAACCAGAATATTTAAATCAAATTAAATTTACATTGATTGTGGGACACCGTCCCTGTCCACTTATATCACTCACCTCTTCCTTCTATATCCATATAGCATGCACTTTGCTCACATGAGAACAGACCATGACCATGGAACACCTAGTTGGTGCCATATTAAAGCCCTTTGGATGCTGAATTTTGCATCTTCTCAGAGCTAGAGGTTTAGTTATTTTCTGCCAATGGGCTGAATGGGTCACTTTCCGGGTCACACCATGAATGAAATGTTCCAATCTGTCTGGCGGATCCATCAAAAGGGACTTTAGCCATGACAGCAGTAATAGTTCAGATAATTAGAAATGCACTCTGCTATGACATGTATAGATGTTAACAAAGCCTCAGTAATCGGGATTGAAGAGAGACTCAATCTCAAAGCATTACTGCCTTCTTTTGCTGTTAAATGGTGACAAGTTCATGATGAAAGCTGTTAATCTTACATTTGTTTGGTCAAGAGGAATATTGGTAAGAAGCCCACTGAACAAGCTTTTAAAGCTTTGCTTATTGAAATGTGACCTTATTAAATACCATAAACTGATGATAAAACTTGGAGGAATTCCGAAACGTGTGCTTTCACTACCAATATTTTTCTCTTTTTTTTTAGTATTATTAACCTTTTGTTATCTGTGCTTTCCTGTTTGGATTATGGGGCCTAACGGCACATAGAACATTTCCTTCCAGTTGAGAAAGTCTTTACGCTTCACTCAGCTGCCCGAGCTCCATTGAGGTTTACCATGGTCACAGAATTCTTGAATAACATATGTCCAGGCAAGGCACTGACTCACTAAAACTATATAGTTCCAGTAGTGGAGATGTTGCTACAAAATGATGGCAATACCTAGAGAGAAGCATTAAATGATATGTTTGATTCAGCTGTCTCCCACTGGATGCTAATCCCTTTATTCTCCATTCATGTAAATATTTCCCTGGATGCCATGGCTTTTCTAACACCCTGACATGGCCACAATTTTAATGAGTTATAGATAACAGTTGTATTTTGCACGGTCGCCAGAATGCATACTGTATGTGAAATGTGCAAGCACTTCTAATCATGCACAAACAACAAGGAATAAGAGAAATGTCAAGCAACATCTGTTTCTCAATAGGGGAGGAATAAAATGGTGCAAAGTCTAACAAACCATATGTTGGGTGGGATTTACACAGTATGTACAAAATCAAGCTTACCAAGTGCCTGTTTTTTTAAGGCACTAAGGACTGCATCTTATTCTATGATAAGAAAAAAAAAGTATACTGTTTTAAATCCCTGCTGTTTGTTTTCAGTAAGAATAGATTTGGATTCCTTGGAGTGCAGAGTTAGCAAAACACTTGATTACACACATTATGATGTCACAGAGATTATTTCTGTATCTGTTTAATTCAGTGATGTGTGCATGTTAGTATAGTTAAATACGGCATGGGACTGTGTAGACTGAGTGCTGTTATGTAATGTTTTTAAAAAAAAGGATAGCCGTAATGCCCTAGAGCAGTCAGAAACACAAATATAATTGTTCTTTTCTTACACTCCATCATGCTGTAGAAATAAATTCATTCATTACCAGCACCTCATGCATGTTATGTCCTGATATCAGTTAACCACATTCATAATTCACACCAATTAAGATCCCCGATGAATATATAGAAGCATGAAAGTGCTACCTGTCAAACCGAGAGCATCCCATAATTATCAAAGTGTATCCACGTATCAATTTCAAAGCTTGGAGTAAGAACTATATTTGAAGGCCAACCTTCTGTCACACACTCATGCAGTTCAATGGGATATGGAAAACATATTAGAATAGAGGCAATTCTTCGTTCGGTGAGCTTTCAATTTAATCATGCATTTGTCCAGCAGCACCTCCCTACTATGGCTAATATGATATGTGACTCTGGATCACAAAAGCAGTCATAAGTAGCACTGGTATATTTGTGTAAATAGCCAACATTGTATGGGTCAAAATTATACATTTTTTCATCAAAAATCATTAGGACATTAAGGACAGATCACGTTCCATAAGATATTTTGTAAATTTCCTACCGTAAATATATAAAACATTTATTTTTGTGAGTGAATGCAGCAAAATCACAAACATAAATGGACGACTTTAAAGGCGATTTTCTCAATGTTTTGATTTGTTTGCACCCTCAGATTCTAGATTTTAAAATTGTTGTATCTCGGCCAAATATGGTCGTGTCCTAGCATCCATACATCAATGAAAAGCCTATTTAATCAGAAAGGATACAGTCATTGCTCATGTAGGCTCTTCTCATGCAAACTGGCATGCACTGCTGCACACATGTGATGTCCAGATTAGAAGACAATCCACAAAGAAAAAAAAGAAAGAAATCCACACATACACACACAACACACACAATAAAATGCCTATTTCACAATACAAAAAATGGATGATAGGATTTAAGACGTGAAATGGTCAGCACACATTCCTGAAGTTAAGACAAACACAAATTGAGAAAAAAAAAATATTTTAAAAGTTATTTGTAAGTCTTGTGACAGCTCTTCCTAAATAGTCAACAATGGTTGGATTCTGACATGTGCTTCCATGTACACATAAAATGTCATTCTATTTGGAACATAGAACAAAACAGTTTTTTTCTGTCTATAAATCATACAAATTCATAAGACATCTCCACCTTCTGAAATTGCATTAACATTTTCCTGTGAGATCAGCATAGATTTTTCTGCCAAAAAATATCGTACTAGTATTCACACAAAAAAGTAACAGCTTTCCATCATTTTACAGTTAAGATTCCATTCATAGATCAGCACCAAAATGCCAGTAAGCTCTTTGATGCCACTAATCAGAAAATTAATTAGCGTATATTGACAACAAAGTGTGTGAGGTAGCACTTTGAAGAAGTTGACTGCTCAGGGACAAGATGTCGAAATCCAAATACAGCTTTATTAGGGTTAATCCAGACACATAATCCAAGAAACAGGCAATGGTCGAAACACAGGTCGCAGTCCAAATGAACGAACAAGGAAACACAGGCAGGGGTAGTAATATATGGTAATAATCCAAGGAACAGGCAGGGAATGGAACCACGGGACATGGCAAAGAAACGCTCAGGAGTTCAGTGTAACAACCTACAAAACTTTGTGAAGAGTGAATGAGTGAACAGGGTAAAACTAGGCTAGGGAGACTACAGTTGACGAGACACAGGTGAATGCAATCAGTGAATAAGAGTCCAGGGAGTAAATTATGGGAAATGTAGTGCGTGGCTGATCGTGACAGTATCAAAGGCTTCTGTATCCATTATTCATGTTGTTCCAAAAGCGCCTCCCATGAATAAGAAATGGCTTAGTCTAACACCATAAAGTACACATCTGCCCAGCTTACTAATGTTTGCCTTTTAAAGACTGCACAAATTAATTTGAATTAGGAAAGGTGTCAAAAATAATGAAGAAATTAAATAAACATGGATCACCCCTGGCTATTTCATCCAAAAACAGGATGGAAGTTGAGTTCCAAGTGTTTTTATTTTATTTATTTATTTTTGCCAAATGCGACGATACAAAAAGAGCTAGAAATTAAAGAGTCAAAAAGGGGAATAAATGATCAGATGCCCCTCCATATTTTTAGGAGAAAAAAAAGAAACTACTTAAAAAGATACTAGATGAAAATACTGTCAGAATGCCCCACTTTATTAATGTTTGTTCAGCCTTTTAGTTATTCTTCTCTGGGAAACAAGGAAACTTATCACTTTGGAAAGCTGCGTTACGTATACAGGCACGAGGAGACGGTCAAGCTACCCCGAAAACTTGAGATTTCATCATCTCACTCTGAAAACTCATTCTTTCTCACTCTCTTCCTTCCTGTGACTCGTATGAATGTGTGTGTGCGTGTGAATAGACATTAGTTTTATGTGTTTAGAATAGCTAATAAAGTCTTGTTTATGTTTGAAAGATACTTGTCTTGTGTTATATGCTTACAGATTTAATGTCTTGAACTGTCGATCAAAAGTTACTAATACATAGTGTTTCACTATAGATTGGATATTTATATCCGTTGTAAAGGTTATAGTTACTGCCCGTTCAAATGAACGCTGAACGAGTCATTTGCTCGGCCGTATAAGTGATTCGGTTAAGATTCCCTATAACTCAGTGAATAGTTCCTTTTGAGCTATATTGGCCTTCTGCCCCCCTTAAATACATTTTATGTATATTATTAAATGTCGTTCCGTTACAGCTTATATTGGAGTAGTAAAGATTTGATTACTGCATTTCCATGATATTGTATTATAAGGGTTAGATTTAGTTAGGTAAATAAGAAAATATGTCAAAATGCAATGTAGGAAATAAACACAATGGATGGTTGGGTGATGGAGGAAATTTCAAATATTCAAAACAACTAACTCTACTAAGACTCCCACGGCAAACTCCAGTCTGGCTTTTCCCTGCTCTTCCCAATAGCTCTAGCCTAGCGGCTTTACAGTGCATTCAATGCACATTGCCACATCACTTCTGCAGCAAAGGGTTTCATCGATTTCAGGGATTTCATCAATTCTTCTGGATGCCAGGAGTACAACCAATTAAGTTGGTATATGCTAAAGTCTCTAAGTGAGTTGATTGCACATGTAATTGGGATGGGGAGATTGTAATAAAGCTTGTGTAAATAATGTGATCATTACACTCTTCTCTGTGACTTGATACAGAAATCATCATTATTACAAATCATACAATATAGCATTTTGGAGTTTTACCTCTAGACATTGTTTTCGCAAAGGCCTGTACGCACTGTCAACATTCAAAGTACAACATTCAACATTAAAACGTTGCCTAATTAATGTCATTAACAGTGTTCACCTCCTTTACTTGAGAATTGTGATTGGAAAGAATTGCTTAATTTTCAAATACTGTACCTGGAGTATACTCTGAAATGGTGCTAAGCAATTTTTGACATCAAAGACCCGTTTTATAATTCTGAATGACATGGATGTTAGCGTACGTACACTATGACCAAATCTGTGCGTATGCACCTTTTATAAATGAGGCCCATTGCTATGGTCACATAGGGAAATTTGTTCAGCTGTTTACATTTGCCTGAAGACTTATACTCTACTTCTTAGGAACTTATAGGAAAACAATGACTAACAAAAACAAAAAACAAACAAAAAAAAAACTGATTGGACTTGCCCTAAAAAATTGCAGTATTAATAACTGAAGCTCAAATGATCCATAGAGGGTTGGCGCTCCATGAGACTCTTCATTAGAAATTAATGTCTTCAGCTCTGATTTCTCTTGTTTGTTGTAAGCTGTGAAAAGGTGGTTTAAGAGGTGTGTGTTTTTCTCCCACAAATCTGGGACCGTGAAATGAGTTAAGTTTTCTTTTAGAGATTAGCATAAACACATGCACATTGTACACTAATTTCAAGCATACTGTATGTAAAAGTCTTTAGCATACTCTCATGACTTCAAACACATTCTAACAGCCTTTACTAGATTATACTTTGGTGATGAAATATGCATAATCTGAAATGCTATTAACATGTTATGGATTCCTAGTGTTACAGTGGAAGCTCCCGTTCCGTCTCCTCTCCGCCACCAGAGGGAGCCTTCACCCGAGTATTGATCATTGGCATTAAACTCAAATTCCCATCATGCCTCGTACCTGGGACTGATTGCGTCACACACCTGCACGCCATTTACACACACACATAAAAGCCACGTCCACACAACACACCAGTGCGAAGTCTTGATTTGCCCCGGTGATCATTTCTAAGCGTTATTCCCTGTTTCTGGTATTCTGGTTGTGAACTTGGACTGTCTCTGATTCTGTGATTGATCTCTGCCCGGCCTGACTTCTGAACTGTTTCCTGGACTGTGATTATTTCTGCCTGCCTCGATCTCTGCCTGTTATTTGGATTACCCTTTTGTCTAGCCCTCATTGCCCTGTCTGCCCGTCTTGACCCTGCCTGTACGACTACGATCAATAAAGCTGCAAATGGATTCCTCTGTGTTACGTGAATCATTACAGAAGACTTCGCCAACAACAAATCCAGCAGCTGTTCTGCAGTTAACCAGCGAACTCACCAGTCAAGCGTCACGTCTGGATCTACACCACAACCAGCTGAGTCATCTGACAACGTTGACCGAGCAGCTTGTACAGGGTATGCAAGAGCTTCGTACTGCTGTGAGCGTCACACCGAGTCCACCTGTCGCTCCTCCGGCACCAGCAGTTTCTCCGGCTCCAGTGAGTACCGCTGTAAATCCCAGACTCGCATTTCCGGACAAGTTTGACGGTACCCCATCTAAATGTAAGGGCTTTCTGCTACAATGCACACTCTTTGTGGAACAACAACCCGCACTGTACGCCAGTCACAACAGTCGCATAGCGTTTGTTTGTTCCCTCCTCACCGGCAGAGCATTAGAGTGGGCTACAGCAGTCTGGAGATTAGAGGGCAACACTTTCGCTACTTTTCAAGAGTTCACTCAGCAGTTTCGTCAAGTTTTCGAGCATACCACTGAGAAGGGAGAAGCAGGCGATCAACTCTTAAACCTCACTCAAAAGAAGGAAACCGCTGCTGAATACGCTCTGACATTTCGAACGCTCGCTGCACAGACTAACTGGGTGGAGGATACTTTGAAAACCATTTTCAGACGTGGGCTTACCATTGAACTTCAGTCCGAGTTAGCCTGCCGTGACGAGGGGAAAAGTCTCAATGAATATATTTCGCTGGCCATTTCAATCGACAATCTGATGCGCTCCAGACGCAGATCCCGTGCACCAATCCCAGTAATGCCTGAAGCAGTTAACGTTCAAGAACCCATGCAGTTAGGATTCACTCATCTCACTCCCGAGGAACGAGATCGACGACGTCAACTCAGATTGTGCCTGTACTGTGGTCAACCCGGACACATGAAGCTATCTTGTCCAATTAGACCATCCACTCGCAACCCAGTGGTGAGTTCACAAGACAAATCCCGACCTATTACTTCAAGCCTCACTATCCCTGTTCGCATCACTCTGCAAGATCAAACCATAGACACCACCGCATTCATTGATTCCGGAGCCGCAGGAAATTTCATTTCACAATCTTTTGCTAAACAATTCAACATAAAGTTAACACCCTGTCATTCCTCACTCACCGTGGAGGCGCTAGATGGACATCCCATCGGAGAAGGAAAAATCAAGAATGAAACAGAAGAAGTTCGTATGCAGGTCGGATCTCTCCATTCAGAAATGCTCCGGTTTTATGTAATTCATGCACCACGCCACTCTATCATTCTGGGTCACCCCTGGCTGCAAACCCACAACCCTCAAATTTCATGGAGAGAAGGCCAGATTATTCGCTGGGATGAGAACTGCAGCGCTCATTGTCTATCCAAGGTCACCCGTGTACCCAGTCCAGCATCAGTAGCCTTCACAGCCATATCAGAGACGACCAATCTACCCGAAGAGTATACTGATCTAGTCGAGGCATTCAGTAAAGAGAAGGCATCACAACTCCCTGAACACCGATCCACAGACTGTGCTATAGATCTCATTCCCGGTTCCACTCCCCCCAGAGGGAGAATTTTCCCCTTGTCAAAACCAGAATCAGAGGCAATGAATCAATATATTGAGGAGGAACTTGCTAAGGGTTTCATTCGACCCTCTACTTCTCCAGCAGCAGCAGGATTTTTCTTCGTTAAGAAGAAAGATGGCAGTCTAAGACCATGCATCGATTATCGAGGGCTAAACGACATAACAATCAAGTACCGTTATCCTCTGCCACTAGTTCCAGCCGCCCTTGAACAGCTTCGTCAGGCGAGATATTACACTAAACTTGATCTACGCAACGCCTACAACTTGATTCGCATACGAGAAGGTGATGAGTGGAAAACTGCCTTTTCTACCACAAGTGGGCACTACGAATACCTGGTCATGCCTTTCGGTCTGTCTAACAGTCCTTCCGTGTTTCAAGCTTACATGAATGACGTCTTCCGTGACATGCTGGACAAGTGGGTGATTGTTTACATTGACGACATCTTGATCTATTCCAACTCACTTGAAGAACATATCCACCACGTCAGAGCAGTACTACAACGTCTTATTCACTGTCACCTGTACGCCAAGATGGAGAAATGCGAGTTCCACAAGACCAGCACCTCTTTCCTGGGCTATGTCATCAGCCATGAAGGGGTCGCGATGGACGACAAGAAGGTGAAAGGAGTAGTAGACTGGCCAGTACCACAAACCCTCAAAGAACTACAGAGATTCCTGGGATTTGCCAACTTTTATCGTCGGTTCATTCGAAACTTCAGTCTTGTAGCAGCTCCCTTAACTGCCCTAACCAAACGTCACAACTCCCGGATCTCATGGACCCCCGAAGCACAGCAAGCTTTCCAAGAGCTGAAAACTCGATTCACCACCGCACCTATTCTACGACACCCAGATCCTAATCGTCAATTCATTGTAGAAGTGGACGCCTCTAACACTGGGGTAGGGGCAGTTCTGTCACAACGTCAAGGGAACCCAGCCAAAATGTATCCCTGTGCCTTCTTCTCTCGGAAGCTTTCCCCTGCCGAACGCAACTACGATGTGGGAAATCGTGAACTGTTAGCCATGAAGCTGGCCTTAGAGGAATGGCGTCACTGGCTGGAGGGAGCATCCGAACCATTCATCATTCTAACTGACCATAAGAATCTGGAATATTTACGATCAGCCAAACGACTCAATCCCCGTCAAGCCAGATGGTCCTTGTTCTTCACTAGATTCAACTTTACTGTCACATACCGACCCGGTTCCAAGAACACCAAGGCCGATGCTCTCTCTCGCCAGTCGGAAGAAGCACTCCCCAATCACAACCCAGAAAATATTCTTCAAGAGAACCTACTCGTAGCTCCCGTCCAGTGGGATATAATAACTGAGATCCAGCAGTCCAACCGTCAAACTCCCGTTCCCGTTGAATGTCCTGCAGAACTACTCTTTGTACCAGAAGCATTACGATCTCGGCTCCTCAATCATGTGCATTCAGTCCCCAGCTCCGGTCACCCAGGAATCAATGCCACAATCCACTTGCTCCAAAACAGGTTCTGGTGGCCCACTCTCACCACCGATACCATCAATCACGTTAAAAACTGCGACAACTGTCAAACCTCTAAGTCAACTCGTAAACTACCAGCCGGTCTTCTATGTCCATTACCAACTCCACAACGACCCTGGTCCCACATCGCCATTGACTTCATCACAGATCTTCCCAACTCTCAGGGTAACACCACTATTCTCACCATCGTTGACCGTTTCTCCAAAGCCTGCCGACTGATACCATTGAACAAACTCCCCACTGCCCTCGAAACTGCCGAGCTACTGTGCAATCAGGTATTCCGCTTTTATGGATTGCCCGAAGATATCGTTTCCGATAGAGGACCTCAGTTCACCTCACGAGTATGGTCAGCTTTCTTCAAAAATCTCAACATCAACATCAGTCTCACATCCGGTTATCACCCCCAATCCAACGGTCAAACTGAACGTCTCAACCAGGACGTAATTCGCTTCCTACGCTCCTACTGTCAACAACAACAGAACGAGTGGAGCAGATATTTATTCTGGGCCGAGTACGCCCAAAACTCCCTGGTCAAACCATCCACTGGCATCACTCCCTTCAAATGTATCCTGGGTTTCCAGCCTCCTCTGTTTCCTTGGTCAGGTGAACCCACCGAACTACCCTCCGTCACTGAGTGGCTACAGAAGAGTGAAGAGGTTTGGGATCAAGCACACACGCATTTAAGGCACGCAGTCCGACGCCAGGAACAGCAAGCTAACCGCCATCGCCGTCCAGCTCCAGAGTACCAGAATGGGCAATGGGTATGGCTTTCCACCAGAGACCTCCGACTCAGACTTCCATGTCGCAAACTCAGTCCCAGGTATGTTGGCCCATTCCAAATTATTAGAAGAATTTCCCCTGTGTCATACCGTTTAGACCTGCCCGCTAACTATCGTATCTCTCCTACTTTTCATGTGTCTCTGCTGAAACCCGCTGGTGGTCCGAGAGGAGAAGCGGATGAGGGACCCACTTCTCAGAGTCCTCCACCCATCCTGGTCGACGGCGAGGAGGCGTACCGTGTGCACCAGTTGCTTGACTCCAGACGTCGGGGTAACGTTCTCCAGTATCTGGTCGATTGGGAGGGTTACGGTCCGGAGGAACAGTCCTGGGTCAATGCGGGTGATATCCTGGACCCCACTCTCACGGAAGAGTTTCATAGAACACACCCGGAGAAACCGGCCCCCAGACCTCGTGGGAGACCTCGTAGGAGACCCCGACGTCAATTGCCTCCTCGCGTCAGGAGCCGCTCGCAGGGGGGGGGCTCTGTTACAGTGGAAGCTCCCGTTCCGTCTCCTCTCCGCCACCAGAGGGAGCCTTCACCCGAGTATTGATCATTGGCATTAAACTCAAATTCCCATCATGCCTCGTACCTGGGACTGATTGCGTCACACACCTGCACGCCATTTACACACACACATAAAAGCCACGTCCACACAACACACCAGTGCGAAGTCTTGATTTGCCCCGGTGATCATTTCTAAGCGTTATTCCCTGTTTCTGGTATTCTGGTTGTGAACTTGGACTGTCTCTGATTCTGTGATTGATCTCTGCCCGGCCTGACTTCTGAACTGTTTCCTGGACTGTGATTATTGCTGCCTGCCTCGATCTCTGCCTGTTATTTGGATTACCCTTTTGTCTAGCCCTCATTGCCCTGTCTGCCCGTCTTGACCCTGCCTGTACGACTACGATCAATAAAGCTGCAAATGGATTCCTCTGTGTTACGTGAATCATTACACCTAGGCAGCATGTAAGAGGCTGCTGTATGAATAAAATAGTATTTACTACACTACATGATAAAAAAGGAAACAGTTTCTAAATGCAAATTCTCACTGCATTAGTGCACAAGTTCACTTGCACCATATAGACAAAAGTGCCACATATTTTAAACTATATATCCTCTTAACAAAACCATTTACAAACCCAATCATGCACAATAATTGACAGGCAGAGAGCATTTCTAAATGCTCATCAGACACTTCTCTCTCTGAAGTATAAGCCAGAAGCCCCTCGCACAGGACTGCTGGCCACACAAAACGACATAAAATCATTTCTGTTCCTCTCTCGATCTCCACTGTCATCGCTCCTCCTTTTATAGACCATTTTGCAAGATGTAGCTAAACAACACTGATCCAGAAGCACTTCCTGTTTCAGTTTTTTAACACTACATAAAAGCTGGGATAAAATACAACCAACAGAACATATAAATATGAATCAAAAAGTTAAACAAACATCTTTAAGATGTTTTCTTTACATGTGAAATAAAGAAAACAGTTACAAACTGAAACAGGAAGTGTTTCTGGACCAGTGTTGTTTACATCTAGCAAAATGGTCTATACTTCTGCTCCTCCATGAGAGATACAGTACAGTACGAGACCGGTGCGTCACGCAGGCGTCGCTCATCAGTAATCCCGCCACTGGCCTCGCGCCGCTCCCTCACGGCCCACTGCCTCGCCCTGCTCGCCACAAACCCCCATCACCCAGCAGGCCGGGGGGAACACCCGAGACTGAGCTCCACTCCTCTCCTCCGGGGGGGAACTGACACGGCGGCTAAGGTACCTGGGGCTATGGACAGACGAGGTGAGAGAAAAGGAGACAGAAAACGAGAGAGGAAAACATCTTGGTCTGGTTCCGGACACACTGCTGCTCGGTCCTCAGCCAGCTGAGAGACTTACTCTTGGCAACATGCGATGGTACTGGATATCCAACGGGGGACGGCTCAAAACTCCTTCGCCTCTTATGGCTCCTCCAGTCGAGCGCAACCGGCAGCGAGTCCTCTGTTGCCTGCTCTGCCCCCATCATGGCCGACGGCAACAGGCTCCAGCCTACAATGAACGAGAGTGACTCTGCTCCCTCTCGGATGGTAGGCAACCCTCCTCGACCCAGGAGCACGGCAGCAAAGTCTCTGTGCAACCTGCTGTTCACTCGCTCCAGCACCATGCCTCGGGAATCAATCGGCAGCCATCGCTCCCTCGTGCATCCCCCTCAGCAGCGATCGCTCTCTGACAACGTGTCCCTCCTTTCCATTCATTTATTTCCATTCATTCCACTCCTCTCCTTTCCACTATTCATTGTTTACATGCACAGCTTTTGTTTCAATCTAACTGAATTCATTCAGATTGGTGAATATGAATGTAGTGTTTACATGAACGCTAAACAAGTGTTCGGTTGATGTGCGTTTTAACATTGCTAAGAAAATTCCCACTCCTCCGTGAGAGATACGAGACAGGTAACTTACGTCTCACAGCTGTCGCTAATCGGTACTCACGCCACCAGCCTCGCGTCGTTCTCCACACGGCCCTCGTTCGTCCTGCTCGTCACAGTAAACATAATGAATGACAACTGTTCTCACGGAGAATCACTTGTAGCTTAGACTGTTGTTTACCTACTGCGCGGTTACCGGTAGGCGTGGCTTCCTAGGGCAGTGAAGCAACTGCATTCTGGGAGTTGTTGTCTTTCATCCTCATAAGCCAAAATACATTTTCTGTCTTTTCTCAGTCTAGAAAGCTCCACATTCAAAAATAATTTCACATTTCTTCTACATTAATTACCCATTTTAATTACACATTCATTTTTACAGAGGTGGAGTGACCCTTTAAAATATACAGTGAAAGTTATGTCTATTGTGTAATACTTGTTCAAATAATCATGACAAAATGTGATTAAATAGGTAATGTTTCTGCAACTTTAATATAGAAGCCTCAAAGAAAGTAAAAATTTTCATCCCCTCCATGTCGACTAGCAGACAACTCTCCACGGTTGGTTGAATGTCTGGATAGTTCACAATCTCATGGGACTTACACCAAAGACCATCCCCTCACCCATCACTATTTCATATGACTCTGTGTCTGGTAATTGAGAGGAAAAATAGCCTGAGAAAATTGGATCTATCTCTGAGGAGAGGGGGAGACAGATGACGAGGAAGAATGGGGGATATAGAAAGGTGTGTGGTAGTCTCACATTACCATCAGACTGATGGCAGAAGGTCTGGAATCTATAGCAGCTTTTCATTGGCCAAGGACCACTCATCTCACCATCTCACTGACATGTAAAGCAACCAATCACAGTTTGTTTTGTTCGGCATCATGTTTAGGCAGTTACTTTGTCAAGATATCTCTTATTTATTATTATACATGCTCAGACATACAAGAGAAACGGCCATAGAAAAATAAGGCTACATGAGACGTGTCTCATGAGTTGTGATGCTGGCAGAAGAAGGCAGACGATGCAAATGCTCCAATGCAAACACTTTTCTAATAATTCTCTCAAACAAGTAAAGATAGGCAGACAGGGTACTCAAACACTCCAAATAATACTAATCACAACATCTCTTTGACATAAACAGAAACATTGACCGACACGGACTGAACAAACAGAGAGAACTAAATACTGATACAAATGAACACTAACGAGGTGAAGACTAGGTGACACAGATGATAATCACGATTAACAGGTGGATGATTGAGGGAGTGAGTTCAGGTGTGGAGACAAGAGGATTCTGGGAAGTGTAGTGAAGATGACGAAGACAAAATGGTGCAGACGAAGACTGTGACAACGTGGTCTTCATTCCAGATTTCTCTTTTCCCCATTTCTATATCCCCTCACCCCAACATGCCATGTCATGATTCTGTCCTTGAGTTGTATCGTTTCGTGACAGAATGAACCGACCATACCAGAACCCAGCAAACAATACGCCACCTTGTCTTGATCAACAACCGGACTCTATGGTAGAATGGTGGCAGGAGACAATCGCTGATAGTAGGAGGGGCAAACTTCCGTTCCCTCCACATGATGAGTGGTCCCTGAGAGAGTATGCCCGGGTCTTGGACGAGAGGAGGGTTTTCTTGCCTGACGCCCTACTAAAACGCTACCTCATCGCGGGCCTTAATGAGCCACCTTCTCTGGCTGAACGGGAGAAACTGGTTCGTCATCCGTTCCAGGAGATGATTACTTGTTTGGCACAGAAGGAGTCCCGGGCTTCCATCAGACCGTCAACACCTGGTATTCTACCCATGATCCCGGAGGGTGGAGTTCTCACTGTGGCCATGTTGGTGAACCAGACTCGTCCCAGCGTGACTTTCGAAGCATCCTCCACAGCTACAAGTCTTCGGGGTAAATGAGAGAGACGGCGGTCATGGGAGTCGGCTTCAGAGTCATCATCCACAGAGAGTAGAGTTCCTGCGGTGGTTCCCACTAAGTCTATTCCAACCGGTCTCAAGTCTGGTTTTGGCTTCTGCTTCACGGCCGAGGAGAAAGAGAAGGAGAGGAACTTTCTGTTCTCCATCCTTGTCTTTGCTTGAGTCCACGAGGACTCTCAAACCATCTGCAGAGAACACCAGATCCACAGTCAGTAAGGGTAAGAGTTTTTCCTGATGCTGCTGCAGAGAAAATAGTTTCGGATCCTGCAGCAGTGGAGACAGTTTTCGAGTCTGTGGCTGCTAATGATATTTCATTAATTACTCACCCCTATGCTATACCCACCCCGTAAGACCTTTGTTCGTCTTCCGAACACAAATGAAGATATTTTTGATTAAATTTGAGAGGTGGATCACTGCTACATAGGCTGCCTAAAGGATCGAAACTTGTCGGCACAGAAAGTCAATGAAGAAAATGTTAAAATATTCAATGTGACAACAGTGGCTCAAGTATACGTATATCAAGCAACGAGAATACTTTTTGTGCGATAAACAAACAAAACTAACGACTTTATTTGACCATACCTTTTCTTCCTTGTAGGCCTGAGACGAGAGTTCAAGCAATTTCCATGATGCATGCGCAAAAATTGCGATCTCCTTCAACTATGTCTTGTTGAAATCTTGCGTTCGTTCTTTTAAATAATCATCTTCTGTGAATTCGGAGGAGCTCACCATAAGCTGTTTAGTGATATTTGACTTGAATTCGGAGGAGCTCACCATAAGCTGTTTAGTGATATTTGACTTTTTTTTTTACCAATCTCTTTAGCGTTCTGACATATTGCTTTGCCATTTCTTCCTGAACAGATTGCTCCTGAACGGAATTGCTCATGAGCGCTGTGTGAAAAAGAGAAACATCTTGGCTCGTGCAGGCATCAGTGCAAGAAACAATAGCTTTTGTCAGCCCGCTGAAACAAGATTAGCAACCAAATGTGCCAACTGAGGCTTCAAAGAAGAAAAATCTACTAATGATAAAAAACATGCAGATGGCTAAACTTTGAGGTGAAGCTTGAAAGGATTAATCACTGTGCTCTTGGAGTTATGTCATGCTAATGAAGGCTAAAAGGGATTTAGAAACAAATACTTTAAGAAGACCAATAAATGCTGGTGCTTTGCCACCAGGTGACAACAACACCAAAATGGAGGGTCATCACAGTCTTCCAAATCTGTCAGGGCAATTTACTGCAGCAACTGTTCACCAGCATCTGCCACCTTATTCATTATGGCTCCCACCAGTAGATCAGTCAATCTAAACCCCACCTGAATCCAGATCAGCTTGGCTCTGGGAGAAAAGTGGAGTGGGTTGTGAAATCACTGAGGTGACAGGAGCACAGAGGGCAGTAATTGAAAGTTCAGAGCTCTTTCATGCAATAATGTCAGTGAAAAGGTTTTTAATGTGATTTCACAGGATATGCATGCAAAGATCCACCTGACACTGACAGTCCTTGAAATGGCATAGCATATTTAGCACCAAATCTTCCAGACACACCTGGCAACCTTATTAATTTAGCATTTTCCATTTAGCATGTAGCTCCCTCTTTATTTACTGATTATAAAGATAGAGTGGTAGGTGTGAAAGCTGCATTTATACAGTGTTATGAACAGAATTTTACAAACAGTGACTTGGTCTTTCCATTTGTCTGACTGTATCCTTTCTCAGCACAGTATCGGTTGAAATGGGGTGAGCTGTGTTTTAGATAGCGTGTACAAGCACGTACGGCTGCTTGCCTAGAGGCTAAAAAGGTCTGTTATTTCTCTTGGGAAGCTCTATATCGCATGCTTTCAGGTTCTCTCAGGTCTCCATCACATTTTGGGACTGTCAGACTGAACATGCCGGCTTAAGACTGGTACACTTGGATGTGGGAACTAAAGGTGTGGGCTTCACTTGGTGTAGTGTGAGCAGTATGTTCTAGTTACAATATGCCACAAAAAAGTATTATTTAAAGGGGGGTTGACTGCTTTTTTTCTTTGCATTTATGGGATGCAATATAACATGTATTCGTGTTTTTTTCTTTTTAAAAAAGTCTTATTTTTCATAAACTTCACCTTTATTGTAAGTCGCGCACTCCTCTGTCCCCTGAACGAGCGGTTGACTTCCTGATGAAACCACTCCCTCAGAAACACGTAGTGGGCTCAGATTGGTTCGTTTGGGCGGGTGTGTTGTGATTGGTTACACTGTCGCTCACGTTGTCCGGAAGGTTAACGCCCATTACCTTTACGGGCGAAAAGGGCATGCCAAAGGTGGATACCATAGACATAGATAGACGTTGGATACACGTAATGATGTTGAGACTGCAGTATCAGTGAGGCAGAATCAGACCGAGAAAGCCACGATGAAGAAAGTCAAGCAGAACCTCACCACACACGGTTCTTACTAAACGTTTCTGAATGATAATTTGCCACATTTTTTAACCATATACACGTTTGTTTTACACAATAGCATCTGACTGGCAACGTAGCAACTGACTTACTAATGTTAAACACAAACAGCGTTGGCAAGTTTACGTTCTTGATCAAATCGAAAATAACGTCATAAAGCATATACACATGAAAAATACATTTACAACATTGGTACTTATACAAAATTCAGGTGCATAATGTTTGTACGCGTTTGTCGTAGACACAAAATACTAGCATAACTAGTAGCCTAGTGGCTATAAAGCCAGCGCTGGCATTTGAAAAAATAAAATAAAACACAGGCTAACGTTACATCTGGAATTATACATGCAAATACATTTAAAATGATTAAGTCTTAGCCTACTTACAGGTTGTGGCCCAACAACTGCTGCCTCTGGTTTTAAAGTTTCTTCTTGAATCCTGCATTGAACTCGTGGAGATTCTGGAAGCTGTCTTCCGTAAAATGCACAGCACAGAGAGCTAGATTACGATCGTTATTTTCAGGAACATAATCAAACATTAATTGTCTCCATTGTTGACGAAGTAACACCCGTGGGAAGCTCGAACACAGAAGACCTGTCAGCTGGGTGAACACAACTCACTTGACGTGCTGCAGAAATATGTGCATGTCCTTTCCTGCATATTCCGAAGGGAGTGGTTGATGCAAATGTGTGGGTTAGTGACGTACCATAACCCAGCTGTAGTCCCAATCCAGTTGTTTTTGTAGGCGTTTACACTTCCTGGTTTTTAAAAGACGATATCTCTGCTTACATTGAACTTTCAGCACTGCAACTTTGCAGATACTGTTCATGCACCATCAGCAACATTACACACTATTTAAAATGAAAAAAGTGAAATCGCAGTCAATCCCCCCTTTAATAAATATTTGTTACTGTAGGTTCTGCATAATTAATTTAACATAATATAATGTCTACTTCAAACTTTTTGAATAAAACTATCTTTCAGATTAATGGATAAGATGTAAAATTACATCTTTAGAATTTGTTTGACAAATAGTACCATTTGAGATTTTTGTCTCAATTCTGATTAAAGGGTTAGTTTACCAAAAAAATGTGTCATTAATGTGTCAAAATGAAAATTTTGTCATTAATTATTTACCCCCATGTCGTTCCAATTTTAATTTAATGTTAAAGGGATAGTTCACTTTGAAATTAATTTTGGTATGTTTTATCTTACCTCAAGGGCATCCAAGATGTAGGTGTCTTTGTTTCCGCAATGGTCTCTATGCACGGCGGTATTTCCGGTGAAGGTCTAAGGATGCTCAATAACTTCCGCCGATCGTAGAGTCCAATGCAATACCGAGAATATATATTGAATTTTATACTCCATGGTTATACTAAAGAAACGTTAGTCACAAAAAAAGACTAAACAGAAACCCCTCGTTGTGTTTATGCTTCTTTTTAAAATTATATTAAATAAACATAACTATATATAAAATTACACCTAAACGTATGAAAGTTTCGTTTCAAAGATGGGAGGATAGTAAATTTTGAAGACTCTGCCATAATCCCATTTTCCCCGGTTTTCCTCCGCTTTAATCTCCCAAACCGGAAACTGACGAGCATCATTGCGTCAAATGCGGAACTTATACGTGCATATAGCTCATAGTTTAAATTTTGATATTTTTAGGTCAAACCGTTGTTGTCTGTCAGTCATAATGCATGTCTGTCAGTCAGAATGCATGACTCGTAAATGTAAGTACACATTGATGGCCTAAGACACGAAAAGAGCGGTTTGTGTGAGAAAACAAACAGTATTTATAGTTTTTATCTCTTGTAACCAAAGCCACATCCTGGTCGCGTCCTGGGCACTTCTGCGCAAGCGTCGGAAGTGATCTAAATATGGTTGTGAAAAAAATTCAGCGTTGTCTGTTGATATATCGAAATGGTCTTCCATTGCAATTTCATGTGCATCTGTTGTTTTAGTTGTTGTTGTTGCATCCTATGTTTAGATCTTCACAGTGAAAGGTAACACTTCCGAAATCTCTGTGTAAATAATGAGTGACATTTGAGAGATCACTTCCGGTGCTTTCCGGTGCTTGCGCATACCTGCATGTCTGCACCATGTCTCTTCACCCACATTTTAGTTAACGAACCTGTGTGCCCTTAGGACGATTAGTCCCCAGTATTCTGGGGTGGCGTAGTCGACCAGCTGCTGTTAAGGAGTGTGCACACATTACCCCCCCCCCCCTCCCCCCCATTGCCCCCCCCCTCCCCCCTCTCCCCCCTCTCCCCTCTCCCCCTCTCCCCCTCTCCACATCTCCCCTCCCCCTCTCCCCTCCCCCCTCTCCCTCTCCCTCCTCCCCCTTTAATTAATTTGACATCATATATACATACTTACACACACACACACACACACACACACACACACACAGTGGCTTTCTATCTAAGATGGCTTCAGTTGTTTTGAATGTTCCAAACTTCTCAATTCTTACTTTAGCACTCAACAACTAAAGTGCTATTTATTATAAATGATGCCACATATTTAAAACCTTCGTCTCCATTTTAGGTTAACTGATGTGCTTGCATAATAAATGCCTCATCTTGATCTTTTGAAAAATTTACATGTTCAATGTAATAGGTGTTCCATCTCCAAAAAACCACATGTGATTTCGTGCAAATACAACAGATGTGCAACTATGCACTGCCTTTTGCTGCCACTTTACTCAATATTGGGTACACATTCTATGTTCCATCCTAAAACTTTACTTGTTTGCTGTTGTGTTGCTGCCTGCTCTGTTGTTGCGGATAATCTCTATTGTCTAGTGGTTACTGTTACCATTCTCTGTTTTTTAGGTCTCTATCTTCATGGGTTTCCAAATAAATGTGGTGATATTCTCAAGTAATTCATGTTATGCATATAATAACATTATCTTAATAATATCTAATAAACATATTTTTTTTCTAAGTATTTTATATTCTTATCCCGTTCATAAATAAATAAATGTTGACAAGAGGTTCAACCTTTCTAGATGCTCTCAACTGTTTTCATTTACACACATTCAATAGCAGAAAATGTTTCTATATTTTTACAGAACACACCATTGTCACAACTATCTTGCAGATCCTCTCACCTCGTGGTGATCCGATAGAGCCACCTGAACAGCTTTAGATAATTTTGCGAGCATGCAAGATAAACTTTAGGTTTTTTTGAAAGAACCTTTACTGAAGTTTCTTTGTCGACCTATGCAAACTGACATCAAAGACACCATCTCAGTAAAGCAGAGTAGAATCATTATAGTTTCAGTTCAAGTTTGCCACTGGTGCCTCAGGCTGAATGTAGAGAAAATCAGCTCTGAGTTAGCATACATGTGTTCCACCATTTCACATTTCTAGCTTTCCATCTCCTATGAGCAATTGAAATTTAATGTCTGCTCACACTGCTATGAATCTTAATGGTTCTCATTCAGTATTGCTATCCTAGGAGTGTGGAGAGACTGGCCGGTATTACGAAGCTTAACCAGTGGGATGTGAGAGGGAGAAAAACAGGTTACTCTGTTAATTACCGTAGTGCCACAGCTGGGACGGAGAGCATATAAAAGCTATCCAATGTAGGTGGGTTTATTCAGCATATATTGTGTTCCATTTTAGAGAGCAACAAATGGATTGTTTATCATCCACACTGGCCTTCATGTCCACCATTCCCTTCCATTGCAAAGTAGGCTATATAGGTTTCATTAATTGTAAGCAATTGACTAAATATTGAAGGAGCCATTTTATATGGCCTTTAAAGGGAAAATCTGTCTTTGTTCACTTACTCCTCATGTCGCTTCAAACCTGCACTATCCGGTATATAATTATTATTATTTTTTATTAAATGAAAGTCAGTGAGGGTCCAATATTGTTTTGGATCCCTTGGACTGGCATATGAACAAAACCAGTTGGAACTTCAAAATATATTCTTTTGTGTTCAACAATGAGTAAATGATGATCAAACTTCTTCTTTATTATAAAACGGTTAGTTCCAATCCTTGATTCTGATTAGTCAATAGCTGTGCTTTATTCATGATAAAACACAGCTATGACCGCTTCACCCAACAGTTCCATTTATCACTGCGCAACAATGCAGTTCCTATGTTGTTTTTATTTGAGCTTTCATGCATATTACACATTTAAACATTTGAACTCTGTCGCTGTTCATGGTAAGGGACTATTTGTAGGGGGTAAGGGACTATTTGACTTGAATAAGTAACGGCTGAAGGGGTAACAACGCCCTTCAGCCATTACTTATTCACAATACAGCACAGTCTCTCGTACCTTATTGGTGAAGATGAAGCTGCAACCAGTGAATGCTCAAAGATGTAAACAGATTTCTTAAAAATAAACTTCTGGTTCACTTATGTTTGTATTTCCTTGTTGATTCTGAAAGTTGTAGCAGTGGGCCTGAGAACCTCTCTTTGTTCCTGACAGAGAGGTTGTTAGCAAGGAAAGAAAATGTGAGAGGCTATTTGGAGCAGTAAAAGCATCGCTAAGAAGCGCTGTTTCACCTCTTTTAAATTTCTTCTCCTTTTCTAGGAGCCACTCTAATCCCACTCAATACTCCAGAAATAGAGGCTCTTAAAAAGAATGAGCATATTGGCAGGTTCCAATATCAGCACAGCAGAAGAAAAATAAAACTGAAGAACGAGCGAGTCTCACAACCTGGTAATCTGCGCTGTATGTTGGTCCCTAAGTGATCCCATTGGTTCTACAGATTTAGGAGGGTTTATTCGTTTCTTCACAACATATGGGACAGAAGTCCAAATGAAGCCCATGCATCCTTTGATGTGTTCATTTATGTGATCGAGTCAACCTACCAGCAAAAAGCTAAATGTAGCTGTTTCCTACCTTTTTTTTCCTAATTTGTTTACGAAATCAGTTTTGCTAAACAGTTTTAAGTTTTTTAATCAATCAGTAGCTGGCATTTCAATCTTAGATCTGTCACTATTCTCCAGGGGGTATTTCTTGATTTGTGATTGGAGGAAAACAATGTACATCCAAAAGTCAGACACATATTAACTCTTTATTATACCTCAGGGACATACTTTACTGTGACATTATTTAAGTATTCCTTCATTTTCAAGACTTTCTGCTTGGGATGCACCTATAACAGTTTTTCCAGAACAAGTTTGATATTGATACTTTAATATTTGGTACTTGCCGATACCAATACTGTAAAAGTACCTGTATTTTTACAGCATTAGTTATTTTGAAATGTATTGGTAGAGAAACCAAAATAATACATTAGTTGGCTTAATTTGTTCATCAAATAGATATTTCCTTCAGTTACTTTCATGCTTGCTTAAGACTGCTAAAATGCATTGTATGAGCTTCTGTAACATTCACTCTTCATTCTATTGATCATATTTTATCTTTCATTTAATAGCACAGCACATATTTAGAGCAGCTCCAGAAGGGCTCAGTGCTGAGGATTGGGTCAGTAGTACAAATGTTTAGACAGCAGTGAAATATTAACTTTTATTCCAATTTTGATACTACAACAAAAAAGATTAATCAATCAAATGTGAAAAAAACCTCTTCATATTCATTACATATGAATATAAATTAAATATAGATGGATCTTTTTGTAAAGTTACAAAAGGTAGCCTATTTAGTTGAAAGCAATGAGGAATGTGTTTGTCCTATGTTTGATTAACATTGTAAGGACTTTTGCCAGGCGACTCAACCTCCTCCCCAGGACTCTCACACATACACACGCACATACACTTACGCATACCTCCAGTGAGTATCGGGTTACAAGTGACACAGAATGTCTAAGGAATGTAACAGGAGTGAGTCCCTGAACGAAGGGAAAACTCTTTCTCGTTTTAAAGATATTTAATCAGATATACTCATTGTGTTTCTATGTATGTGTGTTTCTGTCTGTATGTGTCTGTCTGCTCACTACATGGTTCCTGAAATGTCGATTAAAGCTACATAATTTAAAGATGCCTTAAAAGGGTACTTGTTTATAGAGCAAGAAAACTAATTCTTGTGGCCACCGAATTTGTTTTCACAAACTCTATAAATTAATTGAGCTAATTAATTTTACTTGTCTTGTAAAACGTGGTCCGTGTAATTAATTACAATTAATTTGTGGTTAATTGCAGAGACACATGCATGCAGGTAAAATTGACAAACCCTCCCTCAATGGGAGATTTATTAACATGTAAGACTGGTCTGATCCAAACCTGTATGAACAATTAATAATTATCAATTATTAATTGATTTGCAATGAATTGCAATGATTGCTCTTTGTTCATGGACCTGCATAAGAATATTTGAGTGATCTCACACTTGTTGGTGATGTTTGTGTTGATGTGTCAAAGGTTTGTGAGTCACAACATGCATGGAGACTAACATTGTATATATATGGAATGAAAAAAAAAGAGATGCTATTGTGTCTTTGAAACTGTGTCTTGAAACTATGGGCCGAGAGGCCATGTATTCCTGAAATAAATTAACTATATATATATATATGAAGAGTTCAGATGCAAAAGCCTCTAAGTGCCATTTGAAATTTTCTTCTAAAATGACCATTTTTATCAAGCTTGTATATTTAAGTTCAGTAATTTCACTTAAATGACAATTAATAGGTAATCTTCATTGCCATTTAAGTGAAATTACTGAGCTTAAATATACAAGATTGATAAAAATGATCATTTTAGAAGAACATTTCAAATGGCATTTAGAGGCTTTTGCATCTGAACTCTTCATATATATATATATATATATATATATATATATATATATATATAACGCTTCTTTCTCCATGGTGGAGGATCAAAAAAAAAAGACAAATGTGTCAATCAACCTCCTTATGATTCTTTATACCGCTTGACTGTGGGTGTTGTACTTTGTGAAATCTGAGTGATCCCTTTTTTTCTCTTTTTTTCATTTACTTTTTGTAGTTTATGTCTGAGGGATTTTTGAATACTGTTTGAATATATATTAGTTCATTCTGTGTGTTTTATATCCCACATTAGCAGAAATGGTATGTCAAAAGATAATAACACAAAATGTAGCCCAAGTTGGTGGTGATGAAAACTGACACTTTGACACAATGACACTCATATTTTCCCACTTGACTCAAGTACTTTTTGTCAGGAAAAGTAGGTCACATTAAAATACAATTTGGGCAAATACATCATACCCTCAAAACGTCTGATAAAAATAAGTTTGGACACATTTGCAATTTCAATTTATGTTCTCTTTCTTTCTCTGAACAGATACATTGTGTTCCCATTGTGCATACGCCAATGTCAAATCAAAGTAAAAATTTCCACTCTCTCCAGGGAACGAAAAAAAAAATGAAGAAAAAATAGGAAGATGACCTCAAAGAACGTCTCAGTTACAAATGTAACCTTTGTTCCCTGACTAGGGAAATGAGACGTTATTTCGAATGACGACGAAATGGGAGTTTCACTAAGAAGCCTTTCAACTTCGAATGTTAAAAAACGAGCCAATGGCAAAGAAATGCCATAGAGTAACTGCAGTGACAAACTTAAAGAGGTGATAAACTTAAAGAGGCTAGGTGTAGCGGTGTGTTATCTGTGTTGTGTGTCGACTAAAAAATTACTCTTGAAGGCAGCAATTCATCCCATCAATCCTCTTTTATTTGATCTGAAGCAACAAACAGTCTATGAGGACTCGTGCAGCATTTAGAGCAGCGTGCAGGAGCAATGCACAACGCGCATTGTAAATGATAAAAGGATAAAATTAACTTAAACAAAACCACTTAAAGAATTAAAATAATTTACAAAACATACTTGTGTCCATTAGGGACTTAAAGGGATACTCCGTTTTCAAATGTATTCAGCAGATTTTCTGATATTTAGAAGAATATCAGTAAACAGACAGTTTCTGGTCTCATTGACTTCCATAGTATATTTTTTTCAGAAGTTCAGAAACTGTCTGGTTACTGATATTCTTCTAAATATCAAAATCGGCTGAATGGATTCGAAAATGGTAAAACTCAACTGTTTAACTCTGTGGGAGTGGTAAAATTAGCCTATTTCCAAAAAAAAAAAGTGGAGTATCCCTTTAAAGTCACAATTTCACAACAAAAACAATCAGTTGGGAATATGGCCTTATTAAATCAGCATGTAAACTTGCGTGACTACCACTTTGAATGCTCATGCAGACTCAGACTGGGAAGAAACAAAGTGCGTCACCCCCCAAAATCAGCATGGCGGATGGAAAGAATAAGGAAGACCCAAAAATGGTCATGACAAGTGGAATCACAAAATAAATGCTTAAAGCACACCTGCTACATTGGCACTGAGTTATGAAAGCCAGATTACTTATTTTATTGTTTAGGCTAATGATACGTAATAAAAGTAAACGTTACGCACAAGCGCAGGATGTCAACAAATATAGAAATCGGGATGCATATTGTGTACTCTCTCTCTCTCTCTCACACACACACACACACACACACACACACACAAGCGCGGCAAAGGCACTCGCCGGTATAATGTCCATGTAGCATCAGAATGCACAGTGGCCAATTATGTTTGTCAGTCAGCAAAAGTAAAACTGCACTGCTCAATTGAATATAAAGGCAAATGGCTTGCATTAATTCAACCACATTTATTGATTAAATTTTAATGCAAAAATAGTTTTTGACTCACCAATCGGTTAGATTATTTGTACATAAAATCCATCCGTCACTCTTTCCTCGTGAAGACGTCAATCAAAGCTTTGTAAAACTCATCTTTACGCGCCTTCAGTTGCTGCACTAGTCCATAGGCTGGTGTAGACCTCCTTCTTGCTATTAACTCAGATTTTGAACTAAAATCGAGCCAGGAAAAAATTCTTAAAAAATCTCTGTGATCATCACGGCCATTGCTGTCATTTTGACTTTGAATTTGGCGGGGATTAAGCAGGTATCCTACCGTGGTGTAATGACGTTAGTTAGACAAATATCCAGTAATATCTCGATTTTAAATTGGTCCTTGTCTGATATGATAACGAAGATGATTATGGGCATAGCATAGTTACGTCCAAAGGCACAGCAGAGTTGTGCTTTTTGCCTTACATGTTAAAGAATACAGGATCAAAGTGCGCATGCGCAAAATGGGGTTTTCGCTTGTTATCTGCAATGCATGAACCGTAAAAACCACTGCTTATTCTACCATTTGTTTTATGCGTAACTGCTACATTTGTCATCATAACGTCTAAACAAATGGAATAACATCCATATTGCAAATATAAATCACAAGAATAAACAGTAAAAATACAAATACAAGTTTATTATTTAATAAACATTTGTATTTTTGAATTTTGGCAGGATTGGTAGAGCTTAGTTTGCTTACCCAGAAAACACGTCACTGGCGTAACTCCGTCCCACCTTGTGGGTATTTAAGGAAGAACACTGGCAGAAAGCAGACATGTTTCCCTGGTGAGAAGCCAAGACGTTCCAGCGGAACAGGCAGAAAGATATAACATCTCCATTCCATACTCCGGGAACAAGGGTTACATGTAACCGAGACGTTCCCTTTCATAGTCACTTTGAGTTACGCTGAAATGGGGGTATCAGCCCAATCACACCACCTCTCAGTTGCAACATACGTTGACCACTTTAGTGGTTGATGTACGCTACTGTTGCGGTATTGTCTGAGTGGACTAGTGCGTGCTGGTCCTTGAGCAACACATGGAAGCGGTGCAGAGCCAATCGTACTGCTAGCAACTCGAGCCAGTTAATATGCAGGCGGCGCTGGGGTTCTATCCAGTAGCTCGCGGCTGCATGTCCATTGCACACGGCATCCCAGCGCATGGTGGAGGCATCTGTTGAGACAACAACATGCCTGGAAACTCGATCTAGGGGTACACCGGCCCGTAGAAAGCTGTGGTTCGACCACAGGTAGAAGGTTTGTTGGCAGGCCGGGCAACTGGTAGTCTGAGCGTGCCCTGTTGCCATGCCCACCTTGGGACTCAATCGCGAAGCTAGTGCTGAAGCGGTCTGAAGCAAATACGAGCAGTGTGGCTGCCGGTATGGCAAACCAATTGTGTGGCTGAACATATTCGAAAATGCACTTGGCTGTGAGGATTTTGAACGGAAGCCTGTGAAGGGATCGGTTCAAAACGCGGAGGTCCAGTATTGGCCATAACCCACTGGATTTCTTCGGTACAATGAAGTAGGGGCTGTAGAACCTGGACTTAATTTCGGCTGCAGGGACAATCTCGATCGCACCTTTCGCCGGAGGTTGTAACCTCCGCACCCATGATCGGGGCATTGCCACCAACCGTCGTGAAGCGTTCAGGCTCCCAAAGACTGAACCAGCGGGGTCATGGGGACCACAGACATACCCTCCGTGAGGCTAGACTGGGCCAGACGTGGAAGGCATAGCGTCCCGCTGTAGGGAAACAGTCATAGGCTGCGTCCTGACAGAGAAGACCAGGGAAGGACATGCGTTCCGCTGGGGTCTGATGACAGAGAGGCTGTGAGAGCAGAGTTAAAACCAGCAGTGATGATGATGCCAGATAAATGATACTGTAATTAATAAAATCTCTCTATACCATATACTACTATATTGTGGTGCAAAGTCAGTTTTCACCACTTTCACAGCGTGATCACAGATATACTTTACTTTCATATTACATTTCTCTACAAGTCTGTTTAAAGTACTCTGGTCCATTAGTAATTTATAGCAGTGGCTTGGTAACATAGGTCTTGCATTTGCAGTGGGGACTACAAACAGCAAGCACTTCTTTTTTAATTCTGAGAGATGGCGAGAACATGGTGAATGAAGTGTCATGTCCTACACCAATAGGACATGCTTTACACAGTATGAGGCAGAAACACAGCCATATGGATAAAATTAATGAATTTTCTCCCTCGAATGACAATTCATACATTTAAAGGCATAAAGCCTTTCCTTTTTAGAAGAATAACAACTGTATGTGAAGACACCAATTTACAAAGAAGACACCAATTTACAGCATGTGTGGAATTGGATGATGTAAATGATCTTAGGCCTATAAATAAAAACATTCAAATTTAGCATATTCAGTATTACATAAACATACACAGCCGCAGGTGGTAAAAGTTCAAGTAGCTGGTTAAAGAGGCTCATTTGAATAATCATACATCCCATTTAAGATTTAAGCAATTTTGAGTGTGGCATTGTTGTTGGTGTCAGACGGGCCGGTCTGAGTATTTCACAATGTGCTCAGTTACTGGGATTTTCCCACACAACCATTTCTAAGGTTTACAAAGAATGGTGTGAAAAGGCAAAACCATCCAGTATGTGGCAGTCCTGTGGGAGAAAATGCCTTGTTGATGCTAGAGATCAGAGGAGAACGGGCTGACTGATTCAAGCTGATAGAAGAGCAACTTTGACCGAAATAGCCACTTGTTACAACCGAGGCAAAGCATTTGGGAAGCCACAACACGCACAACCCTGAGGCAGATGGGCTACAACAGCAGAAGAACCACTCATTTCCTCTACAAATAGGAAAAAGAGGCTGCAATTTGAAAGAGCTCACCAAAATTGGACAGTTGAAGACTGGAAAAATGTTGCCTGGTCTGATTTCTGTTGAGACATTCAGATGGTAGAGTCAGAATTTGGCTTAAACATGGATCCTTCATGCCTTGTTACCACTGTGCAGGCTGGTGGTGGTGTAATGGTGTGGGGCAAGTTTTCTTGGCACACTTTAGGCCCCTTAGTGCCAATTGGGCATCATTTAAATGCCATAGCCAGTGTTGTGCCTGAACGCATTCAATTGTTCAATGAACGATAGTTCATGAACACGTTCTTATTTTGGGCGAACGTGAACTGAACGTATTGTGTTACTGCCTGATGAACATTACTGTGAATGCGTACATTCTGGTGTCTGTGAATGCACGCTCTCTCAGTTTAACTTCGTACAATTGGGTGCCAGATTTCTATAGAGCCTTTGAAAACCCGGCAAAAACACACGTAAACAGGCCTTAATATGTAGCGAAAAAACACCCAATCTGGCAACACAAGACACCATTGTCGCACTGCGGGCTCTGTCGACAAAGCAGCAAGTGAGGAGGTGTTGTATGATCATTTAAAAAGATTTTATGATGAGGTCGGTGAGGATGGGAAAAATCTTACATTTCTGTGCAAACTTTGCCCGTCGATAAAATAATTGTTGTCTGTGGTTGTATATGGCTGTGGCAAAAAAAAAAAAAACAATAAATAAATAAACCTCGCAACATATGGAAAGAAAGAACTATGAATGAACTAGTTAATTTTTTGAAGAATGAACGATGAACTGAACTAGTTCATTTTAAAATGTGTGAACTGAACTTTGAACTAGTCCATGTAGAATGTGAACTTTTCCAACACTGGCCACGGCCTACCTGAGCATTGTTTCTGACCATGTCCATCCCTTTATGTTCACCATGTACCCATCCTCTGATGGCTACTTCCAGCAGGATAATGCACCATGTCACAAAGCTCAAATCATTTTAAATTGGTTTCTTGAGCATGACAATGAGTTCACTATACTAAAATGGCCCCCACAGTCACTTCGTGCCCTGGATGTGCATCCCACAAATCTCCATCAACTGCAAGATGCTGTCCTACCTTTTTTTTTGATCAGTAAAGTCAGATGTTTTATTTTATTTTTATTTTATATAATTTTAAATTAACAACCTTTTTCAACTATAATTAGTGTGAAATATTATATTCTGTAAACGACTAGATGTATATTTTACAAACATTTCATTTATATAGAACAGAATCTTTTTCAACTTTTGTGTATAAGATATACAACATTATTAGAAAATCTCTTTCCTCACTTTACACTGTCCCCGGCAGCAATGCCCTCAGAAATGTGGAGGGGGGAGGGGGGAGGGGGGGGGAGGGGGGAGGGGGGGGGTCGTGTGACGCACATCCTACATAGGCTTGTCCTTCTTGACACACATCCTCACACAAAACTAAGTGTCTAAACTATAACATATATAATAACCTCGTGTCAACAGGTCAAAACTAACTGTCAAAATGATGTACATTACCCCGGATCAAAACCAACTGACAAGATGATATATCACATGCAGATCAACAGGTCATAACAAAATGTCAAAATTGTGTATCATACCCCAGATCAAAACCAACTGACAAAATGACGCATCACAACCCCCGGTCAACAGGTCAAAACCAACTGTCAACTTGATCGATGGGTAACTAGGGCAAATGTTAGCCCCACCCACCCGTCAATCATTGGCTCATAAATCATTTTGACACAAGGTGAATCATAACACATCACACATAGCACATTATTTGTAACTGCAAGGGTTTAATGACAATAAATGGTTACACTAAAAATAGATGAGAACTTCTACCATTAATTGCACCCAGCATATATGTAAAATGATACATGAAATAGAGGGAGATAGTTTAAAGTAATAGACAAAGAAAGAGCCAGAACAACGGTTACAATCTTCTTTTATTCATTCCTTTACTTTGTGACTGTTGCCCAAATGTGAGACATTCAAACTGACCAATCAGTTTATTGCAATTTCCCCCATAAAATGTGCGACAATTAGATCCCCCAATTTACACACATTTCAGCCTACAGGCAATCTTTAAATTACAAGTCCTTATTTCTGTGCAAGACTCAGTGAGAAGTGAGCGTTAGAATCTTTTGCAGTCGCATTGTAAGATTGGATGAACTGGTTGAGGAACGACAACTCCTCGACAATACAAATAACCTTGCTGGAAAATACCGTACCTTCATTTCTTCCCCTCATCCCCCATTTATTCTATGACCAAAACTCACACAAGAATACATTCACAGTTTAATGTGAATGATTATCACAGAGTATTATACATGTTTAGTATAACTTGAGATGTCTCAGACTGGTACAAAATGTCTCATTTCCAAATAAGTCAAATAAAAAGGTAATAAGTAGGGGTGCACTGAAATTTCGGCCCCCGAAATGGCATAATTGGTTTCAGGTGGAAATAAAAAAAACAGCCGAAGACATAATGGAATGGAATGGAATGGAATGGAGCTTTATTGTCAATTTCTTCACATGTCAAGACATACAAGACACATAAACCGAAAATGAATGTCATTCGCCCCTCCCATCCGTGAGCAAGCCCATAGGTTTCACTCATGGTCAAGCTGTTATCGCGCTGTTAAAAAACAGCACATGTGTGAAATGACACAAAAAGTGCTGATGGAGATTGAAATTTCTGGTGAAGGAAGAGACTCGACAGGGATTGCAGTGCAAACGGTGCCTGAGAAATGGTTATGTACAAGTGAGGAGTCATACACCCCCTCACTTTTGAGCTGTTTCACAAAAGTTTACAGGAAAGCACCCCAATTTGTTGCCGTGTTGGAGCAAGCTTTGCTGCACAACAAATAGAGACGTACTGTACTGGCGCGAAAACAAAGGCCGCTTTCCATTGCTTGTGCAGATTGCTCGCATGTATTTATCTGCCCCAAGCATCAGCACAGACAGTTAGAGACTATTCAGCCAACATCTATCATGTTCTTAATAATAATAAGAACTGTTTTTCCTGTCAAAATGCTGAGCAACTTTTGTTCTTATAAAGAGAAACCTTCCTGATTAAATAATCAACATATCTGATTAAATAAACAGCAGTCCAATTTTCTGTGTATATTACATTAAATTTTGCATAGCACTGCACAACTGTGCGTAATACACTAGAATAACAACCATTGATATCTATTGAGTAGCCTATTCATATCCTGAGAGCAGTAAGTAAAACACTAAAAACAACAGTGATTTGAATCTATTGAGCATACCCGACCTGAAAGCAATGCTTAGTACACTGAAACAGCAATTTGAACCTATAGATCACTCCTGCCCTGAGATCAGCGAGTCAAACACTAATATAACAGCGATTTGAATCTATTGAGTACTCCTTCCCTGAGAGCAGCGCAAAGTACACTAAAATATTAGCAATTTGAATCTATAGAGCACTCCTGCCCTGAGAGCAGCGCGTAGTACACTAAAATAACTGCGATTTGAATCTATTGAGTACTTCTGCCCTGAGACCAGCATGAAGTACACTACATAAAATCAATTTACATTTATATTAATTCATTTAGCTGATGCTTTTATCCAAAGCGAATTACAATTGCTATACATGTCAGAGGTCGCATGCCTCTGGAGCAACTAGGGGTTAAAGGGTTAGTTCACCCAAAAATGAAAATTTAGTCATTAATTACTCACCCCCATGCTGTACCAACCCTGTAAGACCTTCATTTATCTTCGGAACACAAATGAAGATATTTTTGATTCAATTTTAGAGGTGGATCACTGCTACATAGGCTCCTAAGGGATTGAAACTTGACGGCCCAGAAAGTGATTGAAGAAAATGTTTAAATATTCCATGTGACTACAGTGGCTCAACTATAAGTTTATCAAGTGACGAGAAATAAAACAAAAACGACTTTATTCGACTATTCCTTTTCTTCCTTCTGGGCCTGAGACAAGAGTTCAAGAGATCTCAATGACACATGCGCGTGGACTGAACAACAAGTAGTAGAATGAGAACGCAATTCTCGCTCATGCGTCGTGAAAATCTCTTGATCGTCGTGGAAATCGTTGTGGAAATCTCTTGAGTGCTCTCGTGTGACTAAGTGTAAAGTGTGCTTGTGCGCAGCTTCACACTGTGACAGGCAGGGCTCATTGTGGCAAGTAGGTATAGTGTCGTAGTCGACGCAGTTTGAGTTCCCTCGAAAGGGAACATATTGGGTCACAACTTATTCCCTGAGAAGGGAACGAGACACAACGAGAGGCCAACTCTGGTGTGTGCTGGCGTCCATTTGTAGCTTCCATGTATGCCATCATAGTTGGTTACAGTCATATCCTGACCTGGGACGTTTTGTTTTGTTATAGGGGGTATCTTTAAGACACTGCTGTTTGAAATGAAACTCACAATATGTAAATGAAGCTAATATTTAATAGAAGATAATTGTCTTGTGCATGGTTGATGTATATTTTTCAATGATCTCACTTGAGTTCAACATTTGTGTTAAAATGCCCCAATCCACTCTCAATGGTACTGTTTTATTTGTTTGTGCTAAACAATCAATTACCAGAGCAATGGACGTCTTACAGGCACTTCCTCTACCATCCATGTTGACATGACCCTGATGGATAGCACCATCCATGAACATTATAAACTGCCATCTCAGAGTGATTAACAAAATCTCATACATAACAAAGATATTTGACACACTAACTGTTATCTGCCTCAATGCTTATTTCCTTCTGTATTAATCCAGGAAACCTTGTGACTGCAGAAATACCTGATATTATAAACCCTGTTATAGTTGGAAATCTGAGTTATGTGTTTTAACTACAGTATTACCTGCAACTGTATGTCTGTGTTGTTATCCTGAGTTGCATGAGGTAATATGGAGAGCTTGTTAGAAATAGAAACTAGACATAATACATCACTACACATTTGTCATGAATTTAATTCCATTTTCCAGAGGCAACCCTGTTCAAGTCATCTTGAAGGACAATGCTCTGACATAGACAGGTATCAGATCAAACCAGGAGGCAATTGATTACCATAATAACCAAACAAAGCCTCATCTTTCAAGTTTAATAAATGTCACTCTGAAAATAAGTCAAGACTAATAATGTCTGATGGTGCTGTGGTCAAAGTAAATCAAAGTAAAACTATAGTGATTGTATTGTTTCAAAATGTGACTGCACAATCTTTATCAGACATGACAAAATAGGTGTGATAGTTATTGGATAAATATGAATAAAATGTTTTTAAAGGGGTCATGAACTGAATTTTTGTAAAATTATTTTATAATGTTTCCTGAGGCGCACTAATAACGTTAAAGGGGTCATGAACTGGCTAAATTTTATTATATTGTTGTCTGAGGTCAACTTATGACATCCGATTGGTTTTTGCATTCAAAAACATCAAAATAAGTAATAGGCTATTTTGTACCCTGGTTTTGAGCCTAGCTAAAAAACGCTCGGTTTTTATAGGCTTCTCGCACTGAAGACTTGGAAGTAAACACCCACTGCTGTGAGTGGATAACAGTTTGCATATTATAATGAGTTTCAACTCACCAGTCGATGCACTTGCGGGAAATTGTTTTGAAAACGTCCAAACGTCCACCCTATAGCTACATGTTCGACCCAGAGTCCATGTGTTGCACAATTCCTGTCAGATCCAATATAGACGGCACAGCACCGTTCTTTACTCTTAATCGGTCTGCAAATCCAGTCTTGTTTACAAAACAATCCTCATGAAATGAAGTGAACAGACAGACAATGTGTTACCTCATCTGCTGGAATGTCATTAAAAATAAAGTTTATCCATGCAGTCCTATTGGAATCCAGAGGAAGCATATGCAGCGACTGTCTTCTTCCACAACCAGGCACTGCACAATATTTTGTATTGCTCGGTAGCTCGATCCGGATTGTAATCACGAGGTAGGCCTATGTTATTTAGCTATGCATGTTATGCCTTGTTCACACTACATGATTTTATAACATCGCTGAACTGTGCGGTTCACACTACATGACTCGCTCTCAGTGAAATCAGGAGTGTTCAAGAGCTGTTCACACCACACAACACAACATGATTGATCCACAACAGGAGGTAACTCACTACACGAGTTGACAACGCACTACAGAGAGATACAACCATGATCAGATGATAAGAGCAAATCATTTTTGACTCTAATGAGAGCTGTTTACTATGGTACGGTCTAAATCCTGAAAATAATCAAATAAATGAGTTGACAACAACTTTGTCACCCAACGATTCTATCTTGTCTACAAACCACATTTTGTCATGAAAAAACAGGCAATAAAAAGAACCAGAAATGACGCGAAACTAGCCTGACTTCGTCATACTCATATTCTAATGAGAATATGAGTCTGAGACCGCTCCATTAAGGTTTGATTATGAGGCGTGTCGTAACCGAACCAGGAAAAAAACAACAACTCTGCAATCAATTGGATAGTCGGTAAACCTACAACCAATCAGAGCAACGCAGTAAGTCAACTCCTTTGCATAGCGCAGTTTTCAACTACAGGACTTACTTATTTTAGAAGTAAAATAACGAGTGTTGCTTCTTTTACTTACTTCTCAGCGACGAAAAGAAAAAAATATTGATAAACACATATTTGGAATGTAATTAAATAAACAAGTACTTTGGGTGTCTTGTTCATTATATTTATTTTCATATAAAAGCAACAGAACTTAAAATTACATCCAGTTTATTGGCAACACGTGCACGAGCGTGAATCCCGTGAATCCCGCGATATCAGTCTTTGATCTCACAGGTGTCTGATCCACTGCGAGAACCGAGATTTGTCCGGCTTGAATGCGCTTTTTTCACTCCTCCTCTCACTGCAGCCGCCTACTCTCGACTACATTGCAGGCGAGGCGCATCTCAAACAAGCCTATTGACAACCAGCTCAGCTCATGACATGACATCATCGTTTCACAAAATATATGGATACGGCATCTCTCTGTAGAATTAGCTTGTCAAGAAGCTTTAAATGCAACCCCAATGTTCACCTGTGTCATGCTTTTTCTCCTGTCCCAAACCCTTCTCGGGTCATATTTTTCACCCGTACGTTTGAGCTTTACTGAGCTGGCTGTAGCAGCAGAACGTGCAGGCAAAGCGTAATCGTGGTTCATAACTATAATACAGACGAATATAAATATTTATATTACGCTCCTTCAATGAATGACCTATTTTAGAACATTTTTCATATATAGGGCACACCGGATTATTAAGCACATAAGATACTGCAGTCAAACGTTTGACTGGGTTTGCATTATGCATCCACTATGTGCTAAAGGCTAAAGGGAATGTAATGAGTGCGCACCGCCGGAGGTGAGGCGTTTATTTAGTAAGCATGAGCGCGCTAAAGCGGGCACGTACATTCGCAGCCTGACTCATATGAGTATTCAATGTGCGCGGCTCGCTAACAGCAACAGTTGGCTGTTTTGAATGAGACGACCCGGTTACTGTGAACGGGGAGCGCTTTATGCGTGAGCAGCACCGGGGACAGTGAGCGCTCGTGAGCGGGCACGTGATTTACACACATAAAAATACGTATTACTTTTTTTTCTTCGTCATTTTCTTTGCTTTATTGGCGGAAGTCCAGTGTTCCCCTTTGTGTTTGGTGGTTTCGCGGGTTCCACAAGGACGTTAGAGAAAATAGAGGAGTCAAAGGTTACATGACGCCATAGACAGGCGACGAAACGGAAATAAAGAAACGTCCCGTGTCTTCGAATTAAACTATAAATTTCTCCGTATTTGAAAGTTGGTGGAAACTGTCGGGATAATGTAAGTACACATCTAATATATAAAATATATATTAGATGAAATATATAGAAATATATAACATAGATACAGTTATTTTTGCTATTTTTAAAGCAGAAAAAATACATATTGTGGCTTTAAAAGTAATTGACATTTCAGCACTTCTTGAACAGACTGCAACACACACACAGAGAAAAAAAGTTTGTAACCACTTGCACACCTGTTTAGTTTTGATTTGAATGTCTGTTATTTAGTGTCATTCATTTCTTTGCTCCTCTGGATTTGTGGATGTTAACTACAGCTGTCAACTACACTCCCCTGTCTGCCATGTAAAGAACCAAGTTTTGTTCATGAAATTTTCTGATCTGCCTTTGCTTTTTATTTTTTATTTATTATACTTAAAATAAATGTGTATATTCGTTTATTTAGCTTTTTTCTCTCTTTTTATTTTTTCTTAGTGCAATTTGATTACCATATGCACACGCCAATTTATTGGCTGGCAATAGTCCATGCCATCACAAGTGGAGCACCGCAAGTATAAAACGGCGCCTTATACATCTTCGCAACGCATTCCAGCCCATTCTCATCCCAATGCGTCATCTAACTGACGCCTTGGGAAGCATTTTGACCATGATTCAATATCTGACACTTTAGGCACCCTTTAGCATCAGTTAGATGACGCCCTAGGATCGCGTCTAACCCTTACCCTACCCCAGACCTAAACCTACCCCCTACCAGTTTGCAAAGAAATTCAGATGTACTTTTATTTTTTTTTTTATGATATACAAACATATTAAAATATATTGACAATATATATTAACATATCTTTATAAAAATAAGTTTCTATAAGCTTTAATTATTGTATATTTATTTGCCTGAATTCACCCTATACATGGAAAGGAATAAGGAGTATTTTGTGGATTGTGAATTTGAGCACTAATGATTTAACAGCTGTTGTAAAGGTTAGGCCTATGCCCAGCAACCTTCTTTGATCCAATTTGCTTTGACAGGAACAGAAATGGCATAGCAGAACTGACTGAATTAGATCATCGGTGGATCTAAATTTGGAAAGAAATATATATTTTAAAAAATCAGCTACTACTATAAGAAATAAAACTGTGCATTTATAATGATGGCTTGAAGTTGAACATTGTGATTTACAAACATTGAAATGTGAGCCCCCCCTCTCCGTCTGTTCTTCCCTGTCTATCTGTCCAATCTATTCTGCACACAGTGCCAAACAGTGCATGGTGTTTTAATTCTAAACTAATCCTCTTTCCTCAGGGATCTGTGTGTGATGCAATGGTTCAATGCTACTATTATCTCTTCTCCTTTACAAGTGTATACCAGAGTCAAATATCAATGTTTGCACTGACATTTAAATATGCAATGACCCATAATACTATTCAACAGTTATACGAAAATGTTTTGATTTCTTGTTTCTCAAGCATTTCTAAACACAGAAATACAAACATTCCTAAACAATTGGAAAAAAAAAACGTCTTTTTTCACTTGTAAGATAGTCTCGCTGTGACAGTGAACAGGTCTAAGAAGCTTCAATGATTCAAGTCTCTCCTGTTCAACCCATAAAATACAAGGAGGTCAGGCCAAATAGAGAACTTGTCTGTTTGGACTTGTCAATTACATTTTTTTATACTTTAACCTTGGACATTTTATAGAACCATAGTACCATTATTATGAATCACAATGATTATGCTGTTCTTTTTTTTTTTTTTTTTTTTTTTTTGTATATGTCTATATTTGGTCTATTCTGTTCTTTTCTGTGATTCCATCAGGGACTGCTTCCTGGAATTATGCACTGAGTGGAGTTGTAAAAATGTGGAGGATATTGTCTGTTTTGAACCTCTTTTCACAGCCCGTCTCTCCTTGAGCAGCTCTGCTTAGATGTGAGAATGTGTGGAGAGAGAAAAAATCAGTCTGATCACCATGTAGGATGTAGGCATACATTTTTACAATCCCATTAGTACTTCAGGAATGGCTGAAACTCATTGTAAGATTAGGGAAGGCACTTGTAAGATAGTCTCGCTGTGACAGTGAACAGGTCTAAGAAGCTTCAATGATTCAAATCTCTCCTGTTCAACCCATAAAATACAAGGAGGTCAGGCCAAATAGAGAACTTGTCTGTTTGGACTTGTCAATTACATTTTTTTATACTTTAACCTTGGACATTTTATAGAACCATAGTAACATTATTATGAATCACAACGATTATGCTGTTCGGGTTTTTTTATACACATACATATTTACACAGCAGGACTAGTATTTCATGTTTGTTTGTTGCGCTCAATTGTCACTTAAAGGGACACTATGCAGGAATTACGTTTTTGTCAAACAGTGACCCCTAGAGTCACTGTGAAGTTCTTGTATTCAATGTTACTGTCAATACCACTCAGCAGAGCGTGACATGGTGTAACAGTACATTGTGTTTAAATTGCCATTTAGTGAGATCTAAATATGTTGTTTGTGGTGAGAATTTTCATGTGATTAAATACATAGATCTGACTGTTATCCCCATGAAATTTAATGGTCCAGTGGCAGAACTTTTGCCAAGCATGTCAGATAGGGTTGCCACCTGTCCCGGTTTTACCAGGATTGTCCTTCTTTTTAATAACCTGTCTCGGGAAATTTAAGCACTGAATGTCCCGGTTTTCGAAAGGCGATGTGAATATATGTATGTTCAAACTGTGTAACACGTGGCTGCGTGCACGGCAGAGAGGGAGAGTGGAGAGAAATTGCATGTGAGTGCTAGTGTGCGTGTGTGCAGAAGAAGCACATGTAAATCTCTCCCGCCACAACCCCCAACCCCCCTTTTTTTGTGCAGTAGGTTTTGTGATTTCATTGTAACAAATACAGAGAGTCTCTCCACAACGGATTGAAGCCCACATCCGTCTGAAGACTGTGTGTGTCTCAACAGAACACTCTATCCGCGCCACTGATCCCAACGGCAACAAGCACCTTGGTCACTTGATTTCAAAAACAACACATTTCAGATCGCCTCTTATTTAACAAACAAACAAACTGGACGCTCTACTAGAGTTAACTGACGCAAGATGTTTCAATGGGGACATCTCACACCTGCAAATTACGCCTATATGCTCATGTCTGACTCCTCGCTCGATCAGTCTGTCGTTTCCTTTTTTCTCTGTTCCTTTTATATGCCGTTCTTTCTCTGTTCTTCTTATATGCCGGCTCAGCCATGACGATAGTGTGACAAACCTACCTTGTTTCCTACCTTGTTCCTGGATGGGGCCGTATGTGTGCAGTGGCATAAAGGAATATGTCACATCGCAAGAGCTGAAATCACACGATAATTCCTGATGCTGAAGCTGCTGGCCTGCCAGTGACTTTTTTTTAACCATTTCAATAACTCTGAAGCTGTTCAGTTAAAGGGCACCTATTATGCCCCTTTTCACAAGATGTAATATTGGTCTCGCATGTTCCCAGAATGTATTTGTGAATTTTCAGCTCAAAATACCACACAGCAGGGCTGTAGTACTCGAGTCCGGTCTTGGACTCGAGTCCGGACTCGAGACCGTTTTTCTATGGTCTCGGACTTGTCTCGGAGTCGCTGGTATTCAGACTCGGACTTGTCTCGGTCTCGGCCACTGGTCTTGCCAAATATGGCTTTTGGTCTCGACCGAGTCCAACATTTTTGTATGTGTGTTCATTTATTACTAGCCTATCTGGGTAACGTTAACTTAGAAAATGCCCAAATTAACCGACCAAGTGCTCACTAAAACGGCGTCTTCTCATGCTGTTACTATAGTTACTGGGTGTTGCGCACAATTCTGATGATTCCCGCAGGTTTCCCATTTATAATGTGGGATATTCCTGCAATCGTAATCCACACAGATCATAAAATCAAATCATTCTTTTAATAACTATCTGCCAGACGCAATTTCACAAACAGCATGAGTGTTCAACGGTGCCGCGTCTTCTCTTCTCTCAAAATGTTTTTGTGGAAGGCAAGCGTCAAGCGCAGCTGTGATACTACACACTCGCGTTCAGGAGTCGGGACATGACCGAATATTCACTTGCATTCGGGCCAGTAGTGCATCGTGAATAAAGCTTACCATTTGCACGTGTTTTTAAGTCATACCAGTTTAACATTCAAGCAATTTTAAACTCAGTGCTTGCGCGCTCTCTGGGATGACTACGCACACATTCATAGAAATTCCGCTTCAAGAACAGCTGGCCAGTAACAAAAATTATTTTTCACGGATTAGCTATATTGGTTTAACACTCAAAACTGTGTCAATTTCGGTCTTCGTGAGTATAATGGTCTAAACATAGTCGGTTTTGTCTTTAATAAGCATAAAACGCATGCCAGTATAATGAACAGACAATCCGTGCTCTAGCTCTTAAAGTGACAGCAACCATATGTGTCGTTCATTATTTTGTCGTCAAAACAACAAAAGAGAGCTTTAGTTAAAGGAATCAGGATTAATATCCTATGTGTTTAATTTATTCAGGACTAAAATACTATCCAGTGTTATTTTCCATTTGATTACTTTATTCAGTTTCTGTCTATGAATACTAGTGTTAGACCTATTCAGAAACGTTTCTCTTTATTTGTCTTTATTTGTATCTTTAATGTATTTATTTGTGTAACTTTTTTTCAATTTCATTGAACAATTTAAATCAAGCCTTGTGTTGTGTCAGCCTTGTGTTGTGAATCAAGCCGGGTCTTGACTCGGACTCAAACCTTTTTGGACTCGGTCTTGACTTGGACTCGAACCTCTTTGGACTCGGTCTTGACTTGGACTCGACTAGTCCAGGTCTTGGACTTGTCTTGGACTCGACAAAGGTGGTCTTGACTACAGCCCTACCACACAGTTAATTTATTATAACCATATGAAAATGTCATATATTTGAGGCCTGTTTAAAAATTAGCTGTTTTGGTGTATACAACCTTAAATGCAAATGAGCTTCATATCCCCGCCTTGCCTTTGGATGAGGGTGTCACTTGCAGACCTATGGCAGTCGGTAAGCAGAATGGCTGAGAGAGATAGACCCGCTGTTTTGAATGTCACTAAAAATAAAGGTTTAAAAATAAAGCACTAAAAATAAATTATTTTCCAGAAAATGTGTATAGATTAAATTAAAGTTGTTTATTTTCTAAAATGTACTCAATTATATATGTATTAAGTATACAGCAAAAATAGAACAAGTATTCAAAGTGCTCCTTGGACTAATGAAGTCCAGTAGTAAACAAAAAACTAAGGTATATTTGGACCTGTCATAACAAGGCAGGACAAGGCAGTAATACACATTCAAATATTTACCATAAGAATAATAATAGAACAACAATACAAAAAAAAAACGATTGCTTATTTAAAATAAAAAAATCAAGTTTAAAGTTTTATAAGCTCAAATGGTCGCCTTGCTCTGTTCTGTGTCCTGTTCAAACTCGTTTATAAAAAAGGACCAAATCTTTTTTTCGTTCATTTGGTTCATTCAACGAATGAAATGAACGGATTGACTGGGGAAAAGATTTGTTCATTTTGATGAACGAGTTCGAACATGAGAGTCACAAACGCGCATCACAGAACAGAGCAAGGCACTCATTTTACCGTATACTGTAGATTTAAACTTTGTTTTTTTTTTTTTAAATGAGCGATCGCTAGATAAGACCCTTATTCATCGTCTGGAGTCATTGAAAGACCTTTGAACAGTTTGTAGTTTGCACTGAAAGTTTCTTTTGGACCTTGAACCGTTTGGTTTAACAGTAAAGTGCATTATATGGAGAAAAATCCTGGAACGTTTTCATCAAAAACCTTAATTTATTTTCGACTGAAGAAAAAAAGACATGTACATCTTGGATGACATGGGGGTCAGTAAATTATCAGCAAGTTTTTTTAAAAAAGCGAACTCCTTTAAAGACATCTAGACATGTTATGTTAAGTGCTAATAAACTGTAACGTTATCAAATCTACAATCTCCGCGGAACAGTTCAATATGCTGCATTACACGTGCCAGTATGAATAATGTCGGTGATTGCTGAACATTTGCTAACGACATGTTTTAACTGCATCTTCACGCAGGCGTGACAGTCAGTCAGTTTCACGACTTGTAATGCTCATTTAAGTATTAATGCTAACCACGTAACAGTGCAACATCTCCATTAATTCCCGTTAAAACAGTATTTAATACCAATAAAAGACTTACATACTGGCAAAACGCTCTTCATCGATCCTCTTGGCGCGTTACGTTTTATTTTGGAGCCGTTTGAAGCACGAAGGAGGAGCTGCGACAGTTTAACCAATGAAAAGTGTAGTAGCAACAGCTACACTTTAACTAACAGGCGGATGCATTCACGTCCACGGTCTCCTGGGATTATTTTGAAATATTCGTAAAAATCAAACAGAATAATGTCTTCAGCGGGGTGGCAACATGGGTGGCAAGGACTTCGTCTAGGGTGACATTTTCCACCCCAACTAACCCTCTGTCTCCGCCACTGCTCTACCGAATCATCTCCAGCAGTAGCAGCAGTCTCTGAAGCACCACTAACTCGGCCTCCGTTTCCCTCGTAAGCTGATATTAGTATTTAAACATTGTCTATGATAAAAAATGTTTGTGAAAAAAAAATTAATAACATGGTTTTGGCAGTTATAGAGTTCTAATGACAGTGTTCAACTATAACCGTCACACCCCTTTGTAAATGAACAAAATCTGCTTCAACGTCGCCGTGCTGTTGTCATTGTGTAAAGCCTGCCCCAACGTTTCTGATTTCGGCAGATTGGAAATGGCCTTGAATGAGCCCTTTGCCAGACTAACTTTCAGTGCAAATATAAATTTGCTGGAAGTTGTCTGGGTTTTCCCAGGCTATCTTTTATCCCAATTCCCCTAAAATTGTGATTGTGAAATTTATTTTCATGCCACCTGGAAACAACAAATGGTAAGTTTGGTATTTACGAGAGAGTCCAATCACGTGATGAAATAAATGATAATAAAAATAAAAATATAAAAAAAAGTTTAATGTATATATATATATATATATTTTTTACATAAAAATAAATACATGGAGTAACTGGGGAATTAAATATTACTGTTATAACCAGCCTAGTCTCATGTTGACATGGGACTGATATATCACATAAGAGGAAAATTCTATCGGCCAATCCGAGCTGTAATTTACTGTCATTTTTATTTCCGTGCCAGTGTGGCCAATCTCATTCAGGTTTAAGTACAAAGAAATAAGGCAACATAAAAGTATAATGTGCAAGTATTCCTCAGCTGTATTTAGCATGCAAGCCTCTAAATGCCCTGCTTGCAACGTCTGTCTTCACACTCATGCAGGGACTTCACTCTGCTGTTACGGACTGTATCTCCTCAATATAGCAGCTCTGTAAATACATATGAGAACATTTTTTTTTCATGTAATCCAGATGAAGCTTGTTACATCATCCTCTCACATGACTGCTCCTCAGCAGCAATGAACGAGCATATTTTGTTTGTCTGTCTTTTCTTTGTCTTTCCTTATGTGCCTGTTTTATTTATTTATTTTTTATTTTTTTATTTTTTTCTAATTGCCCCACTTGGAAGAGCAGTTACGACAAAAAAGGAAAATCTAGTTTTGGTTCTGTTACTTTTTCTGTCAAACCTGCCATCCTCATCTTTCTTGAAATTCACATATTCACACACACACACGTTTTTGAGATTTGTCTAATTGTTTTTGAGAATATTTTAATCAGTTTTTCTGAACACTCAAACACAGACTTTGAATATGTAAATCTGCTCAATGCCCCTGAGAGGAAGAGGTTAGAATAATGTCAAACCCACTACCTTTAGCCATTCATATGACTGGAAGTAATATGCCCTTGCCTCTTCTTAGTTCGGAAAACTGCCCTAACATTTTGAAGAAAACCATTCTAATAGTGACATTTTCACTGACATTTTCTTATTTCTCTTGCCAGCCTATGGGAGTTGGACATTTTAGTCCTGGTAGACACATTGTAGTTGTCTCTAATGACATGATTCTATCTGTCACTTGATTGTAGCAAATGGTAAATGTAACATAACATAAGGGTCAATGCTCCCGTCCCGACATTCATTGGGAATGTACTCGACGCAATATAAAGCCACACAAATTCACTCAGAAAAATAAAAATAAAAAGTATTACCTCAAAGTAAGTAAACATTTACAATGTTTACAATTTTTTTTGTTGTTGTAGAGTAGCCCCTGCTTCATGGCCGGGTGTTTACAGTAAGAAATATCAACCCAGAGTTCTGATTACGTAGATAGAGATTTTACATAAAAAAAGAAATTCCCAGGAGGAATATATATATATATATATATATATATATATGTGTGTGTGTGTGTGTGTGTGTATATATATATATATATATATATATATACTTATTATTATATTATTTGCCCAGCTGAACCTGAATTATAAGAACAAAGTCTGTTCTACTGCAAAGAAAGTGATTTTGAAATATGGTACACCATGTTTATGGAAACACATGCAAATTTGCCAAATGCCCCTGATTCTAAAATACAGCTTTTTGCATGTCTCATATTATAGTCTAGTCTAGTCTAGTCTAGTCATGGAATGCCAGACTCGGAGACAGCGACAGTTCTCCGACTCAACCCAAACAGGTATTTGACAGATGATATGCACAGTTAAGCAGGCGAGTAATGAAGCAGTCTGCTTAATGAGCAGATGACTACTGAATAACAGAGTCTCTTTCCTTTTTACCAAGGTAACAGAGGACTGGTGGGGACTGGGGCGTGAAGTAATGCTCCAATAGCTTACAGGAGTTCACAAGCAGAAAACTGGAAATTCAAAAGGATATCACTGGAGAATCCCGGAGAATTCACAGGCATACACTGTAGCTCATTATTCATATTGGTGACCAGATAAAGAGTGATTGTGAGGTGTGCGCTTTTATCTTGGTGCATATTGGAGTGCTGATGGGAAATTGGTGTGGGTGATGTCTGAGTGAGTCCAGGTGAGGGACAAGAGGGATGCTGGGAAATGTTGTTTCTGACAAGATAAATGGACTGTTGAAGATGGCAAATGGAAAGCATATGTGACTCTTATATTATATTATATTATATTATATTATATTATATTATATTATATTATATTATATTATATTATATTATATTATATTATATTATATTATATTATATTATATTATATTATATTACAACCCCCAAAAAAGACAATTTGTAAAATGCAATAGAGACCAAGAATCTCTATCAAGAATCTGTTATTTGTTCATTCTTTTAACCTTTTTTAACTGACAAAAGTACAAAGGAAATGTTTCTAATGTTTTCACTGACCAACATAATTGTATTTTGTAAATATGAACAAATTTTGCTGCAACACACCCCCAAAAAGTTGGGACAGGGACATGTTTACCATTGAGTCACATTATTTGGGAGTATTTAGGATAATTGTTTGAGTTTTGCTGGAATATTTACCCAATCTTGTCTGATACAAGATAGTCGCTCAACAGTCTGTGGTCATCATTGCCTGATTCTCTTTTTCATGATGGGTAATACATTTTCCATAAGAGAAATATCTGGACTGCCAGTAAACAGGCAGGCACAAAAAACAGAAGCACTTTTACATCCAAACACGATTACTAATTCAGCTGCACATTGTGGACTGTTTCAAAATAGTTGGATAATCTTTTCACTTTTATTTGGTCTCTGTCCCAACTTTTTTGGGGTGTGTTGCTGCCATCAAAATCAAAATTTGTTCATATTTACAAAATATAATTATGTTGCTCAGTGAAAACATTGGAAAACGTTTGTTTGTACTTTTGTCAGCTAATAAAAGGTTTAATAGAACTAACAAATCACGGATTCTTGATTTTATTGCATTTTACAAAATGTCTCAACTTTTTTTGATTTGAGATTGTATATTATATTATATTATATTATATTATATTATATTATATTATATTATTATATGCATCTTTATCCATCCATATATCGAAGTTTGAACTGCTCATTTGAAAGGTGCACTAGTTGGCATCTGTTCTTGAAATCACATTAATTTCTTTTACATTCTGCACAATGTGGTTGATTGTAGCGTGTTCATTACATTTACCCTCAGGACAAAACAGTGAATGCTGGCATCTCAAACATGATAAACAATTCACTGCATCTGCTCATGTCATTGTGGCCTATTTAAATGTTTTTATTTATTTATTTATTTATTTATTTTCAAGAACACTTATAGATAAACCAAACAACTTGAGATGCTTATCATCCTCTGATGTGTTAGTATCTGCGTCATCCATTCTTTTTGGACCACAAGATGTCTGATCCCATTTGCAAAATGGGATCTAAATTTGGAAACTAAATTTAGTGAGGTTGATTAAAACAAGAAAAGAAATAGCTTAAGGCGTAAGATATTCTTAAGGGATAAAATACACTTAATTCAAGATAATTCTCTAAAAAAATCCTGATCTCCAACCCAATGAAGTAAGGTTCCAGCCAGTGGTTCTCTCAAAATGAGCCCTGACAGGATGATGAGGAACCCAACGTGAAGCGGATTACACAGCTAATTGCACATAAGTAAATAATTAGTGAATACACACATAAGTAAATAATTAGACATGAAATATTGATCTGAGTTGAAATATTTTAGGTCTTTAAATGCAAAGCTTCTGTGGAAAGACTCATTGCAGCAAGGCAAGTTCAAACTAAACAGACATTTAAAGGGATACTCCACTTTTTTTTGGAAATAGGCTCATTTTATAACTCCCCCAGAGTTAAACAGTCGAGTTTAACCGTTTTCGAATCCATTCAGCCGATTTTCTGATTTTTAGAAGAAAATCAGTAACCAGCAGTAGCGGTTCTAGGCACGGGCGAACCGGGCAGTTGCCCGGGGCGGCATTTCTTCATGTCACATGGGGGGCGGCACGAGCAGTTAAAAAAAATCCTCTGTGCCACGAAGTTTTTCTATTTTTTATCATTTCGATTCAATTTTTGGCAATGGCGCCCTGCTTGCTGAGAAGGTGCCGTGCGCAGAAGCGATGTCAAAGGAATCTCCTTATTAGTTCACGTATTGCGTCTTTTGCTCGCTCGACGTCGTTATTTCAAATCCTCTATGTTTCAAATAGGCGCACGGGAAGCACGCTCATTATGCGCTCACGGGAAGTGCGCTCATAAACTTTTCAGGGGTGCGTTTCCCGAAAGAATCGTTAGCCAACTATGGTCGCAATTCCTATATTGACCTCTATTGGTAACGACAGAACTTGTGACCATAGTTGGCTAACGATGCTTTCGGGAAACGCACCCCAATATGGGAGTGCACGTGCACCCAAACACTTGGGTGTTTTTTCTCTTCTCCGTAAATAAATCTTTTAGCAGAGCTACAGCAAGCATTTTTCTGTGGTGGAAATACATTAGCTACTAAAACTTCTTTGTCGTTGGTGAGAGCGCAGTGTAGCCTAATGAGTGCATGGTTCTATAGCAACGACAAGGGCAGAACGACAAGCGCTCGAAGGGGGTCTTGCCCTGGGTGTAATTCAAAGTAGAACCGCCACTGGTAACCAGTTTCTGGTCTCATTGACTTCCATAGTATATTTCTTTTCCTACTATGGATGTCAATGAGACCAGAAACTGTCTGGGTATAATATTCTTCTAAATATCAGAAAATCAGCTGAATGGATTCGAAAATGGTAAAACCAGACTGTTTAACTCTGGGGGAGTGGTAAAGTGAGCCTATTTCCAAAAAAATTGGAGCATCCCTTTAAGAGTATACGGTATACAGTCATTAATATCACTTATTACACAGCATTTCACCACATAAATTATTATGGGGATAAGATATATTGATTTCAAATTAAACTGTTTTAAAAATCGTTTGATCGGGGGTTGGGGTAGCCTCCCAGACAGCAAACTGACATTGAATCAACGTGGAAAATCAAGTCACGGTCATTGGGTCTCATTCATGAAACACGAGCAGAACGAATTTGTGTGTAAATCGTGTATAAAGTGGTTCTGGCGTAAATTTTCGGATTCATTAAAATGTTAGTATTTTCTAAATGTTAGTTGGTATGCAAGAAATCTACACCTGCTACATGTAAATGGTGCGCATTAATAAGGCTGCATTAATTCGCATTAACTCATGGACATATTTAAACAGCATTTTGAAAAAAAAAATTTATAATAATTACATACGGTTTTTCTTTTACTTTTATTATGAGAGCCAGGAAAAGCAGATCTGTTCGATCGATTATCGATGGCGTTCCTTCTCCATTTTGAATACGAATTTTCCGAAGTGAACTAATTCATTTTTTGCTGTCAAACTTAATGTCGAATCATTTTCTTCTCACTTCTGGGACTGTTCGATTAACAGATGAAACTCCATTAACTGCATCTGTAATATGCTGCCAAGCTTCCTTTTTTTAGGACCTGATACACCACTTTGTACGCTTGACATGTGGCATTTTGAATGAACTTCTGATTATAAAACTTCAATTTCGGCATCCGAGAAATCTTACTTTTTCATTCGCATTCATGTTTTTATATGCCTATATATAGATGTCAGTCGGATATAATGGGTGGGATTTATGGTAATTGAGAATGAACGTGCACGTGCATACCATTTACGACTGGTTGGAATTCATTAACACACACACACATTTCACTATCACATCTGACGTTTACGAAGTATTAGTGAATCAGGAGAAGAGTTTTCGGGAAGGTCACTTTACACGCAAATCACTCTCATTTTTACTTGTATATTTACAAATGTTTCCTGAATGAGACCCAATGTGCACGCTGAGATGCCCAGCACAAACTCTTAACTTTTCTGCCTGCTTCACTTGGTCCTCCGTCAGTGCAACAAGAGGGGAGACGACAACAACTATCGGCTTTGCATCCCTATCGTTCGCCTTAGCGAACTCATTCACCAGTAGCGGAGTGAGCTGGAAAATCAAACTTTCCCAAACCCCGTGGGGAATAGGGCCACAACATCATGGCCACCGACAAAACTTAGCAAACATTGTTCTAGCTCCGGCTTTAAATTCTGTCTATTCTGCAGTTTTCCAATGACGGACCGAATAGCTTTTCTCACCTCTTTCTCCGCTGCCATTACTGAACTCAAACTGATGTGCTACATTAACGTCATCTTTCTCAGCAACTCCCTCTATTCGCTGATTTGTCCTACAAAAAAAAATTGATTACTGGAAACCTAAGAATATACAGCAGTCCGAGAAGTAGTACTGAAGAAAAATGAAATTGAGCGGAAGTGCGTAGGAGGGCGCAGCCAGGCTAGGGTGGGGGTGGTTGAAGGGGGTCTCGCCCGGGGTGTAATTCAATGTAGAAAAGCCACTGAATCAGAATCAAGTATTCCGCAGAGCCATGTAATAAGTAAATATAGAACGTTTTTAAGGTTACTTACAATAGTTGTTTGTAATATGCAAGAGCTCACTGAAATGCACGTTAAAATGTCAGATGTCAGGCAAATATACATTCAAACAAATACATGCGTGTCCTTCTCCTAATTTCCCTCGGGCCGGCAACCACTCTTTAATGAAGTTGACTTGAGCTAAACAACATAAACTAGGTGCTCATGCAGGGATATTGTGTCTTTCCCTCCCAGCATTTTGCCATTCACCCTCATTAAGGCCTCGATCCCATTGCCGCAACTTTGACAACCGCTGGAAAAACGATGTATTATACAAACCAAAGACGTTCTATAATGAACGCCTGAACCTCAAGCCACGTGTGTTCCAGTTATTTCTTATACCCACTTATTCTTAAGCATCATGACTATTCATGACCACTGGGAATTTGTGGAAAGTAATGAACATCATACAACTTTGATGTCAGCGAGTTGACATGGCTGGGAGCAGATTATAAATACGTCTAAAGAAGCCAATAAACAGTGTGTCATTGTTGCTCATCGACTCAGGGTCACTAAAGACTGTTTGCGTAATGTTACGCTCGCGGTGTACAAGCCTTCTCGCCGTAACCTTTTTTTTTTAACAGTCTTATATAACCTCCTCATCTGAAATTATGGATTGAACATTTATTGCAACAGATGCTTTACATTAGCTGTTTCCGCCCAGCTGTCTGGCTTTCCTTTAAACATACTTAGAGCTGATTCAAACATTTTCGCTCTTTTCCCCGTTTCTGTCTTTCTCCTTCTTCTCCCCCTTCTTTCTCTCGTTCTCTCTCTGGGCTTTGTGAGCAGAATTCAGTTTGAAATGTGGTGAGGCCTGGCAGCTGATTGCTGTGCTGAGGTGTGTGCCCATCCACTCTGTCAGCCTGCATGATAATCACACAATCACACACACACTCTGGCCTGAGTCCTCCATTAGCATTTCTGTCACTCCTCTAGTCGTCACCTAGCCTCACGTAACCTCCCACACTTGAAGGCTAACTGCTGAGGTAGTTTGTAACCTATCTTTGTGAAAATACATTTGATCTTGCATTTCCCCAGGGAATGTTTTGGTCATCTAAGGAAAGATCCCAGTTGTTGAGATGTGGCCACGGTTTAGCCTGATGTTCTTGGCACGATTCCCAGCCTGGACTACACTAGTGGCTTTTTATGGGGACAGTTTATTCAGCTGCAGGGAGAGTTGGAAGACAGTTAACCCTCTGGTTATCTTCGGGGTCTTTTTGACCCGCAAATGATTTTGGTGAATTTTTAAAAAAATGTTCTCTTTGTCCAAATGGTATGAAAAATTCTATGCCTCTTAACACTGTCTAGATCTACCAAAAAAAAAAAAAAAAAAATATATATATATATATATATATATATATATACAGTATATATATATATATATATATATATATATATATCAGCCCATTCTCACCCCCAAGGCGTCACCTAACTGACGCCATTTGACCATGCTTCAATATCTGATGCTTTAGGCGCCCTTTCGCGTCAGTTACATTACGCCCTAGGATCGCGTGTACCCTACCCCCACCCCACACCTAAACCTAACCGCGTCCTCTAACTGACACTTTCCTTTAGCGTCAGTTAGATGACGCCGTAGGATCGCGTCATGTAAGTGACGCTAAAGGGCGCCTAAAACGTCAAATATTGAAGCATGGTCAAAGGTGACGCCTTGGGGTGAGAATGTGTTGCATATATATATATGAATGATATCTGTTTATATGTTAGTGTGGAAAAAAATGCCGACACTTGTTTTCTTCATGGGTCCCTGGAGACCCTGCATAGTGAATATACAAAAATCATCATCAAAATCAGAAACAACGAAGAAACAAAACATAGACAGAAATAAAGTGCCACACTTCCAACAATGTAAAAAAAAATCCATCCATTATACATAACGCCAATTACATATAATACCCCCCCCCCCACACACACACACACACACAGTTCCTTATTTCCAAATCAAAAAGTGGACAACCCTACCACTCTGCCAAGTGTGTTGTGTGTTCGCTGCTCACACTCTCTCTCTATCTAAAAGAGCAGCGTCTTTTAAAGATGAGATGGACTCTTCATGAATTGATTAACTTTCATACTGTTCACATAAGATGAATCCCCATTTCTTGACCTTCATTTATATTTACTTTATCGAATCTTCCTCAGACAGAGCAATTAGCACTTCCTTCCTTTAGCTTGTGGCGTCTAGTGGTAAATCTTCATAATAAGGTGACATGAACCAGTCGATTCTTCTTAATTTTGCTTTGGGGCGACACACACAGCTTCAGCCTATGGTTTACATACACACACAAAAGCGTCCTGTCACATGTAATAAATGGTGACGGTCTCCACAGTAAAAGAGTAGTGGAGTCAAGGTTCTCTCTGATTCTCTCTCTTTCTTCTGGCTCTTTTCTGCATTACCTCCTCTCATTCCCCCGTTCTCTGATGTGGCATTTGTCCGGCCATGGCCTGTGGCGGCTACAGTACCTGCAGAGTGTCTGTGTTCCATCCTGTCAGAACACATTGGCTCTCACTAACTCCGGCATCGGCACACCTCTTACAACACTCAGGGTAAGTCTAAGGGAACTTAAAGGGAGACTGTAATCTCTTTTGATTAAATGCCTATTATGCTTATGCAATCAATTTGAAAATTAATGCTGCTAATGGACTTCATCACAAGTCATACAAATGTGTAAAAATAAGAATTATCAATGTCAATTTTAGAAGAACAGGACTGATTAAAAAAATAATAATTGTAACAATGTAAAAAGTATTTACTGTCACTTTTGTTCTACTTGCTGAATACATCTATTAATTGATTTACTGCTCATAAGTTGTGATGGATCTAATTTGTGCAATGCATGATTTTAAAATATGCAAAACCCAGCCAAACAATAAGGTAACGAGCAATTATAATTTTGCACTTGACTTTATCATATACTGATGAATGGGTAGACTGATAAAGTGCTTCAGGGATAATCATTTTCAGCTATTAGAAGACAATGCAGTATTGTTAAATTCTAAATGTATGAGGAGCACTTTGATTTATAATCTTTTATTAATATTAATAATATGAATAAATGTTTGAAGAATTGAAAATGCTTTTAGAATCCCTATATTTTCATTTTCTCAAAGGGAGGAGGCTCATTTTACATTCTGTGAAGTGTAAGCCTGCAGCTTTGAGATTATAAGATTTATCAAGCCAATCAATATAATCTGAATGTCAGCTTTTTTTTAAATGACAAGCGAAAATAAAAATGATGAAGTAATTCTTAATTGGAACTATTGGGCTCTAATGCATAATCAGTATGATTGCATCCCCCATCTCATAGTTATTTCCCTCTTCTTGTTGTTTTCTTCAATGACTAACTCTCTGTCTCACTCCCTCTCTCTATTTATCTGTGGCTGTGGTCATTAGTATTAACGTGGCCACTTTCTCCTCAATTAACCATGCTGCAACTCAAGCAGAACATTGTATCAATGCATACAGGCCTGCCTAGCGACAGGAAGGGTATTACAATGAACTGTCTCCTTTCCATAAACCAGCATTAATGCATGCATTGTCAAAAAGAATGGCTGTGCTTTGAAATGTACTAAAATAAAAGTGGAGACAGGGAAAAGATGTGTAAAGCTTGGCGGTGGTTCAACATTAAGCCTCAATAAGAAAGGAAACTGGCCTCAATTACAATGAAGTCTTGGGGTCGGAAGTGGGCCACAGTGTGCCATGAGAGGTCTCTCCCCTCAGAAAGGCAATTATTGTTCAAAATGAAAAAAACGGATTAATATTCTATTATGTTTTATGCATGACAAACCTGAGGCAGAAATGTAAAATACAAAGCCACAATTTTATATTGCTTGCCTCGGAGCAATTGTGTTCATCATAGATACATATTTATAAATGCACACACAATGTTTTATGAAAGATGTTAAATGTGGACATGAGATTATGAATAATGTATTTGAGAATGAATCAACAGACATTTTGTTTCCTGATTTATAATCAGGACCTTAATCAAGAACATAGCGCTAGGACCTTTGATGAGAGGGTCCTTTAAGTTCCTGCATGCGTCTACCCACTGGACCCAGATAAAGGGGGGTGGCAGCCATAAAAATCTCATCCCAGGACCCCAATTTGGCAACAACCTTGTTTATATGTATAGTACATGAGGGTTCTGTAACACATTCTTGAATGGAAATGGCTTCATTAAAGTTTAAGCTTGAGAGTCATGGCCTCCAGGTGGCCATTGTTCAAGCTTCACCCCAAGGTAGTGTTGCAAGTTTCTTTTCCTTTGTTTTCCCTGATGGGATAAATGGCTCAGCTCCATCTGTGCCAGCCACATGGCAGGCAGCAAACTACTGATATCTCAGCTCAGAGAACCCCAGAGGCACATGGCCACACTGCTTGACTACAACAAGAGAACTATCGTCCTATCGAGTATATCCTACAAAGCCACGGGTATCGATATAATATGTTGCTTGCTGCTGCACAGACATCAGCACTCCTATACATGACATGTTGTCTAATTAAGAACCAAGGCCTCTCAAACATGATTAATTTTATATCAGGTCCTTGAACTCCCATGTACATTTCATAAGGGAGCTTGGAAAATATGTTGGTTTGCTTCATAGACTCTAAACAAGCCTATGCAGAGGACTTCAACATTTCATAAGACATTCCATTATAAAATTACTTGGATTGGTGAACCGGGTCCCATGTTAGTTCTACAAAACCAACAGAGATTCAATTGAAATTTTAAGTGTTCATTAATTTCACTACACATTATCCTCTGTCCTGCTGTTGCTCACAGGTGATCTATTGGAACACTGCACACATCTTCTCTTCTGGCTCAGTACATGTATCTTCTAGCTTTTTAATGAAGCACTAATGAAGAGAAATGCCCGGAAGAGCTGCAAGATTTATATTGTACTTACACCTCACACCATTATACACAGACAATTTACACTCATGGTCTGATTCTACCAGTTCCAACGCTTAATTATGTCTGATTATTCATTGAAATGTGAAGAAATTCTAAAATTAAGTGATTATTAGTCAGTAACACCTTGGGTATTTTAAAACCAATGAACTGATTAACCATTTTTGCCTTTGTTGTGGCGAATTGTCGAAGTTCTCTTCAAATCTTCAAAGTCTGGCTCAGGTCTCAGAAGAAATCGTTCAGAGTCGAAGTCTCAGGTCTCAGGAAGAATAACTTTATTGAGCAGTTCAACAAAGTGAGCCAGTGTGCAATTCTTATACTCTTTTCTTATCGTTAGTGTCCAATTAGCGCTCATACAGCTATCTCTTTGCTCTGATTTGTCACCACAATTAGAAACCACCTGTCTCGATGTCTAATATTTATTGGTGGCCTGATCTTCTGCGCATGCACTTTTAAGAGATGACATCAAACATGTTTTTTTGGGTACTTTTCCAATCTATAATTCATATGCCCCTTAACCTTCTGTTCCATCCTCTGACAGTTTCTCTCTTTTTCCCTTACCCTTTACTCTAGTTACCCCAAGTTACTTCAAAACCCAAGTAGTGTGCATGTGTTTGCTAGTATCACAAACTCAAAGACTCGGGCCTAGGTTTTTTTTTTTTGTTGGTTTTTTTTTTTTTTTTTTTTTTTGACATTGCAACAGCTTCACACATTCAAACCCATGTATGAGACAAATTAAATTCCCCAAAACCTTCACTACACAGCCAAAATGCCAATTTTTACAAGTAAATTATATTTTTTATTATCTTTATAATATTTATGTCCGATACATAAGGAATGTCCAAGAGAATCTCCCCACTGGTCTGACAAATACTCATAGATTAAGTGCCAGCAGCAAAGTGTTTGCTTGTACACATCAGAGATGCTAGAAACATGGTTGTAAGTCCCTCCACTATACAACAGAGGGGGCTCTCAGTTGAATTCAAATGGCTCTTTGCCTGCCATCCCAGAGGTATATTGCATTTGTTTGTAAGTATTTGCCCTAAATAAAGAACAATAAATGAAAAAGTTAGAATAGTTTACAGCAGATTTACAGTAATACTCAGTATTCTGATTAAAGCTGCTTTATAATACATACTGGGCAGCTTCATGGGGTCCACCATTTTAAAGGTCACCTAGTCTATTATGCTCCTTTTCACAAGATGTAAAGTAAGATGCCGATGACCACAGTGTGTGTATTTGACGTTTTAGCTCAAAATACCCAACAGATCCTTTTTTACAGCATGTTTAAAGGGGGGGTTGACTGCTTTCTTTCTTTGTGTTTATGGGGTGCAATATAACATGTATTCGGTTTTTCTTTTTAAAAAAGTCTTATTTTTCATAAACTGCACCTTTATTGTAAGCTGCGCTCTCCTCTGTCCCCTGAACGAGTGGTTGACTTCCTGAGTCTATGAAAACACTCCCTCAGAAACACGCTATGGGCTCAGATTGGTTCGTTTGGGCGGGTGTGTTGTAATTGGCTAAACTGTCGCTCAAGTTGTCCGGAAGGTTAACGCCCATTACCTTTACGGGCGAAACGGGCATGCCAAAGGTGGATACCATAGACATAGATAGATGGTGGATACACATAAATAATGAAGTCGAGACTGCAGTATCAGTGAGGCAGAATCAGACCGAGAAAGCCGCGATGACGAAAGTCAAGCAGAACCTCACCACACACGGTTCTTACTAAACGTTTCTGAATGATAATTTGCCACATTTTTTAACCATATACACGTTTGTTTTACACAATAGCATCTGACTGGCAACAATAGCAACTGACTGGCTACTAACGTTAAACACAAACAGCGTTGGCAAGTTTACGTTCTTGATCAATTCGAAAATAACGTCATAAAGCATATACACATGAAAAATACATTTATAACATTAGTACATACAAAATTCAGGTCCATAATGTTTGTACGCGTTTGTCGTAGACACAAAATACTAGCATAACTAGTAGCCTAGTGGCTATAAAGCCAGCACTGGCATTTGAAAAAAAATAAATAAAACAAGGCTAACGTTACGTCTGGAATTATACATGCAAATACATTTAAAATGATTAAGTCTTAGCCTACTTCAGGTTGTGGCCCAACAACTGCTGCCTCTTGTTTTAAAGTTGGATCTGCTTCATGTTAGTAACAGTTTCTTTAATCCGGTGTTGAATTCGTGGAGATTCTGGAAGCTGTCTTCCGTAAAATGCGCAGCACAGAGAGCTAGATTACGATCGTCACTTTCAGGAATAAAATCAAACATAAATTGTATCCATTGTTGACAAAGTAGCACCCGTGGGAAGCTCGAACACAGAAGACCTGACAGCTGGGTGAACACAACTCACTCGACGTGCTGCAGAAATATGTGCATGCCCTTTCCTGCATATTCCGAAGGGAGTGGTTGATGCAAATGTGTGGGTTGGTGAGGTACCATAACCTAGCTGTAGTCCCAATCGAGTCGTTTTTGTAGGCGTTTACACTTCCTGGTTTTTAAAAGACGATATCTCTGCTTACATTGAACTTTCAGCGCTGCAACTTTGCAGATACTGTTCATGCACCATCAGCAACATTTAACGCATTCTAATGCTTTAGCGTCATATAGAACGCTATATGACAAAACGGTGCAATACTACGCACATGGCACCCGTTATCGTTAATATAACACGCCCTGTTGAGGGCTAAGTTTAGGTTGGGGTAGGGTCTGTGTATCATATTCACACTAAAGGATTTATGACGTCTTGGGTTCACGTGTTATATTAACAACAAAGGGTGCCATGTGCGTATAACGCCGTTTTGTCATATAGCGTTTTATGTGACGCTAAATGATAACAGGATGCAACATTACACACTATTTAAAATGAAAAAAGTCAATCCCCCCTTTAAATTGTCACTTTTTGGGCTGAGAAAAACACGCCGTTTTATTATGATAATGTCTCTAGTAATGTCTGACAACTGTGATGTGGAGTTTGACTGCTTAAATGGAGTGGAGTTGATGAGGGTGAATGATGACAGGTGTGGATGATTGTGAAGGGTTCAGGGTTGCTTCAGCCTACGTTCAAGGCTACGTGTAGACTGGGTTGAAAATACACTCGATGTTAAAGTCACTGCCCCTGCCGTCCAGAATAAAAGAGAACATCTCAATCTAGTGAAGGGATTTGTGGAAACTGTGATTCCTAATTATTGTGATCCAACATTTGCCTCGCATTTCAGGATTAAAAAACAAATATTTCAGGTGAAGGATAATCCACTTCTTACCTCCGAGAATGTGTTATGATCAATAGAGGGTTTTCACGATGTGTCATCAATCCGGAAGTCGGCCATTTTGGAGGCACAGAACATAAACAATGCCATTGAACTGAACGGACTCGCAAATTTGGCTGATTATTTCTGCTGAAAAATGGTCGAGTTTTAGTCTGTACTAATCGGTCGCATCGGGAAAATACCTTTCGAGTTCTATAGACTGCCAAAAATTAAAGAGAAGGGTGCAAAAAACTGATGAAAGAAGGCGTTTGTGGTGAGAGAGGCACAGCATCAGCTCATCAGCCACATCATGTGTAAATGAAGCTTTGACAATGGCTAAAATGTTAATATATTACATTCACACTAACAGTACAAATCCGACTATCTTTGTATCCGATTGGAATCTAATCTAAAATGATGTCCACACTCTTTATCGCAACTGTTCAGATCCGATTTGAGTCCATGCAGCTCTCGGGCAATACGGCACTAAATTTCTTATTTAATTTTTACAACATGAATATGTGTAGCCACCGCCGTGCTGGACTATATTTCGTATTGAGCTGCAGAACTGTAGGAGGCTGTTATGTAACGTTACAGCTTTTTTTTTCACGCTCTTGTCTGCGCCGGTTTCAATATATGTTTCAGAAATAATATTTTTCTGCTCGTCCGGCACTTTGCAACAACACAGCATTGTTTCGGCAGCGACTTGCAGCATGTCTCCTCTAACAACCACTGACATTTACATTTTATGTGTGAGAGTCATATACCACCCGAAATCCGATCGTTCAGACTGAGGCATATGTCCTGGTATTTGAATAGGATTTCAAACCACATGTGGGTGTAGCTTGAAACAGATTTCATGTGCTGGACTGACTATCTGAACGTAGCCTATGTCGGAATAAGAAATAGAAGGAAGAATTGCAGTACGGGTTAGAAAAGCTAACGTTAGCTCATTCGGAACTTTACAACATATTAACTTTAGTTTGTCAAAATATTGCGCTCTCTCCTGCTTGATAAGTCCTTCTCTATATGATTTTGCACCTACCACGTTTTTTTTTTTTTTCTGTGTTTTTTTAGTGTAATAATGTGTTCAGTTGTACATAAACAGTGCAATCCATGCTGTTGTTTACATCCGAGTGCCTCCATAATGGCCGCTCATCCGGGTTACCGCCCAGAATGTGACAAAGGTGAAAACCCTCTATATGACCTTATTATTTTTACTGTGAGTATCATGCTTATAATTATTACTGATCACTGTTGATATGCTATATTTTACTAGAAAGCTCTTACAAATAGCATGTCTTCTAATTTCTTCAATTATTATGTATCGAGCTGCAGTAGACATTGTAAACGATTTTTTACGATTTTTTTAATACAGATTGTTGTCAATGCAGACAGATCAATAATATTATTAAATATTACGTTAAATGTCCCCAACTAAGGAAGTCAATAGGGACAAAGGTATATATATATATATATATATATAGACAATTCCATGTCAGCCCGGTGTGCTAAAAGTAAAAGGTAAAAATTAATGGGACTACATTTCAGAGATATTTCACTCGTAAAAAAATCTAGGGGTGCCAATATTTGTGGCCAACATGTTTTGGAAAAAAATATTTATTTCATAATGTGATTTCCCCTGCACTTTCAATTCTTTTACTTCAATCAAAAGGATAAGATTTAGTTTTTAAAGCCATTTTTGATCATATTTACCAGGGGTGCTATTAATCCATTAAGCCATTGACCCCCAACAGTATCAACAGTATATTATTTGAAATTTATAGGTGAAATTCGCCTATTCATCATATTTCATGCTTTTTTTCATGCACTTCGATGATCAAGCACATGATTTTTATTATTGTATAAATATTTCCCCAAAAACTAAAAAATCTGTTAGTATTTAGCCAACCCATTATGTTTTTTAAAACCCATATAATTTTCTTTCTTTGGAGTAATATAAAAAGTAATATACTGTCACTGTGTCTCGGCTCTTTTATAACGCAAGTGCTAAAAGTAGTTTTCAGAAGAAAAGGCATTGTGAAAGTGAGAGACAGTGCTGAGATGAATTCAAGTACAGTTTAAAATGTGTTCTAATAAAAGTATAAAATCTCCCTGCATTATTCATCACACAGCAGTGAAAAATAAAAAGGAAAGAGATGAGAGGATGAGTATCTGACACTGTTAACATCACAGAGCAGGCTGGTTTTCTGGTTCTGACACATACATAAGGCATGTCCAGGAGAATCTCTCCATTGATCTGACAAATACTCATGGATGAAGTGCCAGCAGCAAAGTGTTTGCATGTACACTTCAGAGATGTTGTAAGTCCCTCCACTAGACAGCAGAGGGTGCTCTCAGTTGAATTCAAATGGCTCTTTGCCATCCCACAGAGGTATATTGCATTTGTTTGTAAGTTTTCGCCCTAAATAAAGAACAATAAATTAAAAAAAGTTAAAACAGTTTACAGCAGATGTACAGTAGAGGAAGACTCGGTAGTCTAATAAAAGCTGCCTTATAATACACACTGGGCAACACCTATTATGCCCCTTTTCACAAGATGTAAAATAAGACTCTGATAAAGTGAGTGTGTGCGAAGCAGTGAGTGTGTGCGAAGTTCCCATAAACTGGTAATCTTTATATCCATAAAACTACTCAAATGAACTGTAAAAAAGTTTGCGCTCTCCCTTTCATTACTGTTGTGATCTCGCTAGGTCTATCGCTCCGGAGTCGGAACACCTCAATCGCTTAGGAGACATTATTGACGATACAGCTGCTCCAGCGTCAAAACAATGGCATAGGCCTACTGTGTGTACATCTCACTCAGGGCGGGTCTGCACTAAAACTGCAGTGTCCATCTGTCCATAGGTTTAACCAATTGAACATTTTTCTTTATCAGAAATTCTTATTAAAATGTAGTTCTTAGTCAGTGAGTTCCAACCCGATCTCACGGGAATTCGTACGAATTTTGGTGGCTAATTCGTAACAATTCATACGACCTCATTCATACGAATTAGTACGATTTTGCTAAATCGTACATATTTTACGAATTGGCCAATTCATACGAATGACATACCCCTGACCCTGCCCCTAAACCTCACCATCACGTGGGTTTAGACAAATCGTACGAATTCGTACGAGTGAGGTCGTATGAATTAGTACAAATTGGCCACTTTTTAATCACACGTACAAATTCGTACGAATTGGTCGTGAGATAGCGTAGGCGAGTTCACATGCAATTATTACGTTCATTGACATTCGTTTAAGGAGAGGATTACCTGTACTGCAGTAAAAGTGATTTTTCTGCTCTTGCTTTTGTTGTTATAGACCCCTTTTCAGTTGGTGAACATGGTGACGGTTTGTTTTGTGGGCGGAGCTTAGGTGGAGGCAGAACGATCCCTCTGGCCACTTCACTAACGCTAGTTAGCAAGTATTGTTAGCTTGTTTTTTAACAATGACTGGAGAAAATCCGATTTTATCTAAATGTGTAAGGTCACTCAGTGTCCAGGTTTGCGATTGTTATTTCCAAAAGTTATTTTTAACGGACGGAACCAGATTGGCCGACCCGTAGCCACCTACACGCTCACTCAATGCATGGACGATCTGACAGGATTAACGTTATGTTAACTCGGTTGAGTGGCGTGACTTCTACACCTACCTTATAGAGAAACCGATTGTAAAGATAAACTGAGGGCATATAAATCTTTAGATGCCTATAACTATATGGTCCTGTACAAGACTTGTGTGTACGATCCGCAGTTCTGCAGAGCCAGCGCCGAGACAACAACAATGTAAAGAGTGACATTACGGTGCGATTTTAATTATGTGAATATTTTCTAGAAATAAAAATTCCAGATACAGCATATATTCATTTTTCATCAATTCTTGCACCAAACAACACAACATGACATTTAATAATAGTAACAATAATTTAAGCTCCTTATTATGTAGCCGAATCTGTGCTGGATTGTATTGGCCGCCTCCAGTTTTCACTTTGTTTTGCCTCCATGCTAGCGCCGTGACGTAACTGTGACGTCGACGCAAAAGGGGTCTATAAGTAACTGCCATAAAATGACTGCTATAGAAGTGAATACTATTGTTACAAAGTGGGAATCCATGTACCAAAGTCATTTCAAGAAAGTGCCATGTTCACTCATGTTTATGGCCCACACACAATGCAACATAGAAATATGCTGTTGTTTTTCTCCATGTCTGATATTACATGATGGATCCAAGTGAAATGACACTGCTCAAGAACATGTGTGGCCTCTGTTAGAGAACCATTGTTTGAGTTTCAGTGCATGGGAAGTCAAGCAAAGGTGGTTTGACAAGCAAATGCACATTGTTGACGTCTTAATTTCCTAAAGTGCTCAAAGTGTCAGTATGACCTGTAAGTGCTGCTACTACTATTAATCCAGCATAGTTGTTACTGGATCAATTTGGCCAGAAATGACAAATCTCAGTTCAAGAGTCACAATTTTCTGTTCATGGAGTCACGGTGACAGTGAAGTGCGTTTTATCATGACAAATCACATCTGTGGATTGTGTCATTAAGTTTTAGCCTAAAAGGTTGATGTTAAGTTGCAGAAAATCCTTTAAAGTTAAACTGGGTCAAAATGACCCACAATAACAAGGTTAACCACTCTGATAAAATAGGTGAGGTGAGATGATTTTATTTAGCTGACGGAACAGTCTTTTCAACTGTAGGCTACACCATCATGGATTATGAGCCTCCAGATATTTATGATGGCTAAAATTGCTCAGTGGGCTCAGTGGTCCTGATATCCATGCATGTTTATATGCTAATAAATCTGCCACGTGTCCAAGCTAATCATACAGAAATGTAGATAGAGTGAGAGCACATTTGTGAATCTGCTGCAGTAGGCAATGTTCCATACCTTTTTCCTTATTAGATTGGTGCAAAATTTGATTTCACACCTCCAAATTGGCCACAGGAGTTTGGAAACTTGTCTATGTAAGATCCTGCAGTTGAGACACAAAAGCCTTCATTACTTTTACTTTCAACTCCAGTTGAAAGTCAATTGGTATGCATTACAGATTGTAGCAATGGGAGGGGGCAGAGCAATTTCTGACATTCAATTTGTGTTTTCTGGCTTACGCATAATGCTGTATGGCCAAGTACAAATTGTGTGTAGATATCATTGACAGAATACTCATTTAAAGTGTTAAAAAGGACATCAGACACATTATTGTAAATGTAGCCAATATTTGATCCAACACAGTCTCAACTGTGTATCTATACCACGAATGTCATCACAAAAATGTTTTTTTTTTGCGTGCAAATGCTACGCACTAAAAAACCCTGGGGTAGGTTTTGGAGGGAGGGGGGTGGGGAGTTGTATTTATTGTACGCCAAAAAGTGTGTATCATATGCACGCGAAAAAAGCGTACCATATACACGCAAAAACTGTTTTTGGCGTATAAATGCCACGAGAAATGGAAATGACATTTGTGCTATAGATACGAACTTTCATGATCTGAGACTTGAAAAGCAATGCAAAACCTTGGCAATTCAATGCAAAAACCCTAACTTTGCTTGTTGTTTGAGGCAATATGGATGACAATTTTCTATTGCATGCATACCACTTTCGCTAATTTGTAATTTAAACAACACAATATATGTAATATCTATGTAATATGTATTTAATGTTATTTTTCAAGACTAAAGGAACAGATTTTGTAATTTGATTTCTGTATGTGGATTTTCTGTGTACATCTGTCATGAACAGAGAAATAAAACGTCATCTACTCCAGACCTGGTCACAAGAAATTGGTTTTGGTTTAGAACTTTACTGCCAGCTACTGGAAAGCAATTGCACTGCAGTCTATTTACAAAGAGATGTGAACAATAGATTATAAAATTAAGAATGCCAGATCTCTTTCCTCTCATTATTATTATTATATATTGAAATATCAATAATAAAAAGAACGCTCAGACAAATGTCCCATATAATAGCTGAAACGGAATATCTGTTGCACAGATATTACATTTGCAGTAAAACCTATATTGAACCTGTTCTGCATTCATGTGCACAAATATAGATTTGGATGGCATGAAGTTTCAATTCCACTTTAACATGCAAGGACTATCCTTGTACCCATGAATTAATATATATAATTGTAGTTAATAAATGATAATTTATAAAAATAGGTGAAATCCTAACATATATAAATAAGTGGAAGATTTAATAACGGCATAATTAAACCAAACATGTTTTGAATATTGGGCATAAGGAATTTTCTTTAGATACATACCTGCCAGAGAAGGTGCTCCCCCAGCTGATTCTTGGTTCCTGTCATCCGACCTAATTTTTCCATGGCGTATTACACCTTTTCCTGTTGATTGGAGATATTGAGGCACTCTTTACTGCATGCTTTGAAACAATCACTGAATATTACATTTAAAGAATTGCATATACTTTACAAATTAACCTTAAATTAATTACTAGCATCTTAGGTCTGATTTTACAGACCAGGTTTAGACCAAGCCAGGATTAGCCCTTAGTTCATTTAGGGCATTTAAGTAGCTTTTATAAACATGTCTTAGAAAAAGAAAAAAGAAAAAGAAAAAAGAAAACAATACTGGTGTGCATCTTGAGACAATATTTTAAGATCTGTACAAGTTGAAAAACAGCTCAAACATGTATTTTAATCTTGGACTAGATTAAAGTGATAGTTCATCCAAAAATGAAAATTAGCTTTCTTCTTTTAGAGAAATACAATCGGAGTTATATTAAAAACAAATATCCTGGTTCTTCCAAGATTTATAATGGCAGTGAATGGGTGTATGTCTTTGGAAGTCCATCAAAGCCCATTCAATATTAAAGAGCTCCACGTCTCTGGGGGTTAATAAAGGCCTTCTGAAGTGATGTGATGCGTTCCTGTAAGAAAAAAAAAATCCATATTAAAATATCATTGACTAAACTAACTAGCTTTCGGCAGATGGCCTATGCAATACCTATGCTAAAAGAGTAACACTTGACGATGTACAGTACAGTATGATGTAGGATGTATGAGTAGTGTGAGCTTTGATGCCTCTCAAGGTTCTAACAAACAGGGGTGTGTTTCCCAAAGCCAAATATGGTCACACGTTCCTTTCTTACCAATAGAGTTCAATAGAAATTGCGATCATAGTTGGCCAATTATGATTTTGAGAAGCGCAACCTAGGGCTAGGCAACCACATTCATCATTGTGCGTCAAGTTAAAGGGTTACTCTTTTGGCGTAAATTTTGTGTAGGCTACGGCCGTCTGCTAGAAGCTAGATATTTTAGTCGATAAAGTTTTAAATATGGATATTTTTCTTACACAAATGCATCGCTTTACTTAAGAAGGCCTTTATTAACCCCCAGAGATGCGTGAAGCACTTTAATATTGAATGGATGCACTTTGATGGACATCCAAAGACATACACCCATTCACTCCCGTTAGAAAGCTTGGAAGAGCTAGGACATTTTTCTAATTAATTTCGTCCGAAAGAAGAATGTCTTATACAGCGAGAGTAAATAATAGGCTAATTTTCATTGTTGGGTGAACTATCCCTTTAAGCCTTGTCTGTGAAACCAGGACATAATGCACTAAATTGACCAACAATTTAGGTTAAGTTAAAATTCACTTGCCTGTTGTCAAGCTTGTTCTCAGACTTTGTTCCATGGAAGCATGCTATAGGTCAGCATTTACTTGTGTTGTTATAAAAGAAATGCATTTATAACTTTGGGTTGTATTGAACTAAAGATGCAAGATTAAGTCTTTAAAAGGTCACTCACATGAGTTCCAAATAAAGAAAATCTCAAACACACACGATAAACTTGAACAATTAAAACAAGTACACAAGTGTCTTTATTTACGCAAGCAAGTTGTTTCTACAGTTCGAAAAGAAAAAAAAAAGCCACTGTCAAGCTGTTGGCACATTTATGTACAAAACCAGTTAATTTTACTGCCTGCTACAAAACATTCTCAGTGAAAGTACAAAAAAAAACTAGTACAGTATGTGGATAAAGCTGAAAGCGATGTCAGGGTAATACTGGATACGCAACATCATAGCAAGTATAGGATTAAGACATGGTTTGGAAAATCATCACGAACTTGATAGGACAAAACTCAAACACTATAACCTAATAAGATATTTAGCTTAATATTGTTAGCGTAGCAACTGCAATACTGCACATTTAGAAAAAAAAAATAAAGTTGACCCCAGCAAGACAGTCAGTCATAAGTGTAAAAATCAAAATAAAGGACTTTTTTTCCTTTTTGAGTTAGTTAAAACTATTACCATTAGATGCATAACCATGCCACAAATAACAACTAGATTTTATTTATTTATTTTTTACCTACTACAAGTTTCTTTTGTGGTTTAAAAAAAGCTGCATGACTAGTAAGAGTACAAGGACTCTGCGCTGATTCCAAATGCACTTACACCAAAAAACTCACAATGGTCCATAAGTGCACAAAAACTAGCTTTTTTTGTTTTATTTTTTTTGAGACACTGACAAAAGTACTTTACTGCAAAAGTAGGGCAACTGAAGTCGGCAAGACTGAGCCAAAAAAACTGAGTTTGGCGTTATACATGCCTGTACACCCATATCTTTCTCGTTTATTCAAACCTTATTTACCTTAACCTTATTTATTCAGCCTTCCACAGTGTTTGGCAGAGTCGTTGCAATCAGCTTCTCCATTTAGATTTATACTTCTCTGATATGAACGACAATCTCAAGAATATCACCTACTGTAACACTGACTGGCGAGATGTGGTTTAGAAATTGACATGAAATGTGTTTACACTTAAAGAGATATATACAGTTCAGGAGGAATGACCAAAAAACGGCTTTTGTTTGATTACTTGCATTTATAAGTTAAAGCTAAAACTAAGCAATAAAACACCTGAAAATGTTATTCGCATGTGAGAGTATGGCTTTCAATGAATGACAGAAAACAAATATCCGTAGAGTCTCCCAAGGCAAACCCCTAAGTTCTTTCACGGTCCTAATTTCCCAATCAGCAGCCATCTTTGTCCAAGCTTAACAAGCGTTTACTAAGCACCAGTGCCACAACTTCCATTAATACTGCGCATAGCTATCATTTACAGGTAGGCCAAGCTACAATATAGCAGTAAAAGTCACTTTAAGGTACTTTTTGAAATCCCTGGCACTCCAAAACTGAATTTGTTGGAAAAAAGAATCTGTACATTTGTTGTGCTGTTGCTGCTGTAAGTGTGGCAGCTTTGAGCGATTTAACCTGTCATACGTTACAAGTTTGGTCACATTTTGGTAAAAAGTAGGTGAATCTAAATCATGACTAGCCATTTATAGGGTAAGCTTGAGGACCGTAAATCATCAGCGTGTAATACAAAAATGTGAAGTGTGCTTGTAATCCCTTTGGCTAAACCCAAAACCCCTTACAAGACCCAATGAGACATAAAAGTGTGTGGTACAAAAGAGAAGTCACTCAGCTCGGTGTGTTTATCAGGATGTGCTCTCAAACACGTCAACAGAAAAGGGAGGTAGAGGAGAAATGAAAGGACAAAGAAACTAAATCTAAATCCAGGGTAGTCAGAGACGTTGCCATTGAGACGATAGACCAACATTCTGAGTCACACCCGTACATAGCAAGTGTTACAGTTATTTCCCTCCCCCATCCCACTCCTCTCCCCTGGAAACCATGGAAATTAGACTTAGTTAAGTTTAGTTTATATATGTGTCTTCAGGGAAGGGAACGGCATGCTTGTGTATATGTGTGTGCGTGTCTGTGTGTGTATACATATTTATATGTGTGCGCATGACCGCGTGCTTTATGTGTATGCATTCAGACGCTCTTTAGAGCGAGTAGAGTGGATATCATGAAGCTCTTGCTCCTCCTTGGACTTGATATCCTCGTATTTCTGCATCCGGCAGGCGTCCTTCACGTAAGCCCAGTTAGCCGACAGCACCATCAGGTAGTGCACCTACAGCAACACAGTGGTTAGAGGGGAGGGTTAGTGTTAGTGCTGATAACCATTCTGTACACCCCTCAAAAAAGGTCAAAGAATTACTCTGGAGAAGACAGGGACAGCGTTTAGTGCCCCAGTTTAGACTGGAAATCAACCATATTAGTTATTTCCCATGTCAGGCAAAGCGGCAACCAGTTCCAGCTAAATACAAGCCAAGTTAGTTTGTTTGCTCACACATGTTATCGCTTGCAACTGTTGGGTTAACTTGGGGCAACGCAGCTGGTTATGGTGGGGAGGTGGGAGGAGGACAGGAACTGGAACGATTTTGCAAAATGGAGGGGCCTGGGTGTCATTTTAATCAAGCCAATTATGGGACGTCATTATGAAAGTCGCTGCTGTGGGCGATGGTGGTGGGGCCCTTGGTGGACAGAGAGCGTGTCGGGATGTGGGAATGGACACCCCACACCAGAGCTGGCTTCAGAAACGCGTGCAGTACCTCCCCGTGTTCTTAGTCGTCAGAATGACATTGTTACGGATGAGGACAGACACTGCCACCACCTGTGACAGTAGTCAGATCATTAAAAAAGAGAAAGGAAGAAGGTTACTCGTTTTCACGCTCATGTCATTCCAAACCTGTATGATATTATAATTTTTTTCTGTGGAAAAGATGAGATGTTTAATTCACACTGAACGTGCAGTGAAAGTGAATGGTGAGCAAGTGTTGCCATGTTCCAAAAGCAAAATATCTTCTGAAGCCATTTGACATTAGCAATTCATTACACGGAGATTCCGGAAAATGCACTGATAATGTGTCCCGGGATTGCTTGATTTTGGTTCATTCACACTGTCAGTGATTATCTGGAATCTGTGCATGCATTGACACACATCCCATAAAGACAAACGACACACCCCTTATGGCATTGGCCCTGCCTTTGGTTCACACGGGGCGCTTTCCGGAACTGATCCCAGTAATGTCACTACTAGGCTTGTGTTCACACAGAAGGCACTCTAGCAATTCCATAGCAATTTTCTGGGATCAATGCTCTGTGTAAAAGGGGCTATTATTGAGTGATAATCTTGCCTACGGCACTCAAATCTTATTCAAATTCTTAATTAATCAAATATGCACATCAATAATGGCAAACATCATTAGTTCTTGTGTCTTTCTTGTAACCAATTTTGAATATGCATTTTAAGGTGAGTTAAACCTCATGAGATTTGAGAGCTACGTCAGAGGGAAAAGACTTATGATGCCTTTTAGGGTGCATTTTGTCAATTTGCAAACCTTTTGTCACCATTTACCTTAATTGTATGGACGAAAAGAGCTACCAAACATCTCAGATGTGAAAAAAAAAATGGGAACAGAGTGAATAAATGATGCCAAAATTTCAAACTGAACTATCCCTTTAAATGTGGATGGTTCCGAACATTGTGGTATAGTTAATGCAATGTCAGAACAAAAATGGCTCCTGTGGTTGCGTTGCAATGCCACAAAAGACACTCCGATTGTAATTTTGCCGAAGTTCCTCTATACACCAATGGGTGGCATCATTGCTGCACAAATCAGCAAGCTGCGAGTATGCAGCAATATTCTCTGAAAGGTATGATGTAATTATATAATCAAAAGAGCACAAATTATGATCCAATTCTGTAGACTCTTTGTTTCTAAGTACTTAATGTCCAAGCTGTTTTCTCATTTGCAAACCATGTGGAATGCAATTAACTCAAATAAATGAGGCCAGACTGTTGCCTTTCCAGAAAACAAATGCATTGTGCTTTTCAGTTAAGCTTAAGGAGAAGACAAAAGCACAGTATTTGGCAAAAAACTAAGGCAGACAGAGTATTGACAGTCTGCCTCAAATTAATTTGATGCTATTCTATTTACCTTCTACGCAAGCCCTTATATTATTAACTAATGAAAATGGCTTTCTAAGGTTCAAACCAATGGGCAGAAAATGGTGTCTCACAATCACTTATCGCTGTTCCAAACAAGGTTCTCTCCTTCCTTCCCTCTCCTCTTCTGTTTCCATGGCAACAACACTTCCTGCATTTTCAATGATGAGCGTTTCTTTCCCTTCTCTTTGCTCGCTCCCTATTTTACAAGAGGCCTTGAATGTCTATTGCATTTCAGACAGACCCACACATTCTTTCATGATTCTAAACAAATGCCTGGTTTCTATAACATTCTTGCTTAGATTTTATATTACCCGTCTCACAGGTGTCACTGGAGTCAACGAATTAATGAAACTCATGAATCAAACTATATTACATTTTATTGCCCCTGACAGGAAATGTAGATTCAATGGGAATTTATACATAGTAACAAAGAAAGATAAAAAGCTAGCGAGAAAGAAAGGAGTGGAAAAGCTCACCATGGCGATAACGGCTGCTCCAGCCCCCGCAAGTGCGCAGACGAACAAGTGGAACGTCAGATCCAGCTGAAGAAAGAGACAAAAAAAGACTCTAAAAAATCATTTTTTACAGTGTTTGTGGTAATTGTTCAGAAAACCATCCACATTTTCTCCTCTTCAAAATTGTAAATGAAACTAAGTTTATTGGAATGCATTTTACAGGAAAATACCATTTCAGTCTTTCTGTCAAAATGTAATGTTTAATTCGACGTGTTAATTGCCGTTTCTTTAACTTAACTGTAAAAAAAAATGTTTACACCAGTAAAGTGTAGATAAATCTAGATCTCTAAAACAATTTAAAATGATAACCTCAATCTATTGTGACATCTTCACTCTGCATATTCATTTTATTTTCAACTTTCAGCACGTCAACAGTGACCTTTAAACAGATCTGATAAATGCCCGTAATCTCTAATAATATTATTGTGAAAACATCCACAATGACATCCACTCCCATATAACTTGTGGCACAGTCCATAAAAGGAGCTGCGCAATCTTGCTAATAAATTTTAATTTTAACAATTATATATTTATATGGAGGAATCCCTGCTGCATGGTGTGTCTTCCGACTTAAAAGCATGGAAAGGTTTACAATTTATTCATATTCTCTCTCACTCCCCACCCTTCTTTTATGGCATAGGTTGCTGACTGTAATGGCGGGTTGAATTTAGATGAAGGCCATCAGTCAGGATAAAGAACTGCCGACTGACCTCATTAGATTCGCACATCTTGATGAAGTTCTCAGAAGCAGTGCACAGTTTTTTCTCCTCACCAGTGGACACAATTCCTGCAATTCAAATTAAGTGAGTTGTGTTAACATCAGACTATTAGGGAGTTGATATGTGCTTATTAAAAATGCAAAAAACGATTCGATTTGGCTAAATTGTGCTAAGCCATGGTTAGTTCATTTATAACCTTTCCATAGTGGGTTTCATTATGTCATGAACGTGTGAATGCGATTTCAACAAATACATGTTACTGGATCAACATCATTGTTGATCCTGGAACAACATTATTGTTAATTTTTATTGGCTTATGTTAAGTTTAGGCTTACAAAGCATGGTCAGGTGTTTTTACATTGGTGTAATTCAACTATCATTTTCCTCTGATTTTAGGGATAAATTATGAATAGGCTTAGGTTTAAAGGGATACTCCACTTTTTTTGGAAATAGGCTCATTTTACCACTCCCTCAGAGTTAAAAAGTTGGGTTTTACCGTTTTCGAATCATTCAGACAGTTTCTGGTCTCATTGACATCCATAGTACTCTAAAAGTATACTAATATATACTAAAGTACACTAATAAAGTATACTAATATATTTCTGATATTTAGAAGAACTGATATTCTTCTAAATATCAGAAAATCGGCTGAAATGATTCGAAAATGGTAAAACTCAACTGTTTAACACTGGGGGAGTGGTAAAATGAGCCTATTTCCAAAAAAAAAAAAAAAAAAAAAAAGTGGAGTATCCCTTTAAGGGTAAGGATAGGGACTGGAATGTTGTTGCAGGAACATGTCTTGGCAAAATCATGATGACCAATGGGATACACCACAGCTATAGTGGCGATTTTACTAGAATATAACTGTTTTTGATGTTGCAATTCTGTTAACGAATGGCTGTATTACAATTAAATGTCATAATGGTGCTCCCAGCAGTATTGGTACACATGGATTTCTGTAATATGTAAAAAGAGTGTTTTATGATATCATGACATCTTGTGAGTTATTTTCCAAAATGCTCTGCCCTTGAAAGTCAGTTTAATGCACGTAGCCAGCCACATTTGGTAGCTTCTGCACTAAAACTTAAATAAACTGCAACATAAAAACATAAATCTGATTCAGAAAGGTTGTTTGCAGATGCACTTGAATGTGACTAGAAAACATCAGCAATCCATAGATCTATATTGTTTATGGCTGGCTAAGTGTTTAGTTGACACCACCATACTACAGGAAATTACAGGAAACATGTCTCATGTGATAGTGTTGAAATGAGCTACGCACCAAACTGACGCAGGTCGAAGCAAAGATTAGTATTGTACACCACAGTGTTGTTCTGACAGGTGTTCCAGATGTTGAAATACATGAAGACTGGCAGAGAGGTGAAGGCTGTAACTCCAAGCCAAGCCAACATGAAGATATAAGTAAGCATGATGAACTGAAGAAGAAAGAAAGAAAGAAATGTGCTCCTTGATTACACCATTTTCACACCATATTTGTAACTCATAAAATTAGGGATACATAATATAGCGGTGACCTTATGAGCCATCTGAAAGTTTTCTGTTATTCGAATCAGATTTATATCAGATTTCTTTTTTCTAATTCAGTAAAAACCCTTTTATACAATAATATGCTTCTTTGAGTGTGAACATTTTTTTAAAACTTATAATTTAGAAAATCACAGTAGTTGTTTGGGCGGTTGATCTTACCCAAGCACTGACACAGCGCCCGCAGGTGGTGATCTTAAAGTCCCCATATAGGTCCCGGATGGCCCCAGTGGTGAAAAATCCCTCCACCATCAGTAGAATACCATAGACGAAAAAAGCAGCAGCCACTCCATAGATCACATACTTAAAGATGTCGATCCTGAGGAATCAAAACGATAAATAATTAGTGATCTTTTAATGAAAAGAGTGTCAGTGCTTATCTAGCATACAACGGTAATTCAGTGACAATAGAGGGCATAATGGTGGCAGAGTACGTCTGTGTTTTGTTAAGTCCTAATCCACAGATTGGTTTGTGTGTACATTCAGTTAAATTTGATTAGCTTATTCCAAAGCCTTACTCAGAAAAAATAAATAAATAAATAATAATAATATTAATAAAATGTCTGAAGACATTCTGCTCCACGCCATTATTCCTTCCTCCACCCACTCCTTTCTCTTGTTCTCTCCTTCCATCCTGCTTTCCTTCCCACCAGTGGAGTTCCGGTGAGCAGGTGTGCTCTGTTGATCTGGTGTGATTTCAGAACGCTTAATTCTCTGAGTGGGACTGATGCCAAAACCTAACATGGTAGCTCAGAAAAACTCAGGCTTGGCAAAAGTTTGTGTGTGTGTGTCACTGTTCTTTAGAAATATGAATGTGGGAAAACAAGCCATTTTCTTTACTTGCTCTAGATTTAATTATTCTCTATTGTATGCAACAAGTTTATGTTTTTTTTAATGGTAGAGTTAACCAATAAACCACAAATCGAAAATGAATGAAGTCCGTACAATCTGTTCTCGAGTAAAACATGTTTCTGGATCAATATCTTTGTTGATCCTGGAACAACATTCCATCAGATTTGAGGGACTGTCAGGGATCACAGACGAATCAGACAAGATGGAACGTTTAGTGCTTTTATTTTATTAACAGGTAGGTGATCGGGGAGTCTGTGAGCCATGGAATGACGAGACCAGACAAGTGACTGCAGTGAGAGTGAATTGCTGCGTCACAATTCGCATACTATCCGTCCTAAATAGTATTCGAAAATAGAATTAGTGCGTCCCAAACCGTAGTATGTTGAAATGAGTATTTCAAAGATACCCGGATGGTCTACTTTTTCCGGTCAGAATCCGAAGTGTAGATCGATGCACACTCTAACGGCTGATATTGCCCACAACCCTTTGCGCGTTGAACGAGGGTTCGGTTAGAACTACAAACAAAGGTAAAAAGTGTTAAAAAACTACAGACACCGAGGACGCGCGAGACCCGTGGTTATGTTGAGAGGTATAGATATAGAGGTTTGAATGATTAATTAACACTATCTGACCTGACGAAATTGATTTATTCAATGTTCTCCACATTATATTGCATTTGCAGCAGCATTGTGAACTTTTGTAAGGATACGTTTAGCCATTACTTTTTAAATGCATATTCAAATTGCAAAACACAAGGAAAGTATACACATGAAAGACCCATGACTGGCAGATTAATGTGCTCCGATACGGTAGGAAATCAAATTAGATTGAATGGAGGATTTTAACTGTGACAAGATGATTGACAGGGGAGTTTATGGTGACAGGATGCACGTGACGAAGCACTCGACAGAGCTGTCCGTTAAAGATGACGTGATAGTATGTCCCAAAGCTTGCCTAGTTTTTTGCTACATACTCAAAAGTATGTACTTTTTCTTCACAAAAAGAGTACATACTTTTAGGGCGTAGTATAAGTAAGCGAATTGGGACGCAGGGAATGTTTTATACTCCATGTGGTGATGGGACACAGGTGCCAGTTATTAGTAATCAGGTTATAAGGTTATGTCTGATTGGGTGAAAGGGAATGAGTGGGCGGTGATGATGATCGTGGTGGTGATGGAATCCTGACAGGGACAAGTTTAGAGTTTATGTCAAGTTTAGGCTTACAACCATGCTTAGGTGCTTCAACATCGGTGTTATAGAGTGAATGCATTGACGTCACTTTCCCGCCAGAACAACCCCCCTCAGCCTGACTAAGTGGCAAAAGATCTGCTGTGTGACTGGATTTAATAGAGGAAACTGTGAAAATGCGGAGAGGAGACTCAATAGTGTTCCTTACAACTTACTAAAGATCCAGTGAGAATCGTGTTCCCTGACATTTATGTTTGCCTGATTTCGACACCAGGGAAATAAAAGCAATATAGACCTAAACATAAAGCAAATTTGCCTGTGAACGCTTTATATAAAAACAATATAGGTAGGTCTAAATCCAGGTGATCACTTATAAAAGTGTTATATATATATAGCCTATACTGAATATATATATCATCATATCATCCAGCCCTAAAACTTTATAGTTTTTTTTTTTTTGGTTTATTCTTATCTAAAAACACTTAGTTCTTTCAAAAATATATGTGCTCATTAATGTATATTTATTTCGTTCAAGTAATGAAGTATTCTCTTGAGTGTATAATATGCCATATGAAATACATACGGGTAAGGGGTTCAAATGTCGGTCGCCATGTTGCCCCTCCATCTTGAAAGAACATTAGCCAGAGAGGGAAATACCCGTTAATTCAAGCTTCGCCTTTCGCGTTTACATTTGAGTTAACACTCATGGACGAGGTCGAACTGGAAGCCATGTTAATGACTACATTGGCCACCGAAGGAGTTAAAACGAAATCGGAATTGAGAGGAACAGAAACTAATATTCACTGGATGGACATATACCTTTTCACCGATAGATGGGGGTAAAAATCACACAGTGTAGCTTTAATATAACAATACAAAATATATGGGTATGGTTTTACACCTAAATTCAGCATATTGACAAAATGATAACTGCAAATCCAGCGTTCGCTGACTGGAGTCCAGTTGTTTCTGTGAATTGCAGTGATCCAATTGCTCTTCTTTCTATAGCAGTCTGGAAAAATACACCTCCGATTTTTTTTTTTTTTTTTGTCAAATCTAGTTGTACAGTCAATCGCAAAGCTCTTTCCCACTTTATATGTGTTGTGTTTGTTTTTCGCGGCATTCACGCTGAAAACAAATATAGCCGCTCAGTCTTTTTGCCACTCACTGTGAGTAACTGCAGGCACTCCAGCCAACAGTGACGTCTCGCGCATACCCTCTATTCACATATAATTTGCCTCTGAGTTTAGGGATAAATTATGGGTAGGGTTATGTTTAGGGGTAGGGATATGGTTAGGACTACATTTTCAGACAAGAATGTTGTTCCAGGACCAACTAAATATGTTGTATATATGTTGTAGAATATGTATGCATCAAAATCAGGACGTGCATCAAGTAATATGTCATATGAAGTCAAATGTTAATTCATATGAGTTTGGGTTATTTGCAATAGACAAGCAATGATGTCAGTTACCACTACATTATTGAGAAGCACAAGTGAAAGAAACTGAATTGAATTTATGTGCATTTGAAGAAGGGTGCAATTGAAAAAATGTCAGAAATTGGGCTCAACAGGCAGCAAATGTTCTTTTTTATAACAATTTTAGTACTGTGGCACTCACATGGTGAAGACGTCCAGGGCATCAACAGGCGACCTGACAACATCAAAGTAGGTCTGCAGGATGGTGACAGTCCCAGAGAGAGCCTCATGACCACAGCCACAGAAGAGCGCCACCCCGGCATAGAGAAGGATGGTCGCGATCAGAGAGGCATAGGGTATCCCACTCAGACATTTGAGGCAGCATTCAGAACACCCTGGGAACAAGAGAGAATGTCAGTCCATAACTGCTATAAGAGCAGTGTATGACAACCAGTAGCGATGCGTTACCACCCATATAGGGCAATGGTGCTGAAAAATATGTAGAAGTGCAAGAAACGAATGACAACTAAGTACGCTTTAACTCATCAAAGTATGTTAATTCATTTTTTAAGTCAGTTTAATGTAATTTAGTTGAAATGATTTAAAGCTTAAAAATCTAGGTTGATTGTACAAGATACTCAAGATAAATTAAGACACTGTTGTTTTTAAAGAAATTAATACATTAATACAAGGATGCTTTTAATTGATCAAAAGTGACATCAAATACTTTTACATTGTTACAAAAAAGAAAATAATTTAAAATGATTTCTGTTCTTTTGAACTTTCTATTAATACAAAAAAACCAGTATCACTGTGTTTCTCAAAACATATTACATTATTAATTATATTTTAATTCAGCTTTTCCATCACAGATAAGCCATACATTTTAAATATCATAACATAATAGAAAACAATTATTTAAAATTGTTATAACTATAATTGTTATAACAATTTAACACTATTATTGTTTTTAATGTATTTTTAAATGCAAACTTGGAGAGCATAAGATACTTATTTCAAAAATTGTTGAAAAAATGTAACGCCCCTAATCATCACATAACTGAAATAGCTTGAATGTCAGTTAAAAAAAAAGCATAAGTCATTCAGGTTTATAAACAGCAAATACTACATGAATTCAAAGATGGCCGGTTTATGTACAACAAATGAAAATGATAAATGAGTCCCATTGGTCCATTACCCATCTCAGAGTGGTAACAGTTTCACCAGATGAAAAGACAGCAAAAGAGAACATCCATTGCCACGCATATCATAGGGCAGGAAGTCTACTGTCACTCTCTAACCAATCATAACTGCCACAGCTGAAAGATTCATGGACACAATTCAACAGCACGCAACCACTATTGATTACAATATTGCAAGTCGAGAATGGCACCAGTGGCGGCTATGGGCTATACGCACGCATAAATTCCGCATTTGACGCAAGGATGCTCGCCATTTCCGGTTGTGGAGATTAAAGCGGAGGAAAACCGAGGAAAATTATGGCAGAGTCTTCAAAATTTACTGTCCTCCCGTCTTTGAAACGAAACGTACATACGTTTAGATGTAATTTTATATATAGTTATGTTTATTTAAAATAATTTTAAAAAGAAGCACAAACACAGCGAGGGGTGTCTGTTTTATCTGTTTTTGTGACTAACGTTTCTTTAGTATAACCATGGAGTATAAAATTCAATATAAATTCTCGGTATTGCATTGGACTCTACGATCGTCGGAAGTTATCGAGCATCCTTACATCTTCGCCGGAAATACCGCCGTGCATAGAGCCCATTCCACATGAATTAAGGGGTCATCTTAAACAAAACCCACCAGTACAGGAAAGCATGGTAGATCAGGTCTTCAGAAGATATTCACTATCATGTAGTAAGAAAAATAGTCCTTATTGTTGAACTCAATAGGTCAAGAAGACTATACGTTTCACAGTACAACCTCTTGAAGCCCTGAAGCTGAATGCTCAAGGTTCTTGAGCATACATCCCATCTTCTGACTGAGCGCCTTGTAGCCAAGTTGCTATTGATGCAATAGCATTGTGTCTGCATTCTCCTCACTCCTTGCAGCTGTGCCCCAGAACCTGCCTTTTACAGGAGTGTGGAGAATGTGTTTTTTTTTTTTTTTTCACTGCAGTGACCCAGCTATTACAGGGGAAACAGATTCACACCTCTATTGCAACTTGAGAAGAGCCTGCAGCTCTGAACACAGTGTAAATGCTCCCAGAGCAGGCAAGCGTTACTGCATCAAAACATTATTTATGTAATCCTGATACTGACCTAAGTTTTAGAGTGATGCACAGATTAAGAAAAGATAGCAATGTGGTGTGTGTATTAATCACACAATGCATTAGTAGAGCACTGGAATTTCAATCAGTGCTTTTGTTTTCTGTTTAAACATGAATTCAATCAGATCAACAGAATTAAAATAAATACAATATTTTAACTTCTATGTAAAGCGCTTTTAATGCAGAGAAAACTGCTATATAAAATGTAATGAATTATTATTGTTGTTGTTTTTAATTATTAAATGTTTTAAGAACACTAAATGAAGTTTTATGTAACAAGGTTCGGGAGGAGCATGTTCAGGTAATCATCCAATCAGCGCAAGGAAAGCCAGTATAAATAAAGCCTTCCCTTACCTCCTGTCTTATGACTCATTTCTCAACATCCCACCACCACCCCTTCACCCCACATTCGGCTGGGTCCGCGACTCCGCGCATATGATCCCTAAAGTAAGGGGGAGTTCTCTGGGGTCGGGCCGAATTCTGAGCTCAGAGCCCTCCCCCGGACAGCAAGCCAAATACGCAATAATTTCAATAATTCTTATGATTTCATTAACATGTAAACTCGTGAAAGTCTGTTAAAGTCACTAAAGATATTTTTTAATGAAATAGGTTCATTATTTTATTCAGTAAGGATTTAAACCGATCAAATTAGACAGTAAAGACATTTACCAAAAAAAAAAAAAAAACCCTGACAAAAACTATTTTAAATAAATGCTGTTCTTTTGAAATTTCTATTCACCAAATATTCCTGAAAAAAAGTATCACAGTTTACACAAAATAAATAAAAGGGTGATAAACAGAGAAATAAAATTTTCCTTGAGCTTTTGACATCTAAGAGGTCATCTAAGAGGACCATGCTTCAATATCTGACGCTTTAGGCACCCTTTAGCGTCAGATGACGCCCTAGGATCGCATGTAACCCTACCCCCACCCCAGACCTAAACCTAACCGCATCATCTAACTGACGCTTTTCTTTAGCGTCAGTTAGATGACGCCGTAGGATTGCGTCATGTAACTGACTCTAAAGGGCGCCTAAAGCGTCAAATATTGAAGCATGGTCAAAGGTGACGCCTTGGGGTGAGAATGTGTTGCGTTAGTCCAATCAAAGATTTACTGACACCAGCCTCAGCAAACGACTCGTTTTTTTTTTTGTTTTTTTTTTTAAATGGGGAACTATGACGTCAAAGAGGATAAAACACCACCCCCGCATAAGAAGATCAACGCCTACTTCAACACAGACAGTTAAGCCCCGCCTACCGATTCGTGAATTACATGCAAAATCCCATAAAAACCGAGCATTTTTGAGCTAGGCTCAAAAATAGGGTAGCCTTATTACTTATTCATTTTGATGTTTTTTCAATGTAAAAACCAAGCAAAAGTCATAAGTTGACCTCAGACAACAATATAAAAAAATTTAAAAAGCCAGTTCATGACCCCTTTAACAGCACAACTGTATATGGTAAGCGTTTTTCGCGTGCATATGATATGCATGCACTTTATGGCGTATAATACGCACAAACTCCCTTCTCCCCTCCCCCTAAACCTACCCAATGGGTTTTCAGTGCATAGCATATGCACACAAAAAACATTTTTGGCGTAAAAATGCCACGAGAAATGACATTCGTGGTATAGATACGTACTTTCATGTGACTGTTGGCAGAGAAGTCTATGCCATTAACACAGTGTCTTAACATTTTCACCACTGCTTGGATCCCTAATTCCAGGTGTCTGTATATCTGAATGTCCCTCATTAGGCAGATTGACTGTGATACAGTATCTGGGAGTAAAGTAGAGTGGCACGTTACTTATTTATCATGCCAATAAACAGGACCAAACTGACACCCCTGTGGTGTCCTTAAGATGCAGTCAGTCTTGAGAGAGCTGAAACAGATTAATGAGGGAGCCAAAGTCTGTTCTTTGATCTCAGTGGGATGGGACATGAGATCAATACTCAGACTGTCAGTGGAAAACTCAAGCCTAAACCTGCCTCATCAAGTGCAAACCTCTCATACCCGGTAAGAAATCTATAATGTCTGCTTATATAAGTATATTGCTTTTTAGAAACGATAGTTCAAAAAGGTCTAAATCTATCTCCCTTTCCTTGAATCTGCCTCTATAAAAACCCTCACAGTGGATGTTTGATTCTTTTATCATTCTTTCACATTCAAAAAGAGTGGAGAGTGTTTCCATCATAATAGATGTGGTATAGGCAGGCACTTTCACAGAAACACTAATGGAAGAAGACAAGCACCCTATATTGACTACATTAAGGCAGAGAGAGGTGGTGAACATCTCTCACACAGATGAATTGCTTCCTCCTAGGTAGTATATCAGCAAATATAACCATCTGTCTCCTTGTCCACTGGTCCAGAAGATCAGAATCAGAGACCATTACAATAGTAATCTACTTTCTTTTCTCAAACTTTCTTATGTTCAGACCAACTGCACATGGATTTCAACCAGCTGACAGATTTTTTTTTGTGTGTGTGTATCATCATCATCATATTACATCACTTAGTTTTTAAATATTTAATAAAATAAAAATATGTGTTTGCATACATGAGATTTCAGTTCAGTTGGGAGTGTGGTGTCTATTTGTGGGGTTACAAGTTGTTTCATCCTTCAGCACTTCGTGAGTAATGTAGGTTTACAACTGGAACACCCATTTCTGGTCTCATTTCCTCTCTGTCCATTGTCTTTAATCCACTGCAGAGCAATGAATGCGCCACATCTATCAGGATAACAACAGGGAGGATGTTAAAGATTATTTAGAGTCACTTCTTTCTACATCTTACATGGTCACACTGGACTTAGAAAAATATCCTATACCTTCAGCCAACCTTCCAAATAGAGACATTTTGGAACGCTTGCTCCTTATTTCCATTGTGGGTGTAATTAAACACACCAAAGCTTTAAAAACAAAAACACCACCAAACACGAAAAAAGAATGTGAATCTGACCTGTTGTTATTCATTGGAAAACAATACTATGCCCTACAAAAATAACTAAACTCTTTCCTTATCCTACAAATTACATTATTTTTTTACATGGAAATTGAATGTAATAGAAGAGCAGCTCAAACATTAAAAGCACATAAGAAAGGCCATCAAAGACGACGAGGAAAAATGATGTAACCATAAAACATTACATTTTCATTCCAGATAATTTGTTGGTTCATGCTGAAGAAGGGATCGGGGACAATAATTGTGGCATATTTTAGAACTAAACTAGCATATAGAAAACTTTAAACTAATAGACACTGACTAAAAATCCACAAAATTCAACTATTTCATGTGGTCTTGAGTAAAAACAAAGTAAAAATCACCTCAATCATCCTGTTTACATTAGTATTCCTGGTATTCCACAATCATTAAAATTAGCATCTTATGTATTTTGAAGAGTTTGTATACTATTTATGAAATAATTATCTTGGAACACCACAATATAGTATTACAAATTGTCTTGTACAAAAGTCACTCCAAACTGCAATGAATGGGCAGATCGATTGAAAACCCTAACATTTCTCCTGCCACTGATGCACACACAGATCAGATCATAGTCCACCCTCCTTTAACCCACAAAATATTAGGTTTAAATAAGTTGCTTCTAATGTTGTATATGTAGTGTATTACAACACCATCTCCCTCACTCAAATATTAAACAAAACAGCTCTGCAGATGCAGGACTCTGAAAGGCTCTGTTAGCCGCAGCCAGCTGCCAGCCTGACCAGAATGTGAAGTAGCTCCCCAGCATGCAGCTAATGGCATGTTGAACGACCACAGACCAACTAGAGAGAGAGAGAGATAGAGGGATGAGCTGATGCATCACATCTGTATAAATGGGAACTCCAGGATCATCATGCAGATCTATTTCATTCATATAAGCCACTCAACAAAGACCATGGATTTTATCTCCCATAATCATGATTTATTTTTTTTTTTACTTTAAGCTGTGTGTATGTGTTTGACTGACTGCATTGTGTTCAATATCATGTTTCATGAGGCATTATCAGACTTGATGAATAGACAACAATAACTTTTTAATTAGTAACGCAGAACTGAAACACCAGCTTGGTAAGATATTACAACTTCATAGACAACAAATGTAGCACTCTTCATGTTGGGTATATGGTTTTGGAAAGACTTCAATGCCATTTTTTAAACTTTTAAATAACTAGAGAGGATTTTTTTGTTGTTGTTGTTAAAGAAAATCATAAAAGATCTCAAATCAAAGTATCTGATTCAATAGCAAGCAAAACTGTGTGTATATTTTTAGAGAGAAACCACATCCATAATACATTTTATATTTCCTTTGTTTCTTTTTTTTTAATCCAAATGAATTGTATAATCATTCATTAGCCACTTATGTAGCCTAGTCTGAAGCAGAATTTTCCATTGCTTTTGCTTTGGTATAACACTTCTTGAATTTGTTAGATTATTCCACAAATTATAACTTTGTCTCCTCTTGGAATTTCTCAGTTAATCTCTTATAGGCTGTTAGAAGACTTAAAGAATTGGATACCAGACAAAGCATATATCAAAAACTGATGTATTCTAACTTGATCCGTAATTCAGGGTATAGGATCAAATATTTCTGACCCGGAGATCCATCCAATCTACAGTAACTATCGAGGGAACTCAACACTGCGTCGATAAAATCGACTCTTTGGGGGACGCTCCCTAAGCGTGCGCCTCTGAAGTATGAATGAAACTAATCCAATCCTGATTGGTGTTGCGTCGTGACGTAACATGTGACAGCATACCCGGAAGTATAAAAGTGACGCTGTCACAACACACACTAGCTTGCGCTCTTCAGCAAGCGCTCTATGTAGAAACTGTCTGTCTTATTTGATGTTGTTTGTCTATATATATGGAAAGAATGGCCAGTGAACAATTTAAGAGATGTGTGCGTCCCTGCCCTCGTTTTCTCACGGGTGGGGACGCACACACTGTGTTGGATTGTTTGGATTGTTTCCCGATACTCGAGCTCTCCGCTTCCGAGGAAGTAGACGTGCTCAGTATCGATGCGGATGACCGTGGCTTAGGCGCGGCAGTTCACGGCCAAGCATATGAGGGACTGGTGAGGTTGTGACTCGTGCCGTGGCCAGACTTAACATCAGCTGGCCACAAGATGAGCAGGGAACGCAAGTTCAAAGTAAATTGGATGAGCGTTTCATGCGGCGCGAGTCACAGCCTCAGCGCCGGGGTTTGCCGTTTTTCCCCGATCTCAACACAAAAACATCACGAGATCGTGGGAAGAACCGCATTCGTCCCGTGTCTCCAGACTCAGTGTTCTAAATTATTGCACTGCATTGCAATACAGAATCTGTAGTGGCTCGGATCTTGCGTTTGCCGAGGCAGCGTTACGAGTCTACTCTGCTGCGATAAAGATTCTGTGACTGAGATCTCGCGTTTGCCGAGGCGGCGCGCGTAGATTTAAGGTCTGCATTGCAATACAGAAACCTCAGACACTCAAAAAAAAAAAAAAAAAAAAAAAAAAAAAAAAAAAATATATATATATATATATATATATATATATATATATATATATATATATATATATATATATATATAACGAGTTTATTTTGCAATAAAGTAAACTGGCCTGTTCTCCGACGCTGTAACTTCAATCGTCGACAGGTTCATAGATGAGTAAATTATTATTATTATACATTTTATTTCTAGGCGCCTTTCTTGACACTCAAGGTCACCGTACATTATACAAAACAATAACAATTGCAATACAATTAAAATACAATACAGGATGATCAGAGGGAGAAAGCTATTCTAAAAAGATGGGTTTTAAGTTTTGATTTAAAATGTGAGAGGGAATCAATATTACGGAGGTCCGGTGGAAGCGAGTTCCAGAGCTGTGGAGCAGAGCAGCTAATAGCTCTGCTACCCAGTAACAAGGCGGACACGGGGAACAGTGAAATGAATGGAAGAGGAGGATCTAAGAGTGCGAGCAGATGTGGATATATGAAGAAGATCAGAAAGATATGAAGGGGCAAGATCATGAATGACTTTGAAAGTTAGGAGAAGTATTTTATAATTGATACGATAAATAATAGGTAGCCAATGGAGTTGTTGTAAAATAGGTGTGATGTGATGAATACAGGGGGTACGGGTGATAATACGAGCAGCTGAATTTTGAACCATTTGAAGTTTACGAAGTGTTTTATGCGGGAGGCCAAACAAAAGGGAATTGCAATAATCTAAACGAGAAGTGACTAAACTATAAACAAGAATGGCAGTGGAATGAGGCGTAAGGAAAGGACGCAGACGGTTGATATTTCGAAGATGATAGTAAGCAGACCGGGTAAGATTATTAACATGAGACGTAAAAGAGAGGGTGCTATCTAAGATGACACCCAGACTCTTAATCTGAGGGGAAGGGGAGATGTAGGAACTATCAATGGGAATTGAAAAATTATGGAGTTTGTTTAATGTTGATCTTGTGCCAATTAGAAGCAATTCTGTTTTATCACTATTTAATTTAAGGAAGTTAGAAGTGAACCAGGATTTTATATCGAGGAGACAGTTAGTAAGGGAGGATGGTGGAAGTATTGAGTTAGGTTTGGTTGAAAGATAGAGCTGGGTGTCATCTGCGTAGCAATGGAACTGAATCTGATATTTATGGAAAATGTGACCAAGAGGAAGAAGATAAATAATAAAAAGCAGGGGTCCCAGGACAGAGCCCTGGGGTACTCCTGTGGTGACAGGAACTGAATGAGAGGTAAATGATTTTAACTGAATAAACTGAGTGCGGCCAGAGAGATAGGAATAAAACCAGTTAAGAGGCGTGTTAGTAATACCGATAGAGAAGAGTCTGTCTAAAAGAATAGTGTGTGAGATTGTATCGAATGCCGCGCTCAAATCAAGCAGAAGAAGAATTGATAATAAACCAGAATCAGCAGCCAGAAGAAGGTCATTACTGATTTTAAGGAGTGCCGTTTCTGTACTATGAAAAGAACGGAAACCAGACTGGAATTGTTCATAAAGATTATTCTTGGAAAGATGTGTATGAAGTTGGGCAGCAACTATTTTTTCAAGAATTTTGCTGATGGATGGGATTTTTGAGATAGGACGAAAATTATTAAAGTTATTGGGATCTGAACCAGGTTTCTTAAGAATTGGAGTTACAGCAGCAGTTTTAAAGGGCACCTATTTTGCCCCTTTTTACAAGATGTAATATTGGTCTCTGGTGTCCCAAGAATGTATTTGTGAAGTTTCAGCTCAAAATACCCCACAGTTAATTTATTATAACCATTTGAAAATGTCATTTTGGGGCCTGCTTAAAAATGACCCGTTTCGGAGGTGTATGGCTTTAAATGCAAATGAGCTGCATATCCCCGCCCTGCCTTTGGATGAGGGTGTAACTTGATATCAATGGCAGTCGGTACTGAGAGACTGAGAGAAACCCGAGAACCCCTTCTTTTACTGTCTATGGAGAAACCGCCGTTTTGAATGTCATTCAGCAGCGTACGTTTGAATCGGAATATAGGCCTATAAATACTACAAAAAGACTCCGGCAGAATAAACACAAATGAGAATGGACCAGTACGTCTCGGTATGGTTATTTGATACATTTATGTACTTATAGCGTTGTAATCGCGTCCCCTTTGAAATGATGGGCATACAGCACACACACAAACACACAGAAACACTAATGCTAGCGCATTTTTTTTAAATTACATACACATACTCTGATAAAGTTTGCTGCGTACGAACGAAATTACAGTTATGCAGGGACCTGTGGCGTCATGTTTACTTGTCATACCGCTGCTTCTGTGGCAAATGTGAGGAGATGGCTAACTTACAGAACAACAACATATATGCAGTTTTTAATACAATATCTTTAAATATATATAAACGTGTGGTTACACACTAAACAAACAAGGTTTAAATTATATACACAAACATCCTACGATGACAACAACTTTAGACGCATTTGTTGTTGAATTGGCTAACATTGCCTGAAAAGACTATTTGCTATAAATTCATAAAATACACTTACTGTTACTGGATGTGACGGTGGATCGCAAACAGTAGATGACGATCCACAGTTGAGGATTAACTTTTAAGCTACAACAACAGGATTAACCCACAAACATTTATGTTTCCAAGAGACATACCGGCTGTCGTCGTTGAAACAATGCAGGATGCGTGTACAGATCACCGAAGGAGGGGTCTTGGCCACAACCACACTGTCAATCAAACCCCTTTCTCATTTTCTACGTCACAAAGAGCTGGATCTCAGAACAGCTCGTTCTGAGACAGTGAATATGATTTATTGAGATTGTAAAAAAAACCACTGGGTGGATTTTTATCATTCTAAGGTGGTTTTGCTCACACACTGCCGACACACATTTATGTTCAAACACCATGTAAAAGTGAATTTTACATAATAGGTGCCCTTTAAGAGAAGAAGGAACAATTCCAGTGGCAAGAGAAGAATGAATAATGTTACCTCTACTAGAGGCAGGGCTTCCTCTGGAGCCCTTCTTTCGGGAGTACCTCTACAAAACATCTGTGATGCAGCCGGTTGGGCTACCCCACACACTTTCGTCAGGTTTTATAGTCTCAACCTTCCCAGTACGCCCGGTGCACACGTACTCGGCCCTTGCCAGTGCCTGATCAGTTTCACTCTGGGGCGGGTCTGTTCGGTGCGTGGCCTAGTGGGTACTCGTTCCCCAAAGAGTCGATTTTATCGACGCAGTGTTGAGTTCCCTCGATAGGGAACGTCTCGGGTTATGACTATAACCCTTGTTCCCTGAGAAGGAAACGAGACACTGCGTCGTGTCGCCACGCCCCTTAAAGACCCTTGAGCGTCTTGCTTCATCGCGAGGCTAGTGTGTGTTGTGACAGCGTCACTTTTATACTTCCGGGTATGCCGTCACATGTTACGTCACGACGCAACACCAATCAGGATTGGATTAGTTTCATTCATACTTCAGAGGCGCACGCTTAGGGAGCGTCCCCCAAAGAGTCGATTTTATCGACGCAGTGTCTCGTTCCCTTCTCAGGGAACAAGGGTTATAGTCATAACCCGAGACGTTTTCTTAATTCTGAATTCAATTTAATTCAGAAAATAAAAACATGCTTATCATAAAAGAGGTCTGTTCAAGTCATTGTATGTATGAACTGTATATATAAATGGGTAGACACAACAAAAATTAGACTGTCACTTTATTGACCCATCAGCAATTAAAATGCATTTGCTTTTGCTGCAATCCTTGCTTGGTGTGAGGGGTGTTCCCATAACACTCACATTTCATTCCACTTCTGTGTGTGCATGTCCGATAAATTGTGAGCTCTTTGCCAACCACAAATATCTGAAATCTGAAACCCCACTCAAAAGACTCTCCATTGCTCCATTACTATTAAATCAACAGGGCAACCCAGAGGGAAGCATTTATGATGTCATGGACAAGGGGCATGACTTACTCTTTGACTTAAAAGAGTATACTAATAAACAAACACTATTAATTCTCTGTGAATGGACAACAATGCAATCAGGTAATGTTGAATGTGTTTGATTAATATGCACAGTGTGGGTGAAATCACTACTGTTGGTGTGCAAAAAGCTTAAGATTTGGACTGGATCAGCTGACAGTTAAATCCATCGAGGCCTCTATAGGGAATGCTTAAGAGACTTTGGGATATTCCTTTAGCAGTTACACCCAGGCTGTGCTGCTCTCTACATAAAGGAACCAGATGCCACTTGCTTTTATTTATGCATCTAGTTACTCTTATTTTTGCATTATTAACACCACAGTCTTATCATGACAATGTAGCAATCAGAAGCTTAATTTAACACAGAGAGCCACAGGTGACCAAATAAATGTATTCACTACAATAATTGTCCACAGTGATAGAAATATATGCTCTAATGCAATCAAAGGCTTTCCTGTAGCTCAAAAAGTAGAGTGTTGGTGCTTGCAACACCAAGGCCATGGGCTTGATTCCCAGGGAAAGCAAGAACTGATTAGAATGTGAAAGTGTAGATTGAAATGCAATGTGAGTCGCTTTGGATAAAAGCTGTCTCACGACCAATTCATACCAATTTATACGAGTGATTAAAAGGTGGCGAATTCGAACGAATTTGGACAATTTGTCTAAACCCACGTGATGGGTAGGTTTAGGGGCGGGGTCAGGGGTATGTCATTCATACGAATTGGGCAACTCGTAAAATATGTACGATTTAACAAAAATTACTAATTTTTAAAAAGAACTAATTCGTACGAGTGAGGTTGTATGAATTGTTACGAATTAGCCACCTCGTAAAATTCGTACGAAATGCCGTGAGATTGGGTTGGCCAGTTGCATAAATGTAAATGACTGAAAAATAACAGGGGATATTACATTGAACATCTTTCCAATTACTCAGAGCTCTCCTCGGTCATGAATCAGAACGCAGACTCTTCATGTTTAGGTAATATTTGTAAATTGGATCCATATGAATTAATTTAAAAAAAAGGCTGCACATGTGTGATATGGTTTGTGCTTAAAGCCCACAGGCGTACTTTTAATTGCCACTTCTTAAATGTTTTATGTAAAAACTTTGTCAATGAATAATAAGATATAAAATGCAAATGCAACTAATGTAGCTGTGTAACCAGGCCCATACTGAACTAGAGAATAAACAAACAGAAGGGAATTGTCTATTTTGTTCTAATATATTGGTGCTATACTTACAAATCAATGTAGATGTAATGCTAAACCTATTAAGAGTTTAATTCAAAAGATATATAGTGGTAATCTTTAGTAAACACGTGGTATTGTATATGGGTATTTGGGCACAAATTCATAGCTACCATTGTTTTAAATGTTGTACCAATATTTTGAATAGTCCTTACATTCCAGGCTGATCTCATGAAGTAGCGTGTGTATGACACGCCAATTCGTATTTGCATTTTTGGCGTGTTATCAAGACGCATAATCGCTTTTCAGCGTGTTTATGAACGCCGTTGACTTAACGTTATATAAATAGGACTTACCTCAACCCCGTCCCTAAACTTAACCGTCACTGGGGTTAATGGCATTTATGACTGTTCCCTTACCATCCTATTGAAACAAAAGATATGACTTACCTCAACCCTATCCCTAAACTTAACCGTCACTGGGGTTAATGGCATTTATGACTGGACAGTTGACGCGCGTGTTCTGACACGCGGGATGACGCGGACGTTAATGGCGTAGACATACACGCATACACGCGGATACACGCGAATAGCTCAAAATGCGTAGAAATAATACGCCACTTGACTCGAAAGTGGCGTGTATGTTTACGCAAAAGTCATGATGTCATGTTGTACATTCATATTTTCAGAATTACAAATCGTATAGCTTGGTTGGGAAAGACAAGAAGAATAATCTGTTCACAAGATATTCACATTTTTGTTCTTTTCATCACATCATCATACATTTTGTGTCAAGTGTGACAACACAACTCAAAGCAATTTTATAAAGATTATAAAAATAAATAAAACAATATTTTTGTTCATTGCACTCTGTTTATATTAATTTACAATGCAATGCATTAAATTAACATTTAAATTATAACTGCCTTGCATTATAATTGTATTAATTCATATTTCAGTCTATTTACACTAGGTACACTAAGTATATCATTTTTTTAAAGTTCTAGTGTGACCTTCATATAAAAAAAGAAATCTGTTATTTATAAAATATGAAAGCTTCACTAGAGGATGAATGCACTACTGTGACACCCGTGGGCAGACCAAGAGCATGCTCCATAATTCTCCTGGGATTGACAGGCATTGCATCTGAAAGTGGCAGGCCATCATTAAAACCTGTGAATTAGCAAGCAGTCTTTGTGTTGATTGCTTTGCGCACTTCTTATTCTCACACCAAGGTCGTTAATTGGACGGCGACATAAGGGAAGGTTGAATGGAGCCACCCTCTGAGATTAAATGAATTAGTGAAATATATTTAACAAGCTGTTGCATCAGTGACTTAATTGCATTTGTATAAGAGCAGCTCTTGCAAAATTTATGAACGGCCTGTGCCTCAATGGACTTACTATAATTGCATTTATTACAGACATTATGACATATACTGAATTTTATGACCTGTAAATGAGTTTCAAAGGAGTACTTGACAAACAGTAGAAAACATTTTACAGAGACTGAGTGTTTAAATATATAAAGCCATAAACCAGGACCAAAGCTCAAACTAAAAAGACAAGACAAGACTCAACCAATTTCCAAATTGACCTATGGCTAAGCTACGCCTCCTCCACTCACTCGGACAAACAGTCAACATTGGGGACAGGCGCTATGGCAGCTGTCACAGTAGGAGACATTTCACAGGAGGCAATTGGTGATTTTTGGAGACAGAAAGATTATATATCATCTCAAAGTCACCTAAAGGGCTTTAACTATGCATTGGTGGGATATATTAATAATTTTATTGCTCAATGAAAAGCTTCAGCTCCAGGCAAAATGTACAGGTCACAGTGTAAACACAGTGTTTCTTATATTCTCAAGTTTACAGGTTTATTTAATTTGTGTCTTTGTTTTAGTTTGTTTTTCTATATGCTAAATTCGTTTCTTAGTTTGTTTGTTTTTTCCATCACCGTTTACTTGTCTTCAGTAAGGTTGAGTTTTTTGTTTGTTTGTTTGTTTGCTTGTTTGTTTTTTACTTAGGGTAGTATTGTTTTTTGTGATATTGAAAATGATGACAAGAATTATGAAATTTCAATGGTATACATTTTTTTTGATATTATAAAAATGTAACCTTATTTAAAGCAAAGATATATCTCGTTATCGTTAAAGCTACACTGTGTGATTTTTACCCCATCTAGCGGTGAAAAGGTATATGACCATCCAGTGAATATTAGTTTCTGTTCCTCTCAATTCCGATTTCGTTTTAACTCCTACGGTGGCCAATGTAGTCCAAGATTAACATGGCTTCCAGTTCGACCTCCTCCATGAGTGTTAACTCAAACGTAAACGCGGCAGGCGAAGCTTGAATTAACGGGTATGTCCCTCTTTGGCTAATGTACATTCAAGATGGAGGGGCAACATGGCGACCGACATTAGAACCCCTTACCCGTATGTATTTTCAATGGCATATTATACACTCACGAGAACACTTTATTACTTGAACAAAGTAAATATACATTAATGAGCACAGATATTTTGGAAAGAACTAAGTGTTTTTAGCTAAGAATAAACACAGTGTAGCTTTAAATAAAATTACTCAAATCATGATATAAGAATTTGGTCATATCGCCCACCCCAAACAGCAATTCATTAATAATTAACATAATTATTATTTTTTGGACAGGACACATAGGTACAGTATGAGTATGACACTTATTACACAATTGACCTGTCTCAATGTTAGATTATAGAACTAACTGTATTGTTATAGAGCTACTGTCTCTAATACTATTTAGGGTGAAAATGTTTTATTATTATAATTTCCTGATTGCTTTTATTTGCCAATTTTTGGACCGATGAAGTATTTTATTAGCAGACTCATCTGTTCTGCCCATTAATTGTGTGCTATAAACCAAACAATCTGCTCATAATTGCTTGCACATTCCCAAAGACTAAACTTAGAGTATCGCCGAAAGGGAAGCCTGGTTGTTTAGAACCGTCAGCAGTCCCTTGGATACACTTTAATCACTGGCCTGTTCCTGTCATACAGTGACCATATGTTGATTGTTAGAGTTCAGCATTTTATTTTCCCACCAATGGGCTGAGACAAGCATACGTTACAGTGGCAATACAAATGGGTGAGTGAGCCCGTGCACATGCAGAAGGCTTCATACATTATTCAGAAGCAGTGCAGCGCGAAGCAGAGAGGGGCCTGCCATCACTATCAATAATTTAAGTCTCCCACTACAAGCCCCCTCCATTCCTCTCTGTATTTCCCTTTTTTCTCTTTGTCTGTTTCTTACTTGTCTTCTGTAAATGAAGAGTGTCTATTGATGCACAGCGTGCAAGAGCTGTCTATTAGGAGTCCTGACATCCAAGAAAAAAGAGGGTGCATCAGAAAGAAGGGTGAGAGAGAGACAGTGATGAACAGAGAATCAAGAAGATCATGTAAATATTGGAGCATCACTGGACAGTGTGTCCATTTCAGCTGGCATAGGACATTGATGCATTCTAAGGACACTGATTTACTCTTTCAGTGTTTAAAAAGGATTTCCACTGAATAAAAATAAACATTTTTTATACATTTCAACACTTTATTTGTGACACATTTGTTAGAGTACTGGGAGGGGAAACCAACTAATAGCAGTGATGCCTTTTATACTACATTTTCTAATAGTGTGACAGCATACCAAAAGAATCTATAAGCAAACCACTTTTTTCACAACAAGTACTGTCATCTTACACAGTGTTGAGAAGTCAGATTAATTTAGTGAATCTGTTCAGAGAGTTCATGTAATTCAGGCAGCTAAAACATAATTTAATGCTCCCTTTTTGTAGTGAGATAAAAGTTAAAGGTTTTATTATTATAAGTTATAAACTTTTATATTAGTTTTATTTAGAGTAAATGAATCTTTTAAAGTTTAATATTTTTACCTTAATCAAAAACCTTACTTTTTGTGCCAGATAAATGCTGATGTGTATACAGAAATTAATTATACATACTAAATATAAATTAAAATGTGATTAATATAATTTAAAATATACATACCATTAAAAAGTTTGGCATCAGTATCTTTTCTAAAAAGAAATTAATATTTGTATTGAGCAAGGATGTATTAAATTGATCAAATGCAATCAATGTATTTATAATGTTGCAAAAGAAAAAAAAACTTCCATTTTAAATAAATGTTGTTATTTTTAACTTTCTATTCATCAAATAACCCTGAGAAATGTATCATGGATTCCACACACACACAAAAAAAGATATTAAGCAGCTCTTTTCAAAATTGACAACAAGAAATGTTACTTGAGCACAACATTATTTCTAAAGAATCATATGACACTGAAGACTGGGATAAAGACAGCTAAAAATTCAACTTTGCTATCACCAAAATAAATAAATAAATAAAAATCAATATTTTTTTTATTTTTTATTATTTAATCAGTTTAATCATCTTGGCTAATTTTATATATATATATATATATATATATATATATAATATGTGCCAGTTTAGCCATCTTGGCTAATTTTATATATATATATATATATATATACTTATACATTAATAACAGTTAACATGTAGTTGCAAATTAATAAGAGTTAGTTAACATGTAGTTGAACAGTTACTTAGTTAGTAGAATGTCTGAAATGGACAATCGAAATAAAGTGTTACCTAAAACAGGCTTTGACTTATGTGACTGACCAATTTCCAAAAAGGGCTTAATGGGAAATGTCCCACTTATGCACTGTACAACAAGAAAGGGACTCCCTATCGACTCAACACCCTGATCCATATCCCTTTCTTTCATTTGCTCCATCTGCCAGACCCTTGTCAAACAGTAGTGAGGGGATTACGCCCTCCAGTCCACTGCCCAATGGGGTCAAAAGGTCAAATTGCCTAATGGTTAGCTCTAGGAGGTACAGAAAAGAGCAGGAGTAAGCGTAAAGTGCTGAGCGGGTGGTTAATTAAAACACAAAGCAGCTTCTCCCATTAACCCCATTAGGACTCCAATCCAACTCATGTGAAAGCTTGAGGCACTTATGGAGGGAGTTAAATAACAAAGCATAGAAAACGTCTCAGTCTCCATAAAACTACTATATTCTTGCATCATTCAGAAATGGATCCTGTTTACTGACTTGAGTTTTATTTTTTACCTACCACATTTAATTACAATTTAAAAAAAAAATCAAATGTCCAAAAGTGCTTATTAAATATTAAACTTAAAAACCATGGGCTTTAATAGGCAGTTAATCCATTCCTACTAAAACAGATTTCACTGCACTTGATGTTGAAACATGACTGCAGGGAATTGCTCTCAATCCAACACAAGACAATCAGTGAAGTCAATGGGTGATGGCCTGGCTTGCTGTCAGTAAGTCATTTCTTGGTGGGACTTGCTTTGTTCACAGGTATGAGGGGGAAAAAAAGTAGTACGTCCAACTGAAATACCTCAACATGTTAATTAAAAGTGTGCATCCATATAATTTGGGACACGTTGTGCATGTTAGCATTTAGCATCCCGCAGATTTCTGAACAGACTTGTGTGCGGGTTTAATCGACCAGTGACGTTACCATGCCAACCCAAGCAAATTCTGCTTCAGTGCAATGACCCACTTACTGTACGTTAACAAAATCACTGGGACAATGGAGAATCTGACACATCACACACAAAGAGAGAGAGAGAGCTCAAGGGTCACTAGTAGCCTAGATAATAAAAGGAAGGAAACTCCGGAATTGAAGCTCCGGCTCTGGGTTTTAGGGTTAGACTAATGGTAATGTAGTCTATAATGATCAACTTCTACAAAAGCATGTCAGATCAGCATAAGAAAAAAAAAAAGAAAAAAAAAGAAAATAACAAGTGCCTAGACTTGTTAAACTCATTTTAAAACAGCATTATCATACAGTACATAATGTGTTACTACTGGAGAATGGGATTAAAAGAAAAAGAAATTGATAGTGTAAATCGGTGTAAAGTAAAACCTAAAAAAACAAAAAACAAAGGCAAATATAACCAAATGTTTTTGCTCTTTTTGGCTGTTGTTTTTTTGACCTGCTCAGAAGCTCTGTAATGCGGTTAATACGGTTTTAAGGGCAACTCCTAAAGATTCACACAGTAATACACAGACACTTACACTGTAATACAGCCTGGCGAGGCGCATTTAACCAGTAGACCCCCTTTAAACAAGCTATAATTCAATTTCTGCCACTGTGTGCACATATTCAGTTCAGCGTGACCTCTTAAATAAATATAATCTCAGGCAACTTCTACGGTATGTTAACAATAAAGCCCATTGGCATCAATTACCATAGCTTGGTTTGTTTGGCATCAGCTGAATACATTCTCAACCATTCACATTCAGTGGATCTGAGGCCAAGGTTTCTTTGATTTGGCAGAGCACCCTCATCCAGTCAAGCATTTTCAGTGGTTAACATTTATCCAAGACCTGGCAACCATTTTTTTTGAGTGCCTACATTTGTTTGAGTGGGCAGGGATCAAAATGATGTTTAGTCTTGCTGCAAAAGGGCTTCAGGATGTTGAACATCCACAAGTGAATTCTAACATCATCCAGCTTGCTGGCTGGCTGAAATTAACATGTTACCTTCTAAGAACATCACAGATACTGACATCTTACTGGGCATTTGGTGAAAGACAAGAATGACATTCTAACTAAAAGCTAAACAGTTTTATTTTGCTGCACTTTTTTCTCAGTGTGCTTATTCATAATCATCTTCATAAATTCCAGAACTTTCAACATCAAGCAGAAAATTATGATTAAATTGTGTGTGTGTGTGTGTGTGCGGCCCCATCATCCCAGAGGGTCTGAGGCAATCGGATCAACCCTCAGCTGAGCCGCTCAGGCCAGACAGAAAGGAGGGGGTTTATGGTGGGTGTATGGTGGGGGAGGGGTGCCCAAGAGGAGAACGTGGCACAAACTCCCTCTCGCATTACCATACAATAGGCCTGGGACACCCATCTCATCATAACACCGCCCTTATACAACATGGCTTTGTGTTAGTGATGAGCGCAGCCTGATAAGATCACGTGTATGCAGTGTGTTCACACTGGCTTATCACTAACTAATTAGAAAGAGTCAAAACAACATCTCACATCAGATTCTGAGGTAAACAATCATCCCATCTCTTGGCTACTTGCGTAATTGTGTTTGCTCTAAACAAATAAGTTTAATTATAAGAAAGAGCAACCTACAAAATGGCTGCATAACACTCTTGAAATCGAATTGTTTGTGTATGTGTGAGTGCTCCTGGAAGACTATTAAATAGCTTGTCTGGTAGGAACAATGAGGATTAATGAATTGTCTATCTGGGCCAAAAAAAGAGATCAGCTTGGCCCATCTCCTGATTCTGGAGGAATCCGTCATGCAGCAATAGTTGGAAAGCCATAGAAGTGGAGCTGAAAAAAAAATGTGCTGAATAGACTGACACTTTTTGTAAACTGTCTTATTTAATAGGGAATCATTTATTCTTATCCACAGTAATAGGTATTGTTGCTAGAGGTGGATTGTTAAAATAGAGAAAAAACCCAGGCAACACTGCGTTTATCAGGGATTGTAGGCCCAGTTTCTTTTGAATTTTAACAATCTATTGGCACAATCTATTTGAACCATTACATTAAATGAATATTGTTTTTATTTTATTTTAAAATGCTTGCATTTGGGACTAACTCTTCTGATGTATTGCTAATGGGGGTTTTTCACTCATGAATGCAGGTCAATGTAAAATCAGGGGTGTAAATTAACTTGTGTTCTTGATGCACTTTTTAAAAATCTATAACTTTAAAAAAGTTAACATTTAAAACGTACTTTGTTTCATTAAATGTTAGTAAATCAATGCTTTGTTAAAGTAGTGTTACATACAATAGATAAAACAGTATATTCCAGGTGTCAATGTTAAGAAAATTCATTACATTAATATAGTGCTTTTCTCAGCACTCAAAGCGCTTAATGTAGTTAAAGCGAGTTGGAAATCTGGCATGCAGAATGCTCTTGGTTTAATAAGCAGTCTGAAGTATTTTGCCTTTCTTTTTCTCCATATGTATTAGGAGACATATTTTAAAAGAAGGGTATAATTTCATAGAGGCTAGCAATAGCAAGCTAGCTTGTGAAGCATAAGATTCCTTTAAGGCACATTTGGACCGAAATGCAATGATTAGATTAGAAATTTGTTTTGGTCCTGTGACTTCCACATTAGATTTATGTTTTAATATTTGGACCACTTCTATTTATTGATTGCTATCAGAATGTGAAGAGAGTTTCAACCAGGATAACAAAAAGTGTTGTTTATAAAACAAATTTTCTACCATCTCTTTAAGAATTATGATGCATTTGAAATCTAAATAGCCTACTCATTTTCATTGTCTATTCAGAACAGTAGGCTACATTGTGACGATTATAAAGCAGGTAATTTAATAAATGTATATTTATATTAAATGTAACTTTTAAGTACATAAAATGATCTGTACACCATGAAAGAGGATTCAAGCATGTACATGCTTCATTTCATTCATGCTTCACAGTGGATAACTTCATTCTCCACTGTATGTAACATTGGCTGTCAATGAAATCATAGTAATCACTGTTCCCTCAAGCAATAAACAACACTGTCCCTTGTTCTACCGCTTTCTATAAATGTCCTATTTTCTGCCCTTGACCCTGCATATCCTTCAATTGCCCATCCTAAACTATTGTTCCCTGATCTGTCTGTTTACAGTGAAGGTAGTGAGACATTAAGACAGACAATTATCATTCAAATACACTGTATAATGGGTTACCAAAAACTATCGAATTCTAAAAAATATATTTGCCATCCAGTCTGCTGTGTGTGTTGTGTCTGTGTGTTTCCCCCCATCTTGTTTGTATTCATTTCTTTAATGCTGTTGAAGATCTTATGAGGGCTGAGCCTGCTGTGTGACTTCTCAGTGATTCTAATTGGGTGTCAGTATTGGTGTAAGAGCGGGTGATTACAGCTGAGCTGACAGTATCTCTGCCAAGCCCTTTGAAGCTCAATGCAACAACCAAGATCTGGGATGCACAGACCTATACAAATTCAGGCTGAATCTCTTCAGGAAGTGCGAGATCTGTGGCTTTGTGATGCCATGATGATCAGAATACGGTCTAGACCAGGGATGGCAAACTCGGCCCTGGAGGGCCATCTCTACAGAGTTTTGCTCCAACCCTGATAAACTCTCCTGCCTGTAGCTTTCTAGTAATCCTGAATACATTGTTTAGCTGGTTCAGGTGTGTTCTATTCGGGTCCCAAGCAACCATACAAACAATGTTAATGTGTCAACGATAATGGCATTGAGTCAATGTTATAATATGATATTGGTTCAACACCATGCTTGCGCTCTCAGAACATGAAAGAACAATTACAACCAATTTAAAGCCACACAGACTGAAATCAGCTGCAAATAAAAGACGGCAATACATTTCTCAAGATCTCAGCAGAAGGTTTAACACATTTGTTTTATTGAAATGGTTTGGTCAGCATTATGGTGAGTTAGTTAGACAGTTTGATTCTAGTGTAATTGACACTAGTGTAATTCAAAATATATCATTTGTTGCAAAGAAAGCCAGAAACAAAGATAATTAGGTTAAATAGTTTTCAGCATAATTGAAATTGCTATCTAAAGATTATATTCACCGTCAAAACAAAACTTGCAACAGATCAGATGTTCTGAATTTTGATTTTTAAATACATAGCAGGATTTATTTATTTATTTATTTATTTATTTATTTTAGACACAGATATCGATAATCAGCACAAGAATCTCAACAATGGTGACGTCCTTCAATAATTCTGGATTTATACTGGTGGCTCCCAACATGCATTACAACATGAAGCATGTCACCATTGTTGAGATTCGTATGCTGATTATTGATGTGTGCATGTGTAAAATATTTTTATTTAGTGCATTTTACAAATTGAAATTCAGAATGTCTGATCTGTGCAAAAAAATTACTGTTTGTGAATATAATTTGTTAATAACAAATTGCCACTTTTGATCAATGGTACGATTAGTGAATTATGATACTGAAAGCTATTTTAAATAATTATTTTTGTTTCTGGCCTTCTTTGCAACAAATTGTGTTTTAGAAAACACTGTTACAAAGACCGAAACTCACCTAAAAGCAACCACCGATCACCATAACAGTGACCAAACATTTTCAATAAAACATCGACATTTAAACCTCTGTCAATTCTCAAAAATAACTTATGCTGAGATTTTAAGAGATGTATTGTCTTCTTTTTTTCCTAGTTGATTTCAGGCTGTTATAGATGTTGTGTTTTATTTTCTGAGAGTGGAAACAATATGTCGAAGCAACATCACATTGTAACATTGACTTTTAAAAAAATATACACAAGATGTGGGAGCAAAAGTGATGTTGAGTCAATGCAGTTAAAATTGACACATTAACATTGATTTAACATTGTTTCGATGGTTTCTATCTATCTGGGACCCTAATCAAACACACCCGAACCAGCTAATCAGTGTCTTCAGGATTACTAGAAAGCAACAGGCAGGAGAGTTTATCAAGGTTAGAGCAAAACAGAGCTATCGCCCCCCAGGACCGAGTTTGCCCATCCCTGGTCTAGACAGACTTTATCTACTTCAATAAGAATGAAAGTTATTAACTGTGTATATGATAATGAGTGAGTCTGCCAGTCAGTTTCATTACAGAAGGACCTGAAGTAGATTTTGGCTAAGTAGATGCAGCATATGGGGGCATTTATTCACTTTGGACTGTGTAAAGTACAAGATATCCAAATGTTTGCGTATGTCATGCAATCATATGCTGACTTGTATTTATGTTTTTGTTTGGCAGTTACAGTCACACAAAATTGACAGGTATATTGCCAATGCTCAGCATAGATGATTTAAAAAAATGGTTTATAGTATAAAGTTGACCAAATGCAATAAAATGAGAGAGGACCTGCAAAATCCCTTGTGATATATGATTAAATATAAAATGCATAGAAACAAAAACTCAGCGAATTCAAAAAGCAAAAAATGGAAATCAATGGAACTGGAGAGAGAATGAGAGAAATTAAGCTGTGTGCAATAAAGACGAATTAGTACACTGTTTTAGCATATGCCTGTTTTACACCGAGGTAGAGGATGGTATTAAACTTTTATCGGCAACACTTTACAATAAGGTTCATTAGTTAAAATTAGTTAACTACATTAG